>CM050926.1:29045702-29645702 GCA_027742785.1 Vigna reflexopilosa | reverse complement strand
ACCGGGGTAGAAAGATTAACATGTCACATTCCCATACCTTTGAATGCAAATGTTTTGTTTTGAATAATGACAATAATAATCTTGAGAAAGTTTATGCAAAATTATATGAAACTATATTCTTAACTTATGCACCATATAGTAAAAATGCATAGTTTACAGTACAAGAATGTTGATGATCTCAACGACATTGAACAAAGAGAAAGGACTGAAAACACAAGTCAAATGAAACATAGGTCACTGCCTAGGAGTGAAAAACAATAAAGGACCGCCCATGGACAAAGTGATAGGTGATGTTTCAGTATGAGTAACAGCTAGACATACTCTTAGAAATCCCTATAATCATATGAACTAGTTGAACCTTAAAATCATTGATGAACAACAATTGACAAGCATTACATGTTACCTATGCAAAATTAAATTTCTGTTAAAATATTGATGATGTTGATTAAAATAGTTGAAGAGAAAGAACTTTAAAATCATTAGCAAGTTAGTAAAAGCAATTGATAGTCATCCTGGCCCAAAACGCTACAGAGATTGCCAAAATACAATACAAACAAATTTGTGGTTGACGTGAGCTTAAGACATTAACGGCCTAATCACATGTTACTAATGAGTTGTGTCATTATCTCAGTTCTTCAATCTCATAGTAAAATATATAAAGCTAAATTATCTTCTCAAAAAATACTCCTTTATCAGGGAATGTCTTATCCTCTGGCTTACCTGTTCAGACTTTACTCTGCTAGAAAATGTGCAATAATGCTCACTACTGACAGCAAGCACAATTTTAAACCCTGCATGAAGTCCTACCCTTTTCCATTTCTTTGGGTTTCCCTTTTCAAACCTGAAAATCTCGATGTCCTCACTCAACAACCTCTAGGAAATATTGTAACCTTACCCCCGCTGAAGCAGAAACCAGCACCAAGTGGTTCGTGGCCGCTCGTCCACCTTTTGAATATCTGCTTCTGCCTACAAAAACATTTATTATTTTTCAGCCAAACAAATCAGTTGTAACACTGAATCAAGATGCTTCCAATCAGAATGAATGATAGGATACTCACTTACTGAGGCATTATGAAAACATAACTATAAAGGTGAATTCCTATCCTCAACAATAGCACACATTTCAAGCATATGAACACCTCCACCAAGGTGAACCAGATTCGTAAAAGTGTTCGTTATCATCCCATGAAATTTGACATGCTTGAAGGCCAATTGCAACACCTGGCTCTTTTCCATGTTGTGCAATCCAATTTACAACAGCCGTTTCTTTCTCACTCTCACTACTGAAATCTCTCTTGTATTTTCCAAATGGGTTGAGTCCAGGATTACTCATATCCGCAATTGCAGCTGGCATATACATAGAATCACCAATTAGTGGTGCTCTACAGGCAGCAAATTGAGCTCGAATCTGCATTTAAATTTTAGTTACTATTCATGTACAAAACATAGCTTCTTTCTCTAAAGATGATCAAATAAAAGAAATTCCAAGATTCTCTAATTAGGCCCCATTCTGATTAGTTTCTTAATAAACACTCAAAAAATAAATATATAAATAAGTTTCTCCTATAATTTAAAAATTAACTTATACATGAACTAATTTTAGATTATGGAAATAACTTATTCCATTTTTTTTACTTTCCTCTCTTAAAATTACTTATAGAGATGTTTATCCAAATAATCTGTTTTCCAACACTGCCAAATGAATAAAAGAACATTGTATTCTGATATTTAGACCCAATAATGGCAACAACAGTATACATTTAACTAACAATGGCAGTGATCAAGAAAAAAATATGTAAAATGAAGTAGATCACGAACTGCTTATCAGTTTACTTGAGGATTACAAATATCATTAAACTATATCTTCATTAAGTTTTTTAAGTGATCAACGATTATTTATTATAATCTGCCAACACATGCGTATTAAAACAGGACCCTTCACTAAAAATACAAACAATACATAAAATGAACACTAAACAGACCTGATGTGTACGACCAGTAAGAAGGTTGATTTTGCATTCGTAGGCAAAATCTTGATAAGGCCACCCACAATCTTCAACATGGTATTTGTCCTGTATAGCAGGAGTTGGCCAGGGAACCGTTCTGCATTCCTGGATCTCAAGTTGACACATATGCCATCCCTTGATAAAATCTGCATTCAAATCAACATAATGGGTTGAATCCACAATACAAGACCCTTTTTGGAAACTTTTTACCCTAGTTACAAAGCACACACATATTTGATAGAACTGTCTTGTCCATTAAAATTACTCAGTCAAATAATAACACATCATGCAAGGCTAAACCATTCAAATTATACTCAGTCAAATATCAGACAATCATGTATGTTCATTAAGGAACTAATTTCCATCTAAGGTAATGCACCTAACCAAAGTATTTGTTTGAGGTGTAAATGACATCTCAATTTCCATCAAATAGTTTGAAAGGAATATATTATGTTAGTATTGTGGAGCTTAATTTAGTCTCACACTTAATAATGTGAAATGTTGTTCTCTATTTAGCTATACAAGCAACACTACACCAAAGCATAAATATATTTCCTAGTGTTAGGCATTTGTATGCTGAACCATATTAAATTCTGATAGGTTTAGTGGCTAGGTTTATGTGAGAAGAAATAGAGGAGGTAGACAGTTATAACTTCCTTGTAGGTAGTTATAACCTCCTGCAGTTGTGTTGTGTAATTATCTTTTATATTATCTTTATGTTAGATGATGCTAGGCAGTTTTTTAGGAGGTTGTAAAAAGGGAAATTAGGGAGAGACAGGTCCTCTCAAAAGACCTGGAATATTGTACGTTGAAGTTCTTCTGTTTTTATCACTTGGGTATAACAGTTGTGGTTTTCTAATTAAGTTCTTTTGAGTAATATATTTATTCATCTCTCTAGTGAATTCTGTATACCTATCAAATTCTTATATCGTTTATATACACATAAAATACTTTCATTGCTAAGAGACCTTTTAGAGTAGTACAAAAGCAAATCCGTAAAGTGATGGCTTGGCCCAGCATGGACAATATCTTACCATTGTAAAAGGATATGTGTGTCCTTACATATTATTCTCAACAGCCAAATCTAGTGTCTAAAATTAAGCACATGTGCACCCTTACATATTATTCTCAACAGCCAAATCTAGTGTCTAAAATTAAACATATGTGTGTCCTTACATATTATTCTCAACAGCCAAATCTAGTGTCTAAAATTAAGCTTATGAGCCACCAATACCATGATGAGGCATGGTCCTGGCTTCTTCTGCATTCTGCTAAAGATAGTCAATGAAAGCACACTTAGCCATCACGATTAGCTACTTCTATTGCTAATCCCTCAAACTCATGTGGTTACCTTCAGAAATAAGTCTAGGAGCCATGTTAATAGGGCGCATGTAGTGGGTAATGATTCCCGTTGGCATAGGAGAAGATGCAAGAGCCCGATAGAGCTTCTTCACCTTTTTCACCTGAAAAATATTGATTGCACAAGTACTCAGTAACATACAAACAATGAAATTTCAATTACAATCGATTTTTTACTTTCGATTGATTAAAAATTAAAAAGTAACCATATCGTGCTGTAACCCTGTCTACGTTAAATAGCTCATGGCTTATAAGAGTGTGCCCATTCAAGTAGAAGAAGGTTATTCTAGCATAAGATATGAAATGGGATCATAGCCATACCCTGATTTTACCATGAAAGACAGAGCAATACTCTTTAGTCCTAGCCAACACCACACTGCACGTAATGACATTCCATTACAATCTATGACAGTCAGAATGACAAAGAGCTCTAATTGCTTATAACATAAATGCAATACCAGCCTTCAGTGCAATTATCAATTTGATGAGTAGTCATCAAAGGGGCTGTCAATCCCAAGGCACGAGTAGCAAAGGTTGCACAACTTTCTTCAATGTTGTCAGTGGTGCCACCTACCTAACCAAGATTTGAAAAAAAAAAAATTATGGAGAAACCTTAAGAAATTAATTATTTAATCGTGTAAACAAATCAATAAAGGGAAGTTGTAAAAAGGAAAGTAGCTCTTTTGGGTATAGGACATTCCTTTACAATAAGAGCATGGATAACATCCATGACTCCTTCGTCTTCCTCAATTACCACAGTCTCCCCATCTATAAATGGATACCATGACAGATGATTCAACAGAATCATGGAGATTTCTGCTGGTAAGGATGGGAACACAAAACAGTCGTGTTGTTAGACTTTGATGGAACTTCTTGATCGGTCAATATTTCATTTAGAGCATGATCAAAATCTGGGTTCATGACATGCAGGATCACAACCACATAGAAACTATCCGACATCTTCTTAGTCTCTTCCAATGAATCACTTGCAAACCTAAAACTATATATTCTCAGGTTTCAAGACTCTAAAACTAATCTTCCCTTGGCAATATAAAGAGAACTCCAATTTATTGTGTTTGGTTGGGTGTTAGAAGGCCCTAAGGCACGTCAATTTCAAAGCATGTTATAGTTGCTTCTACTACATCATTGGAACAATTTGGACATAAATTAATTGCAGATGCGGATCTGACACGTTAAACCAATCTCGGCTTAGTATATTTTTACCTCTGTTCTTTTCTACTAACCATCCCTCAAACCTTAAATCACATTTAAAAACCTATTTTCTAAATTTCAGCCTCCTAAATTCCAATACCAACTGTTTCCTACCACCAACAAATTCAACTAGTCTGGCCAATCTTAATGTTAGACGCAATGCAATTACGATTGTAGTATGCTGAATCTTGAGACTTCTGTAAAACCAAAAAGTTAGAACAAACAGTGAAAGCTGAGGACTAGCACAGACAATGAGTACGAAAACCAGTCGAAAATCATCTAGCCTGATCTAAATATCAAATTTTGACTCACTACAGGATTCGGCACCATCAAGCATAAATAATTACAGAAACATTGTACTGTGGACATATACGAGAATTAATAAACTTTGAGTTTGTAACGTGGAATTGATTACATACTGATGTACCAGCAGGTTTATCCAAAACTACATAGGATTCCGCCACAGCTATGATCCTTGATCTCCAGTCAATCTCATAACACCTAAAAAAAGCTTTAAAATGTCAAATAACATCTTCCCAAAAACAATCTAAAATGTAAATTCATTCCAACAAACTCTCTGAGTGTACCTAGGAAAGCGTTTGGGGTGCACATGGACTCGCAAATACGTTCCAGGCTCAACAAATTGATCCGCGTGAGTTATACGGAAAGTTTTCTGTGCCTCTCGCACAGTTTTTCCTTTGATAGAAGCTCTTTGGCGCAATACCGAAGGTTCCGTTACTTCTTTGTATACCCTAATTTGTTCTTCAGTAGCAGTCGGAGGAGGCTGTGGACAAACAAGAGCGTAGTATACAGCTCCAAATTGAATCAGATCCTTAACGTACCTTCACAAAATGAAGCATAGCATTTAATATTACTCGTGAAGAAAATATGAGAAAATAATATCTTACGACATGCAGAGGCATAGAAAACACGCTTACAAATGAGGAAGTTCCAGAGCCTTGCAAATATGTTCTAAAACTGGTCCTCCTTCGGACACGACCAAGTGTTCAACTCTCGGTGGAGTTTTTTGCAACGGACATGGAAGCAATCGATCATACTTCGGGAAACTTAAACAGAAGCAAGTTCAGCATCAAGCAAAACGCGAAGATAGTGGAAAGGAACTAACTATTGGAGACTCAACGCGAACTCTTGAGAATGTTCAGGTACCTATCTGAAGATGTAGAAGCAGTTAAGCTTTCGGAGTCGGTTTTTGAGAATTCAGATTCAGTGGCGAGTTCAGTGTAACTGTTGTGTGAACTCCGACAGCACCAACTCGGCGCGTTCTTGTTGCGGTGATTTCTAAGTGCTGTCCGTGAGACGCTAAACGAGCGCCCCGCTGCAGGCACCGCGAGGCTCCGGCAGCCGCCAGAGAACAACATTGACGCCACCGTCGCTGCCACCGAGCCCATTCTTACTCTCCTGTCTTCGACTCCTAGCTTCTTCTTCGCAATTATATGGTGCGGCCTAGTTTTTGTTTTGAAGATGGAAATTACTTCCTTAACCCCACAATTACTAACTTCATGTCCAAAAAGACTAAAATATCCTTTATTACTATACCATACCACCGTTCCTATCACTACTTCATTACTATCACTAGTGCAAAGAAAGAAAAAAAAAATACGAAAAAAAAAAGTTAATTTCAAAAATATCTTTTCATAATTCATTTTGTATATTTTAAAAAGTTTTTTTAAAAAAAAATGCTTCAAAGTGTTATATACATTTCAGAAAATTTGTTCCAAAAATCTTATTTCAAAAAACTTGTTTCAGAATTAAAAGGGGACACAAAATAATTGTGGGGTGTATGAAGTAAAAGCCTTTGCAGATACATAAACCAATTTATCAAAGAGCTCAACATTGGGTTCCGTCAATGAACTTGTTAACATGGGGCCTTCTTTTCTTATAAATAAGGGATTCCTATTCGCATCCCATATTTCTATTAATCCTCCTCACTTTTTAAAATTGGCATCGATTCAATTTTAATTCTTAAAATTTCGCAAATTTGTTTTTTAAACTTTATAAAATTCTAATAAAATATATGATTCTCCATTTTTTTAATTAATAAATGTTATTTCATGTAACTATAGTATTCAATTGTTGATAGAAATATTAGCATATCCGAATACGTATTAAGATTTATTATTAAACCTTTCTATTAAAATCTTCGTAAATGATTAGTTGACATTTTATTACTTACACATACACTTACACAACATTTTCAGTAAAAATAGTTTATCTTAATTTTAGAAAACTGAATGACCAAATTTATAATTAAAATTTTCTAAGATCAAAATTGAACATTACGCAAAATTATAGGAAGGAAAAAGTGAAATTAAGCCTCCAAATTTTCGAAATACTTAGTATGAAATATTAAAAAGATGTTCAAATAGAAAACTTGCTTATAGTCTGTATTGTTGTCAAAATGGGTTTGGGTTTCGTATTTAGATAGGTCTGCAACTATGAGGAGATAAAAGATGTGAAAAAAATGTTAAATTAAAAAAATAAAGTAAAAAATATTTTTGAAATGGAAAACAAAATGATTGTTTTTAAAACTGTTTTATCTCATACAATGCATTTGTATAGTCAGAAAATTGAATATGCTTAAAAGAATAGACTATTAAGACTTGTGCTACGTATTTGTGAAAGTTACAGAAGTAATTATATTATAAAATAAGTTTACAAATTACGTAGAAAGTTACGTAGTCAAGTACTTTGGCAACTGTATCGTACCCCTTCACTACTTTTGTGTCATACATTAAATGACTGATACGTAACGTGGCACTCAAAAGTTGGTTCCAGATCTACACAACTACACTTATTTTATTTTTTTGGTGTGAAAACAGTATTAGTTTTAAACTCAAGAAAACACAAGTTGTCGTAAACATTTTAACAATTTGAAAAGAAAACACAAACTTATGTCTTAAATTCATGAGAATAATGCATAAACCAAAAACTATATATATTAAAATAAATTTAAAATTCATACAATAACTTAAAAAAGGGAAGTCTTCCGTGTGTTAAAGAGACGAAGAAACAAAAGAATAAATAAAATTAATGCATTTAAAAGAATTTACTCAAATAATTTTTTTTTAAAAAGAGTACTTAGAAAAATCATAACTATATATTATCTTAAAATAATTCCCTTACTTTTTAATTGAGATTATTTAAAATAAATCAACGGTATAACTTCGTACCTTTCTAACGCTAAAACTTAAATAAATAGTTATACATACATTTATATTATGTTTGTTTTGGGGTGATTTATTGTATCGGAAAAAAGAACTATAGATGCCAAAACTGTAGGTATCTTCTTCTTCTTCTTCTTTTTCATGGCGGACAATTTAATTTAAATTATTTTCATCAATAAATACATACTTTTTAATAAATTATTCTCATTTTAATTTATATTAGTTTTAAGTAATCAAATCTCAATTTAAAATAATTTCACCAGTTCAAGTTATTATTTAACTTATTTAAAATAATCACCAACATTTTATTCTAACTTAATTTATACAAAACTCGGTGTAATTTAATATAATTTTTAGAATTTTAATTTTTCCATTTTAAATATTAACTCACATTGAGTAATAATAATAATATTTTTATTTAAATTAGTCCATCATTCAAATTTTATTTGAAATTAATTTTTATCTAATTTATTTTCTATAAATATGATTTTATTATTTTAAATTTTATTTTGATTTTAAATAATAACTCACATTTCATTTTAACATAATTAATTTTTTTTATATTTTATTTTAACTTATTTTAATCTTTTAATTTTAATAATTAAAACATTTTCTTTAATATATCTTACATATTTCATTATTTACAAACTTTCATGAAATTTTTTTCTAAGATCTCCGTTTTTTTTAAATCCAAAGAATCTTATTTTCACTTCTCTTTTTCTTAAATTTACTTCTTTAAATCTGTCTTGAAAACAAAACATTTGTTTTTAGATAAATTTGAAACGATGAATTTCAGGAAAAAAAAAAGTAAGAGTAACGTTATTTAGATTAAGAAAAAGAAGATAGAAATAAAGGAATTTGAAATAAAAAATTTACAGTTAGTAATATAATAACTTTAATATATTAAAAAGAAAATTTTAGTTGATACAATTAGATGATTAATATATTAAAATAATATATGAATTAATGTCAATATTAATTATTATTTTTAATTTATTACTATTTTTTATTATTATTACATTATTATAAATATTATATATATATATATATATATATATATAATACTTCCAATTACTCCACAAGTTTTCTCAAAATTAAAAACATTATTCTTCTACATCAAAAAATATTACACTGAATCATAACAAGATTCAACTGAGTATTTTTTTTTTATCACTTAAATTATTGATGTTTGAACATTATTTGAGTGATAACCTAACTTATATGATATGTATTTTTAAAACATATAAAATTACATAATAATTAAAATGAAATTTTTTAGTTTAATTTGATAATTATATAAATTTTAATTATGTAAATTGTCTTTTAAACAACAACTTCAACCAATAACTTATAATTTTGACTTAAATGCTAATTTGGTTTCTATTTTCAAATTCAATTTTAATATTATTATTTTTATTTAATTTTCATTAATCTTATTCATTTTAATATTTTTTTTCTAGTATTGTCTAAATAATTAATTGAAAGTGAACAGGAATATGTCACGTGTAAGTTTATAGTCTTTTTTTTGTTTGTTTTTTAGAATTTAAAAATACAGTGTGAGCATTATATTCAATTTGGATCTTTGTATTGGTTATTTTTATTCAGTTCTAATTTTTTTTAAAATAAATCAATTTTGCCTCTTTGCAAATTAAAATATATATATTTTATATAAATATTATATTTATTAAAATTCACATTTTATAAATATTTTTTTATTTAAAGTTATAATTATTTTAAAATTAGAAGGAAAAATGTAAAGGGGAGGAAATCTTGCGATGTACAGCATATTGTTGTGGGAAGAGTGTAATTGCACAAGTTAAACATGTGTATGAGTTGTCGTAGATATAGTGTTGAATTCCTACTAACAAAATATTAGTATAATATGGTCCCTGGAAAATGTGTATGAATTCTTGTAGACTTAGCTGTAAACACTTCCCTTGAAAATGGTCCCAACTCTCACTGTTTGTAGGGTAAGTTATTTAATAGCTACGTAGATTCAGTAAACAACAGGAATGATATGATGACATTCAAAGGGAATATTTATATGTATATATCATGCTTCACATAATATATAACAAATAGAAATACAAAAACAAAAAGGAAACAGAAGATGCCTCCTATTCATCACATGCATTGTTTTAATTTCATCTTCTGTGATAACTTGTCATATCATTATTAGACTCTGAATTTCTCAAAAGTAAATGCTTTGTTTTTCTAAACTATATATTTATTAATAGGTTAATGACAATAAATGTTTGATAGAGAAGGAAGATAAGACGAGAGTTGATTCATGAGACGCACATGCAGTGTCTTAATTTTTGTCAATTGTGATCTATTCCTGAGATCCTGTTTGTCTGAATCCAAACCAAAATTTTGACACAACACTGCAGGATTTATGTCTAGTAAACATCCAACCTAATAATTCTTCTGTTTTCACTCCTTCAAACCCAATTTCATCTATATTTACATATACAAACACTATTACCAATCACCATTTCATAAAAATATCTAAGAAAGATGTCACATAAAAATTATTTAATACTTTAATTTAAAATAAACTCTAAATACGTGTTTGCCTTTTTATTCCATACAGCTACTTAAGAATTTAATGTCAATAAATTTCACTTTATTGCTATTATTTCAATGTTAATTGCCTCATTTCAATCGATACAAGTCTTTCATTAGTTTATATACCTTTTCTTATTGACCTTCGATGACAAAACCTTAAGTTGTTTAACATATATATCTCTTCTTTTAAGTCATCATTCTAAAATAATATTCAGTTCACATGAAGGAAATTAAAAGCCCTAATGGTTTCTAAACATCTCACAGGAGAAAACGTTTCTTCAAGATCAACGCTGAATTTTTATGAATGGTCCTTTGCAACAAGTTTTATTAATAATTACATTATTTTATATTTTAGGTAATAATAGATTGGATAGAAGAAGTGTACAACCAACTCAAGGACTATTAGATATGTTGACTTCCTTATACTTAAAAATTAATATTAATTATTTAAATATGTTTTGTCACATAAGTTTAATATATGATAAAAAAATGAATATTTGATTACTTTTACGTTATTTCTCATTAATTTAATTTATTATTTGTCTTAGTTTATTTTAACTTTTAAATATTTATGTAACTTATGTCATTTTAGATGTAAGTATAATAAAAAAATTGTTTTTGTGGATGATGACACTATAATTAATTAAAAACTCCTAATATTATAAAAGCATATATAAATTTTAGCATGTCTAGCGCTAACAAGTTTTCAAAGTTCGTTAAAAGTTTAACAATTTTAAGGTTGATCAAAAGTATGTAATATAAAGATTAATTTTCAAATAAATTTATATTAGTCATAACTATAATTATGAACATTTAAGCTATTTTATCACCTTAAAACTCATTCATCATTTATCATCACATAAAAATTGTTAAAATAAATAAACAAATACAAAACATAAAAGATTATGTCAAACCATTATAAATATTTTTTTTAAAAAAAACATAAACAAATTATATATATTATAAAAAATAAATATTTAAAGAAAAAATATTTAACTACTTATATTTTTATTTATGAATAAAAATAAAAATTTACCATTAGTATAATGATTTTTCTAAAAAAAAATTAAAAACTTTAAATTGCATATTGGCACCACCTCTCTAAGACATTAGATAAATTCATATTGAAAAGGCGACAATGGTAGTATTACGACATTTACACAAAGATTACAAAATTGCAGCCAAGGTAATATTATGGCATCAACATGGTTAGAAATTCGCATCAAAATGTTAGTGTGTTAACGTGTTGTAAAATTACATACGATCTTAACAAGGGTTATAAAATCATAAATAACGTTATGACGTTAACTGAGATTACATAAAATATATAATATTGAAATGTATGACATTATTGATATTACCTGAAATTGCTGGTAGATTGTTTGCCACGTATTTTACGACAACGAATTACACGTCAAACAAGAATTATATGATAAAACAAAAATAAATCCTAGTTAAAAACACAATTTTCTGTAATGTGTTTTTAATACATATTTTGAGTTTTTACGTTAGTTATTTGAAGATACATTAATAAAGCTAAAATTTCAATAATTTTTACCATATCATTGCATTAATTATTTTTTTAAAATTTTTCAATAACCATTTAAAGCGTGCCTATGAATACATAATAAATAGGTAAACTTTTATACGAATAAAAAGATGTGTTGGAAGTAAATATTAATTAATAGAAATGAGAATGTGGAACATGTAGATAATAAACATTCCCCCAAGACAGTATATTATTAGTGAAAAGAACATTAAGAGGAATTTAAGGTATAGTAGTTAGTTAAAACATATTAATAGGATAATGATATTTAGAGAACATTTATTTTACCATATTTGAACATTATTTAAGTGTCATTTTATAATTGATTTATGATAATGTTTATGATTATTATTATTGATTGTGAAGTAATTTTAAACTAATCACAAAATGACACGTAAATGTTGTAAAAAAAATATTATCTAATATATTTATCCATATTAATAATTGGATGGAAAAATAGAGAAGATATATATATGTAAAAAGTTAAGGTATTAATGAGTGCAGTAGTGTATGTTGGGAGATGAAAGAAACTTGTGAAGAGAGAAGGAAGATATGTGTCCCTACCGAAAATAATTTGTTCACAAAAAAGACAAAATATTGGTGAGAAGTGTGAAAAGACAAAATGCCCCACTTGGCTTATCTTTCTTACAAAAACATGTTTTCCCTTTTGGATCTTTCTCTTAACGCCACACATACTTCCAATACAACAATAAATGCTCACACTTCACTCTACAACGCCAAAATCAACACTAATATTAATGCTCAAACTATCTCTCATATCTAATAAATTAAAACTCCTGTTCTCTAAATTAGGACAAAATAATTTCGATAATGACAAATAACTATAACTCATGCTCCATTTTTTTTTTTAATTTCATATGTTGTAAAGTATATAAATACATGGAAGGAAATTGTTTTCGTATACTTAACGGTTTCACACTTTTAAAAGTTTAAATTAAAAATAATTTAAATATATATTTCTCTTTCAATTTTATAAATATTTTTTTTAAAAAAAGAGTTTTATTTTAAATAAAACAATATCTTATTGACAATCATATTTCAAAACATTTGAGGTTCGAATAAATATATTTTTAGTTCTTTAAGTTTATCATTTTGTTTTATCTGCCACCTTTTGGTTCCGCTAATTTAATTAGGTGCTATTTTGTGATTTATGCTCATTTCAATATGGTGATTATAATCACCTTGAAGATTAAACGTTAAATGTTTTCAAATTAGGTAAAAGAAGGATAGAAGGTCTTTGAAAGAATAAAACCGATTTAAGAAATAAAAAAAAATTCTATAATGATTTTAATAATTAAGAGTTAATATTTCACTGGTTATATTATATTTATTGAATAAAATTTGGTTGAAAAGCTTTGGAGAAGAGTAGAGGGACCATTCATTGATTGTGGTAGAAGACCAAACGTTTAAATAATTGCAAATTAGAGCAATATTGATTTAAACGAGGAGTGAAAAAGAAAGAAAAAAAAAATGATACATGGGAATAAATGATAGAAATTGGAAGAAGCAGCACAGAAGAAGAGGACTGAGCTCTTGTACAAAAACGCAATTTTCAAACTTTCTTCATACAAAATAAATGTAATAATGTCTATAATTTTAAGGAAACCCTAAGAAACAGAGAAGAAGGAAGACATTTGAAGGAGTGGACCGTGACAGTACAGAAAAGACAAAGAAACATGATCATCGATTGATTCGAAAAGCTTGGAAAATCTCCAAACTAGCGTACTATGTTAGATAAAAGGGACAATCACTAATGAAAACTCTAGATTGAAATTTTAACAAAAATGATGCCTCATCAGATTTATTGGACACTATTTTTCATACAAAATTTTAGCACAACGAATCTATAATTTTTTTTTTCTCAACTTTCTTAATGGGATAAGTTTGTCTGAAATTTTGAACTTTGAAATAAGTTTTAAGATGATTCATTGGAGATATTTGACAGTGAAACATAAATAAATAAAAATCAGTATCATCTTTAACTCAAATATTTAAAATAATAAGTTATAATTTCTTTTTTATTTAACCAAAGACTGAGACTCACTCTTCATTTTCTAACAAGAATAAATAAATAAATAACAACTCAAGCTACAGTGTAACATCAAAAGTGAAAGGCTAAAAATAGTTAGAATGTTGAAATTGCAAAGCAACATTTTTAGAACATACAATAAAATACAATACAAGTGGTTGTTGATGGATGGCTTTCTGGCAATAAATGTAAATCGATCACAGAATGAAAATAATATTATTTATTAAAGAGTAATTCTTAACTACCAATAAATGTACATCACGAAATAAACAAAATACAAATAAATTACATAAAATTACCAACAATATGGTCTTTGTAAGTAGATTTAATATCTCTATAATAATCCTAAGTCTGCTTACTTACTTTTACAGGAAAAAATATTTAATGTCACATAATTGTATATAAGTAATTGAAATTTAAGATCATATAAAATTTATTTAATTTATAAAATATTTTACATCATTTTTTTAAACCGTGTTACAAGTTTATACAAAAAAAAAATTACTGATAAATGTTACTTAATTGGAAAAATTTATCATGACATTCTCATAATTAAAAAAATATTAACCAAAACATTATTATAACATGAGCAATATTACAAACAAAAGGTGTACACAAAATTCTCTATAAAAATATTTTCGATCTTTGTGTATTACTTCTTATATATATATATATATATATATATATATATATATATAAGACATTTTTTATTCTTTTATAAGATACATTATAATTTGGATAAGCATTAAGTTTTATTTTCTTTACTTATGTTTAAATATTACGAATATATGTTATATTGGTAAAATTTGAGATTTTTTTAAAAGAGATCATTGATAATAAAAAATAGGACTGCCTTTAAATTTAATTATGAACAAAATAAAATATTTTTACATGGATTAAGAATTGTTAAATTCATTTAGTATTTTTGCTTTTTTAAAATATAGAAACGCATTTACTTAATTAAGTTTACAGATGTGTATTTTGTGAAGTGTTTAGAAAGTTGAAATTTGTTTATACTCAAATTCACCAGATATAATATTTGTTTTGTTCTTATATTAACTGCTTTAAAAATGTAAAGAAATAAATTGAATTAATTACCTTTGTTGATACGTGTAATAATTATACGATGAGTGTCTCATATTCTTTTATCATTAATGACTCGGCGTCAACGCCGTTGCATAGACCATTAGTTACACGTTGATTAAATTCATAAGTATAGTAACTTCCATCGATTTAATTAGCCAACCGTTTCATTAATTTGGATTTAAATATTCTGATTTGCGAGAAATCATTTTCTTAATTAATCATGACTTTATGCTCGGTGCCTTGTATGGTAATGGTATGGGTGACTTAAATTCGATGTGAATAATCAAATTACGACTACGCGTCAGCGCCATCATCACATAAAAGCATTAATGATTTGAATAAAGTTAAAAACATATGTGAATTGTTTCTTCGACATCACAATTGGCTTCTAGTCGGCCAGTTTTTTCTTCAGTTTTTAATTTCTTAGAAGATATGCTATTTCGAATTAATCTTAGTTTATATTGAAACAATTGCATTATTATTTTGAGAAGTTATTATGTGTGCAAAACAAATAAGTTATTATGTTATTAAAAATAAATACAATGTGCTAATATAAGAGAAAGTAGTAGTTTTTAAAGACAGATTTATGCTATGCTAATAGATAGAAATAGGAAGGAAAAAAATTAAAATTAAAACTCTATACTCTATATATTTGTGAGAAAAATATTATATATAGAAAACAAAACTTTAACATTATTTTTTGATTTTGAAGTTCGATAAAAGATTTGTCACTAATATATAAGTCTTGAAAAAGTAAGAAAATAAAGTACGAAGTTCAAATTTTTTTTGTTTTTTTTTTCCTTTATCACCTCTACGCTATAGTTTTAATAGTTAAATATAATTTTAGTCAAATTTTAATAAAAATTGAAATTAATTTTTTTCAAAATTTTAAATTAATTTAGTCTTTTATTTTTAGTATGATATGGATTTTATTTGATATTTTAAACGTGTTTTTAGTTAATATTAAAATGAAAATGTGTTAAACGATATAAATTAAATAATTCAAATACTATTATGAAACATATTTAAAACGTAAAATAAATTTAATAAAAATTAACTTAACAAAAATTAATTTAAATTATTAAATTTAAGTATTTTTAAAAGTCAAATCACTAAATTATGTCAAAATTTTAGAAAAGAAATAATTTTAATTTTTGCTAAAATTTAAGGATTAAAAGTATATGTAATTCTACTTTTAAATTATATTGTTTTGATATATTTAAAAGGTTTTTAATATATTTTCGAACATCATACCAGTATATATTATAGTATTTTACTGGTATAGTAGATGAACAACTAAAAAACGATTTTAGAATATTTAAACTAATATTAATTTCTTAATTTCGATTCTCAAATAATACGAGAGTATTTGATATATTGAAATATATCTTCTAAAGAACAAAATGTTATTCTTTGAACTAATTTTTTATTTTTCTATAAAAAATATCAAAAGAAAAGAGTTTATATTTAGAATACATTTTTTCATCTTTACATATGGTATTAATATTTTAATCTTAATATTAACGAGATAATATTGTTATGATTTAAGATATAAAGCTTTGTTACAATTATATTTTTTAAAAATAATTTAAACTATAAGGTTAATTTTAAAAAAATTCTAAATGTGAAATTATTAACCTTATTGGAAAGAAGTATTATTCTGAAAAAAAAAGGTGTAAATATTAGAGACCGCAGGATGCAAAATGTTGTGTTGTAAAGTGTACGGTGAAGAAATTGTCCACTTGTTTATAGTAAGTTAATTGAAAGTGAGGATGAAATTAAAAAAAAATGTGTGATAGAAGTAAAAAGAGTTGGTGAGAGAGGGTTACGTGGGAAAATGCAGAAAGAAAGAAGAGAGGGGGGACACATGCTGGGGTCAAATCCATTTATGGACAGACCACATGCGCACATACGAAGATGCAATGTATCCAAAAGGGTATTGTACAATCACTTTAGTGCACTTCAACCTGTAATTTTGACATTTCACAATATCTTTAATTCTCCATCAACAACAACCTATGTCACATCCACAAGTCATTCCTATAAAGTCAGGCCAAAATTGTTTCTTCATTTCTCATTTATTCCTTAATTTCCCATTTCTTATCAATTAAATCCTTTTTTCTAAAGGATATTACTTTCTCTCTAACTCTCTTGTATCACATTTTTATCTTCATTAACAAAATCTAAAGTCTGTTTAATTGCTATACAACGTTAAAATGTAAGCCAAATGTTTAATTTTCATACTATATGCTATAAACGTTTTTATACTATTAATTGATCGAAATTAGATGCGATGTCACTTTTAAAGTAATTATTATAACAATAAATTATTTTCATTATGCAATAATATATGTTAGGTGTTTTTTTTAATGTTTGCGTGTTAATGTATCTTAATTAAATTCTTATGTTAAATAGAAATTTGAAGTTGGAAAATTGAAAATGAAAGAATTTATATCTATTAAAAGTCAAATAAGAATTGTCATTATCATATAAAAACGTTCTTTTTTTACACATTTTTATTAATTTTCTTAATTTTGAATTATGTTTCATTTTTTTCATGTATTTACATATATTGAATTTATGATTTATTTGAATCAATCATCTATCCACTTCATTAATTTTTTTAGTCCACTTAAATGTTTATTTTCAATAACATGCGTAATTTCGCACAAAAACTTTTTATGGATTGTCGAATTAGAATACTCTTCTGTTATTCATATGGTTTAAAATATTGTGTTTAATTATTACTATTCGTACATACAATAGAACAATTTTCTTATTCACATGTATTTAAATATAATATACTTGAGAATGATAAGACATTAAGTTATATATATATATATATATATATATATATATATATATATATATAAACCCTCTGTCAAAAAATATATATATTATATAATTATATTGTATATCATATGTTTGATTTGAATAATTTTTTTTATTTAAAGCATGATTATTTTTAATGATATTGAGGATTATCATTCTCATTTGTGTCATAGTCTATATTTAAATTTTTCTCTTGTATATGTATTATATTATAATAATATTATGTTTAAATAATACTTCATCATATGAGTATCTTTGTACATATGCATACCTCTCAAAAGTTTGACAATTTATGCATATTATTATAATTTTACTTCAAAAACCATCACGTCATTTGAGTGCTTATACAATATATACCCATAAAAAAAAATTGTTTCGACCATTTTTATTTAAGTTAAACATTTATTGATTGAGTTTCACATTATTATTCGAGTGACAATGAGTTATGAGTGTCAAGACTGATGAGACCTTTTATCAATTATTACAAAAAAAATATTGAAATTATCAACAAATTAAATCCTTCAACAAATTTAAATTATGAATGACTTACTAACAATTAAAAATTTGTTGATAAAATGCTTGTTAATAAACTTTATTAATAAATATTAAAATTTATCAGTAATTATAAATGATCATAAATTATCGGTAATTACTAAAAAGAAAATAATAAAAAATCAAGAATAAAAAACAATAAAAACTAAAAAAGAGGTATTGAAGTTACAAAGTATGACACTTTATATCATTCAAAAAAGACCTACGTTTTTATACTCACATACTTCTAATACTCTTTAACATTACACGTACTTCACATTGTATCAATTCACATTTGTAGATGTTCATATATGATGTTGTCATGCCTGTTACTACCACTGAAAAATATGCCAAATTAATAGTTCAAGTTTTTAAGAACAAATATTTGTAAAAAAAAATTATATTAAATTAAAATACACCTTTTAATAAAAATTAATATGATAGAATTTCTATACAATTAATTTATGCATATGTTGTTATTTTTTTAATGTTTGAATTTTACTAATATGTTTATTGTTTATAATTATATTATTGGCGTAAAACATGTATGAATTTGACTATGGATTGATTTTTAATGAGATTTGTTTTTTAAAATATAATATACAATTTCAGGAAATAAAATTTTACAAGCAGATGAAATCCAATATTAAAGCTAGTTTATAAACCTTTTTTTGATGATATATCTAGAAGGAAAAAAAATAAAAATTAGAAATCCCTCTTTAAAATTACAACTTTCAAAACATTTCAACACGAGATTATCATGGTCCTACACGAGATAACCTTAAGACACGGATATACTTGTGTCAAAAAGAACTATAGAATGCACAATTTACTAAACTAACCGTTCATGCATATTGTTTTTCATATTCTATACATCAAATTTACCAAATACTAAATTAACTAACGGCTATTTTATGCATTTTTTTATTTAAATGCATCATTTCCCAAGTTTTCCTACCTTTATTATTTTGATAATAATTATTTAAAAGAAACATTTTTTTTTTATAATGGTACATGATTATTAAACTCATAATTATAATATTAAATATTTCATTTATTAGCATTTTATTTTATGTTAAATTTCAAAGTTATTTATGTTTATATTATTAAAGAGAAATTTAAAAAAAATATTTAGAGAAAGATTATCCTTTAATTATATTTAGAATTTGATGTTTATAATATATTTTGTTTGTAAAATAAAAATGATTAAAATGAAATTTGAAATTTAAGGAGAAAGTAAGATTAAAACGGTGTAGCTTAGTGATGGAGAAAATAGAGATTGGAGTTTGGGAACAAAAGTCGTGGATGTATTGGTTTGCGTGAGCCATATACATAAGCAACCAAACCCACCGTTTGTCTTTCAGTTACATTGATAACACAGCAAAACGAAAAGGCAGAGAAAGAGAAAGAAGAAAAGAAACATGGAGTGGTGTTTGTCAATGCCAAAGGTTGAACTGCATGCTCACCTCAATGGATCCATCAGAGACTCCACACTTCTGTAACTTTCTTTTATTCTATCTAATTTCAATTTACTTTTTCTTTTTGCTCTCTCTGAGGATGCACAATCTGAACTTGATTACCATTATTGTTGTTGTTTTTTCAGAGAACTCACGGAGGGTTTGATTGGAAAGGGTGTCATAGATATCTCGGAAGTGGAACATATCATCAAGAAATGTATGTATGCCTCTCTTGTTTATTCTCCTGTTTGGTTGCTGGAAAAGACAAGACCGCCAACAAACATGTCCCTCTCTTTCTGTTTTTCTATGCTTGCTCTTTCGTTAATTGTCCACCCTGTCTCTCTTTCAATGTGCTCCTTTTTCCATTTTCAATTTTCATGTTGACGCTTCACCACATGCTCTCTAAGCCTTCTCTTCCAAACTTAAACCACATAATTCATCCCTGGATAAACCAACCAACTCACATAACCATCCATCAATTATCTTTTTATTAAAAAACAATACATATACATATATATGCCACCACCACTACTTGCTCAGGTGCTCTCTTAATTTTCTTTTGGCTTCTTCCATAGCTGTTGCCGGACCTTTTTTTTTTATTATTATTTATTTTAATTTTACTCCTATTTCTGTTAAGCTCATATCATTTTTGTTTCTTCATGCTCGCACTGATGTTAATTGTGTTGTTGTATATACAGACAACCGTTCCGTGGCTGAAGTTTTCAAGCTGTTTGACCTAATCCACATTCTCACTACTGATCACAAGACTGTCACTAGAATTACCAGAGAAGTATGGCTGCTTGGTTGCTACGTAAATTTTGTTTTTGCCTCATTTATTGCCTTCTCTTTTTAACAAGCGATAATAGTAATAGTAATAATAGTACTTGAAAGCAGGTTATTGAGGATTTTGCATCAGAGAATGTTGTCTATTTGGAGTTGAGGACTACTCCAAAGGTAACCGAAGATGATTTATAATTCAGGGTGTTCTTGTTGTTACCATTGATTGTGACAATTGATCTGACGAAGAAAATGTTTTTTTGGGTTCCACCATTCAGAGAAATGATTCCGTGGGAATGACCAAACGCTCTTATGTTGAAGCTGTTATCAAAGGTCTGAGATCAATCACTTCTGTTGACGTGGATTTCGTTCCGCGTTGTGAAGATTCAAAGAGTCTTTTTAGTTCTGTATCTGCAATTGGACATGTGAGAAAAAGAATCTATGTTAGGCTTCTCTTGAGCATTGACAGAAGGGAGACAGCAGAAGCAGCAATGGAAACTGTAAGACAATATGTGCAAGTAATTTGAAAAACTTACAGCTTGTCGTGTGCTGGCTTTCAATGTTACATTTGTTTGCTGTAGGTCAAGCTTGCACTGGAAATGAGGCCATTTGGGGTGGTTGGAATTGACCTCTCTGGAAATCCAAATATTGGTGATTGGTACATCAAACTGATCCAAGGCTTGATTGTAGTAATGAATCTTCATGTTTGAAAATTGATGCTTATTATAACCCATTCTTAACTTCCGTAGGGCCACGTATTTGCCGGCATTGAAATTTGCTCGAGAACAAGGCCTTTATGTAACACTTCACTGTGGCGAGGTGAGCTAATCTATATTGCTCTTACTTGTGACTTTTGGAGTTTTCCTGACTTGGTCTATTTTTCCGACTAAGTGATTTTAGGTACCTAATTCAGTGGAGATAAAAAATATGCTTGACTTTCATCCCCAAAGGATTGGACATGCTTGTCACTTGGAGGATGAACACTGGAGACAGCTGAAGTCGTCCAAGATTCCGGTCTGACTTTTTCACCACCCTTATCGTTAAATTAAACTAGAAAACGAAAATTATGATTCAAGTTGAAAGAGAAATTTCAAGTGTGAATTTAATTGTATGATCTAAGAAGTTCCTCACACATAACAATAAAAAATATTATGTATATACTGGGAACTCCTCAGATAAAAAAAGGTTATGTCTTCACTGATCAACACTTCTGGGGTTCTGATCCATGCTAAATTTGAATGCATTATCACTTCGCAATTTATTATAGCCAGCTAAGATTCATATTATTTATTCCATCTTCTTCACTATTTTCAGGTTGAAATCTGTTTGACATCAAACATTAGGACACTGACTATTCGATCCATAGATGTTCACCATTTCGGTAGGTGCTATTTGTTTATAGTTGAAGTTGGTGATCATAAATATAGAATCAATGGAGGGACCGTTTTTCTAACTTCATAACGAAGATGCTCTATGCTTGAAAGTGGCTTTGGATTTTGGCTAGCTTCTCTTTTTGGTGTCCGAAAAAAAATTAATAAACAGTAGAACCCTTTCTATCCTTTTTGCTTAAAAATCGTTTTCTAAAACAATTACACATTTCCCATAAATCAATTTCTACCCCGAAATATATATAAGTGATGAAATTGATTGTTTTTCAAAACAGTGTTTTGAAAACAAAAAACAGAAAGAGTTGGGAGACGTTTTCTCTCATCCGTTTTCTTCAAAAGTTCTGTCCTGGTTTTAAGGAACCAAACCTTTTAACGTGTTCAGGGGACACACACGAACAAACAAGACCCGTTTTGACTTTCCATAAAGTGGTTTCAGCACGTAATGCTCTTACATTTTGCAATAGAAGTTCATCTCTTCTTGTTGGAAATCAAATCTCACTTTTGCGGGTTAAAAAAAATTTAATGGTTCTATTCTATCACCAACAGTGTCTTAGGTATATCTAGACAAATAAGCTACTAAGCTAAAAGTCTATGCAATAATCATAGTGTTATTTTCAAACACTTGTAAAGTAATTTCAGAGTTGTATACAAACTTTTATTATGAGGGGATTTGCTTAAAAAGAATCATCTCTTAACATGATGATCTTGCTGATGCAGGTGATCTGTACAAAGCAAAACATCCTTTAGTCCTGTGTACTGATGACTCGGGTGTGTTCTCTACCAGTCTCACCGAGGAATACAAATATGCTGCTGATTCATTTGGTACATTTCACTTTTCTTTTGCAGGCAGTACTTTTTAATTAATTCAGCAGGTTTTGCTGACCACATGCCTGATTAATTGATTACTAGGGCTGGGAAGGAGGGAAATGTTTGAGCTGTCAAGGAATGCTATTGAGTATACATTTGCAGATAGCAAAGTAAAGGAGGATTTAAGAAAATTTTTCAATTCAGTGGCAAAAAAATATTGAAGTGCATTTAGATTACTTTAGATGTTAGCTAGCGATGCTTCTGCGTCCTGTTCCTTATCCTAGATTGAAATCGGCAATCAAGTCCTTAGCGTGAAAAAATGAATGAAGTGATAAAATAAGGGTGTAGTATATGCATCTGATCAAGTTTATGAGTATTTTAATTGAAATCAGCAGCAAAGTTATCCTCTATGTTCTCATTTTGCACGTCACTTCAGAAGTTAAATCCTTGCAAATTGGTCCTTGATAAAATTATTCAATCTAGTGACTCTTCTAGGAGGTTTCGGTTGATTAGCTACACACCATTGCAATATGGTCACGTCATTGGATATATATGCTGACTGGATCACGATTCACGATCTTCGACAATTCTACACAATCTGAACCATAAAAAAGATGTTGTTTTCACATAATTATAATATAAACGATGTATTGGACATTTAACATTATATGCATCTGTTGGATGCGACCATTGGACGGTGTAGTTGGTTGGTTTTTGAACAACATTTGATCGTAATCCATGTTGACTTGTGACAACCTTGCCTAACAATGCCGCAATTACCACTTTTAAATTTGACCACTACAATGAACTTTTCCATTGGGCCACACAATTGTGAAAACTGAAAAGAGTGGGTTCGGTACACTTTGTATAACCTACATTACTATTTCTAGATTGATGAACAAGACAAGCAAGAAGAGCTGAACCAGTGATAATAATTTATCTTCTTCTACGACTTCATTAACATAATTCCCAAAAAGACTTTCTAGAATATGAAACTACAAGAATAGCCTCTAATTCCTTCATTGAAGTTGACAACATGAGCAAGTGTTGCAAGGAATCTCTTCATGCTTCAAAAGATAAATATAGGTGGCTCTAATAAACTTGTTATCACATATGTAGCCACGGATTTTCTTTCATGTTGCCAACATTTACCAAAAAGTCTTTTGAAAGTGATTTTTTTACGAGGCAGAAGAAGATCCAATATTACCCATTGTCGTCTTTTCTGTTTTGTATTCATCCTCAGTCTTCAAAGAAGTTATATTTTTGTCATGTAGAGATTGGAATCTGAAGAACCAGAATTCATAATTTCCATTGAGCTCGCACTTCACACCTTATCAATTCCCTTTACTATAATTTAAAAGCTCTGAAGATTTTGTAGGTGATATCAACATTTAGATAAACTAGCCTAATTAAAAAAAAAATCGTCCTTTTTGAAGTATTTAGTATTTTTTATTCAATAATAAAAAAATATATGTTTAAATTGTATTGTACTAGTGTGGTGGGCCAAAATATATGTGTGTGTTTGTTCTTTGCCAGTTGTGAAACGTATGGATGGAAAGCAACATATCTGGACAACAACAGTCCTTTGTCTGTCTAATTAACCTCTAGTTACCCACATAATTTTAAGCTATGACCTACTACCAAAAAAATTTGATTATTTATTTATTTTTAAATGTATAATATATTCTATTTATAATTTAATTAAAAGGTTTGTTAAGTGTAATCTACTTGAAAATTGTAATTAGTTTTGGGTGGTTTAGGCAAGTTCCTCAAATGGACGGTAGTCAAAGTCTTGATTTGGAATACTATAATATAATATAATATAATATAATATAATATAATATAATGTGATCTTTGAAATTATGATTTATGACAGTCAAACTCAAACTTGTTTGCCTTTTAAAGTACGGTTTGGTTTTATCGCTAAGCACTAACACAATCTGTTTACGTCACCGTGAGAGTCGTCACGAGATTTCTGCTATTATTATTCTGACAATTTACTTCTTATAATTATTTCTAAAGCTCTAAAAGATATCTTACGGAGAAATAGAAACACTATCTTCTGGCATATATATATATATATATATATATATATATATATATATATATATATAGAAGAAAGAAAGGGTCAAAAGAAAAACAAACGAAAGGAGGAAAGAACGATCTAAAAACAAAGTGCAAAATGTTTTGATACAGTTTGATGAATAAGTGAACTAGTTAAAAAAATATTAAAGAATAATTAACAAAAATATGCAAATAGTAAAAAAAATTATACATAACTTCTTCCTATCCAAATTTGGTGAATTAAGTTTATTTACTTTAATTTTTCTCCCTTACATAACTTTTTTAGTTTAAATTATGAAAACAATGATATTTTTAAAAGTTTTATGATATAATGCAGATAAAAAACAATAAAAATATAAAATATAACTTTAAATCTTGAATGTATTTGATATGTTACTAAAAGTAATTTAAACAAAAGACACATAAGAAAATATAGTTGGAGAAAAAATGAATAACAAAAATATATATAAATTAAGGAATAAAGAAATCATTATATCCGTGAAAGTAAATTAAATAAAAATAAAAAAATTAATTGAAAATGGAAAGAATAAAACAATTAATATGCACTGAAAGTAAATTAAATTAAAAAATATAAAATATAGAACAACTACATTATTAGAAATAAATTACATAATCACAAGGATTAATATATTATTAAAAACAAATAGAAGAGAACATTATATTATTTAAAATAAATAAGATTAAATATATTTTTTCATTTCGTTTGGAAAACTTAATTAGATTCATAATTTTTATTTCATTCAATTAAGTTTTTAAATTTTTAAAAGGTATTTAAATTGAATACAAAAATTAACACTGATACGTGATTTTTTTATATAAAAAATAATTAAGAATAATTAAGAAAAACAAAAGTATCACGTCCGTACTAACATGATGTTAAAGTCAATATAATAAAAAAAAAATCAAATTTGATTGTTTTTAAAAATTAAAAGACTTAATTAAACTATATAAAAATTAGAAATTAAATTAAGTTTTTTAATAAAATTAAAGGACTAAAATAGGTATATAGCCTAAATAAAAATTTTGCATGATGAAGTCATCAAAATGGTAATCTGGGTCACAATGCAGGGAAAAGTTATACAGCTCAATTTACACTACGGGTTTCAAACCTTTCTCGAGCTTACCAAATTAAAATAGAAATAGTAACTAATTTGACAAAAATAAAAAGAAAACATATAGTATTTGGAAATTAACCATACTATTACAGTGGTAAAAAGTTAACTATTCATTAAATGATAAATTTAAAAGTAAATAAATAAATAGCACAGTATATGCAGGCAAATGTATTTATGTTGAAAGAATAACAGTGAAAAAGTGTTCAAAAGCGAAAAAAGATACGTGCGTATCTAAAACCAAAATACCACTAAAATAACAATGGATAAGGTATGATTGTTTTTTATTTTTAAACTGGAGTTTTTATTTTTTTTTTCTTTATGATTTTACGTGTACAAAAAGTATGACACTCTTTCAAAATATTTTTCTTTGGTATAATCAAAGCTAAAAGGATTTTGATTTCCCTAACTAACATCTATAATTTGGTTCAAGAACTTTGAAAATAACATCAAATAATCAGTTTTAAGTTAAATGATTCTAATACCAGAATAATTAATAAGGAAGGAAAACCATTTGCTTTAAGGGTACCAAAATTTTACCTTTTCTTTTTAATGCATATTTTATTTATATATAGATTCCAGTATTCCATTTGTTTTAATATATTTGTTTTTTTTATGATGAAATCTCTTCTACCTAACTTTTATGTATTGTCATCCTTTTCCATTATAAGAACAATTATAGTTATTCACTTATTTGTAAGATGAGTTAAAGCAATACAAACTCATCAATACAATCATATTTCTCATTCACCTATACGTTTTAAATTTGAAAACTTCCTCTCCCATTAAAATAACAAACTGAGAAAATAATTTTAAGTCACTAAATTTACGTATTTCTACTATTGTGAAATTCTCCTGAAAAATGCAATTAAATAAGTTATTCATAAAACATTTATGAGAAATTTATAAAATTTAAAATTAAATAAATATAATAATTGAGTTTACTCACGTGTTTAAATTTATTTTTTAAGATTTGAGATTCAACTCATTTACCCTTCAAATCGTGAGAGAATAAGTTTAAATATATTTACATTTTATATCTCTTTGTAAAATTAATTGGTCTGATCCAAGTGAATATATCCAGATTATCAAATTTCAGAGTTTATTTAAATCTATGAGAGTCGAGTAAAATTGATTCGTAAACTTATAAGAGTTTATTTCAGATGAAAAAAATTATATAAATAATATTTTAATTTAAATAAGTCTATAAAATTATATAACTTTAAATAAATAAAATTTATAATTATATTGTTCATAAAAATAAATATTTGTAAAACATAAATACTTGAATTATTGTTATTAATTTTGATGAATTTCATTAAATATATAACTTTCAAGTTCGCAGAATCGTTTCAAACTCGCGATTCTACATAAATTTTATCGATTTCACAGTCGATTCTATTGAGTTTACATACAAAACGAGTTTACTTTCGAATTAACTCGAAAGCCATAACGTAAATTCGTATGAATAATTTACAAGTTAAGTCTAGAGTTTGACAAAGATGGGGTGATACCTATTTTACTTTTCATTGATAGAAGAATGAGTTGAATTGAAAATAGCTTTTTTGGAATGTTAGGTAGGAAATCCAACACTTTTACTTTATTTGTATATGATCAAATGGAAATATCATCTGCACTGGACAGCATAGCAATCACGCCCCAAAAGAACTGTCACACCATTAAAAAAATGACCTCTCTTTCCACTTGCCAAGCCATGAATGGCGGAGAATAACTTTGACCTGACAAATAAAGAACATTAAAAGACAACCACTGGTTTTGTGTTTTTTTTTTTTCTGCATAGGAAATTCGGAGGAATTTAAGGTTACAGAAAACCCCATTCCATATAACAAGTACTATTGCCGATAATGCAATAATAGTCTTTGGTTAGACAAGGTGTGTCACACTATTCAATACTGCAATGCGTTTGTGATGTGAAACGCTACAAAATCACCAATCTCTCTGAGTGTTTCACCATATGGTAACTATTTTAGCAGAATTCCTAACAGTTACTCAAAAGGGTATAGTATTATTTCCGGAAAACAAGCTAGTTCTTGTCAAGCACTGGAGATCACGATGATTTCAACTTTTTAAAGTTTCAATTATGGGAAATTTCATGCTTTTGCTTTTCATAAAGCAACTAAGTATAAACTATTTAATAATGACCAAAAGATGGATGCTCCAAATTGAAAATTAAGAACCACGACCACTATGTTCTTCATGTGGAAGCCTCACTCGTTTCAATAGTAAATTTATGCCTTATATATAAAGAGTGGTGCCATGAGAACTAGTTAGTGCAGTTGAAATGGCTGCTCCTGTTGCTATAGGGACAAGGGGCACTATTGGATCTCTAGTCAGGAAGGAAATTGAATACTTCACTATGTTTGAGTTAGACAGAAGAGGAAGCTCACAAAAGCCTCAGCAACAATTTGTGGATATGATTTCTGGTAGAAGCTATTCCATTTCAAGGCCTAGTTTCTGGGAGTTGCTAACTGCATGGAAGAGGAGGAAGAGAAGAGGCTCAAGTGGGTTCCTTCCAAAAATTTGTTCTGCTACTGAAGTAGCTGAAGGCAATCGGTTAAACCAGATTCCTGGTTACAGCTACAGGATCCTCAGGAATGATATCAACAGCTTTCAGCTCTAAGTGACTCTTGAGTTAGTGTGCACTAGCTTTTTGTGGGGAACCAAAACTTATAACATATCATTTTATTCTTCATGCTATGTTGCCTCTCTTGGGCAACTTTTTTAAATTTTATGCTCATGTCATTTTCATTTTCTGTCGCATCTTGTGCTTCAATGCCTTATTACTGCTGGCTTTTCAGATGTCAGATTCAGTTTAAGATCAGCTTTCTACTAGTAAATGGATGGCATGTTCTACATACATTTACCGAAAATAGTATTTGTAACTGAGGAACATAAATAAAGTTGATAGGAACACCGGACGGATTACATGCTATTAGATACTTCTGATATCGTTTTTCAATCAGATACAATCTTGCTCATTAACATATATGCTTAATCTCTAATGAAACTCAATGACTGAAGAACAATACCAAAGCATTTAAGAGACTTCATATGTTAGTGTTTTTTCCTTCAGGATCTCTGTGTCTCATGTTCAAACGAAATAGAAACAGAAAGTCGATGTAAGTTGTTGAACGCAAAAGCACCGTTGAATTAGAGGGAGCCTGATATCAGTTCCATAAGGGAAGAATTACAGCTAAAAAAGGAACTGTAGAATGTTACGAAGACAGAGATGCATGCAAGCACTTTCATCTTTCTACAACAATTTTTGGTGTATTTTTGCAGTAATCCTAGACTGTGTGCGGTGAACTACGTCCTTTCGGATCCAGCAGAACTTAGAACTCTGAAAGATTCAACATGGCCTGCACATTTTATAGAGTCTCCGGCTATGTCTTGGTCTCCAACTTTGTGCACTGCTAAATGTGCAAGAGCCGTCACAACATCGTCCATGTAAGGTCGTGTTTCAGGTTCCTCTTGTAAACACATCGCTGCCACTGCAAGGGCTTGAAATAGACCCTTCACGGGGAACTGACCTTTAAGCAAAGGATCAGCCATTAGAGTAAACTTCGTTCTGTCCTTAAACAAAGGTTGTGCCTGACAAATACAAAAAGACAAAAAAATCAGTTATGTGTTATGAGAAGATCAGTGAGAACCATGGACAATTTTTGTTCAGTAGCATACCCAATCAATCAAGTTTTGCTCTTCTGTAGCTCTTGAAGTGTCATATACTCTCCTACCCGATATTATTTCCAAAAACACAACCCCAAAACTATAAATATCCGACTTTGAGCTGAGTTGACCTCTAGCAGCATACTCTGGTGCACAATAACCAAAAGTTCCCATCACCCTGCTTGTCACTTGCTCCTGCCCTTCTTTAGGACCAATCTTAGCCAGCCCAAAATCAGAGAGCTTTGCATTAAAGTTATCATCTAACAGTATATTAGATGATTTGAAATCACGGTATATGATAGGTATATCTTCACTGTTATGCAAATATTCAAGTCCTTTAGCTGCTCCCTCTGCTATTTTCATTCTGGTCTTCCAATCTAAAGGCTCCTTACCTTCACCTAAGTCTGACATCAATAAAATCTAGTTAGAGTTGCATAATATACAACGTGTTTCTGTAACGTTAAGTCCACACCAGAATTCTCTGTCATCATACCTAGAAGGTGATTTTCCAAACTCCCATTGCCCAGGAATTCATAAACCAAAATCCTATAATGGTCATCTGCACAATAGCCGATGAGCCTCACAAGGTTTGGGTGTTGAACCATACTTAACATCAAAATTTCTGCAAAAAATTCTCGTGTTCCTTGTGCTCCGTCCCTGTTCAGTACCTTCACAGCTACAGTCTGAACACAAAATACTTTACATTAGATTTTCACAACCTTGTGAAAAACTCAAAGCATTATTAGATAATAAAATACGAGGCAGACTTGTTCAACACTTTTCATGTATCCTTTGTAAACATTCCCGAATCCACCTTCACCGATCAGGCAATCAGAACTGAAGTTGTTTGTTGCTTCAAGAAGCTGTGCATATGTGAATACTTTGACATCATTTTTTACACGTCCAAATTTTCTTATCTCTGCGTCTATTTGTCTGTTCCTGCTGCTGCCTGCAATTTGAGATCACCCAGTTATTATAAAATTATCCATTCACATGCAATATGATATTTCATGCATGATGCTCGTACAATAGGAAATTCATTACATTCAAGGAAGAATTTCAGCTGAGTTTAGAAATACAGTTAAATAAAACAAAATGAAGGGATTAATTGGTAATAATTCCTTAAAAACAAAATCTTCATCGCGAGACATCTTTATATCCTGAGCCGGATAACGTTAAAGAAAGTGACAGAAAATGATTAAAAATAAATAAACTGCCATAAACATTACGATGAAAGAAAGGGTTAAAAGACTAAAAAGGATAAAAAGTGGATTTCTTTTGAATGTAATAATAATGGGGTTGGAATTAGAAAAGATTAATATTTATATCAGCAATGAAGCATACGACGTACCTGTTTTGAGAGACATAGCCGCAGCTACTGATTTGAATGTTCTTCTTCCTTTGGAAACTTTGCCGGAGACTGCCCCTTTAGAGGCTGGTTTGGTGTCTGATTTGCAGCATGGGAAGCAACTCATTTTCGGAGACCTTGTTGATGGTTGGCTACAAACCTTGAAAAGATTTGTAATCAACCAACACAATAATCTCCAGAAAAAAATTGTATGCACAAAGCTTATGAAAATAAAAAAACAGAATAACGGTCGGTAGGTAGGAGATGGCTAAAATTTCTAAACTGTAAGCCCTTATTCAGGATCAAAATACTTTAAATTTCTGTTTCGTATTTGTTTTTAATTACTTATTTTAGTTTTGAGCATCGAAATGAAATTCTTTAACATAGTTATTCTTAGCTGGTTTTCTCTGACACGTAGAAAGAAAAGGAATTCTGACAAAGACAACAACTTCTTCTTACCATGTTTTACGATTTCTTTTTTCAATTGGAAATTGGAATTAAAAAACACGTAGACAACATTTTTCACTTTAAAAAAAAACACTTAGCCTTCTAGCCTAGAAAATATAGTGACGTAGAAAATAAGGATGAGTTAGATGCAAATAAGGTAAACCCATTGTAATTTTTTTCAGGCAAATTCATTCTATTTTTAAACCTTGCACGGGAGTAATCTATTCGTTTATTTATTTTAGTTGCTATTAGTTGTATCTAATTTATTTATTTTAGTTGTACATAAAAATAATCCTAGTTTGAGGTGTCATTATACATACATATTTTTATTTTATTTTATTTGAGTTTCCTTTTTGAGTATCTCTATTTGGATGGAACTCCTTTTTAAACTTGAGGTATTATAAGAAAGATTTTGTTTTTGTGATTAAAATAAGATTATTTTAGTGACAGTTACGGGTGTTGTTTTTCATTTTCTGATAACTCCAGTTAAATAAATTATGTGTATATTTAACATGAGGTGTAGATACATGAGACCTTAAACGTACCCTGTTAATTGAAATTCACAAATTCGTAAAATAGTTTTTCCATTCAATTATTAAACTGAACAATGAAAGAAACTTCTGCCTTAATGTTTTTGTGAGGTGTATTATTGCAATCTTTTTTAACTTTTATTTGGGAAGGGTTTTATGGCACGTAGATTTTAATTTAATGTTTGTAAAAGAAAATGTGTTTTTTAAAGTTGATTTTTTTTATAATTTAGTATTTTGTTTATAAAATTTAAATTTCATGTCATGATAGCATATTTTAATAAAAGCTTTAATAATATCCGAATCTTAAGTTTTATATAATGATCAAGATCTTATAAACTCTGAACGTTAAGCTTATACCCTTGCATATGAACATATTCACTTGTATGGATATTCGGACAAAGATTTAAAATCCATCTAAATCTGGGTTTGGTTTTCTGTTACATTTAACTGAGTGTCCATCCAAACATTTCCCTCCTCCAATGTTATTTTTAACTGACCCTCCATCCAAACATTGATTCTTAGAGGTTGTTGTAAAAACACCACTTGTTCTTAAAAATAAAATTATTTATATGGGAATTTGTAACAAAAGCTATAATAAGATTGCTTTTCTAAATCTTAAAAGTTAAAATAATTTTGCATAAGGCGATCCAGTGTTAGTTTGCGCTTATCCAGTGTTTTAAAAATTTCATCCCTCATGTACTTTTCAGATATTGCACTCCTTTGAAGGAAGCACGATGCTTGAATTGCCTCCCATTGCTATATTCCAACGACAAAAAGAACCATTACATCAGGAGTGATAGTTGAAGGTGGCAATTAACGTTAACACTTCTATTTGATACTCAATATGCATTTAAATGTTGAGACATACAATATGCACAAGTGAACACTAAAACAATGAGGATCTACTTTTGGTTCTGCATTATCTACATAAATTATAATAGCATTAGCAACATGCAATGAATCAATTGTATGCATAAATTCAGTAGAATGGAACATGTCAACGGGTCAAATGTCGTATTCTATTAACATTTAAAATCAATAGAATTATTGTATCAAAACCAGCTTCTGGCTTCAGCAACTATGAAGGACGAGTAGAACAAGAAACTAAATGGTAATGATGTAATACACAGGTCTATAAAGCTCCCATGCAGCGTATAAGTTTCCTTTAAAAGAAAGAATAGGGCCAACGCAATATAAAGAGATAAAAAAAATTAAGAAGCATTTCCAATTCTATTATTTCTCCAGGAAAACTAAGCATGCTCAACAACAGCAAAAATGTTAAACTAATTTGGCAGATTACCAGTCTCCAATGAGTTAACTTGAGCAAGCAAAAGGCCAATGGCCAGAGGAAATGGCGAAAAAACCTTTCCTAAGCTCTGATGTCCCATAGATAATTCAATTTTCAGTGCTCCCCTCCAATTAATTGATCAAAGATTATACAACACAAGGAGACCACAATCTTCCTCACTGTGACAACCCAGATTCAATCTCATCCCACTTGTCCCCACTCTCAGCAAACTTCTCCTTGATCTGCTTAATAACCTCTTTCGCCTCGTCGACCTTCGACACACCAGCAAGCCCATTTACAAGATCCTTCATTGTGGTAAAATTCGGCACCCAACCTTTCCCCATACACTCCTTAGCAACCTCCAACGCCGCCTCAAACTCCCCGGCGCGACACAGAAAATGCACAAGCGTAAAATAACACTCACCATCAGGGGAGTACCCTCTCATCTTCATGTCCCTAAACAACCTCTTGGCCTCCTCAAGGTCCCCCTCTCTGCAAAAACCATGGATCAAACAAGCATAGGTAACCGAGTTCGGCTTCCTCCTATTGCAAACCATTCCCTCAAGCAAAGCCTTGGCCTCAGAAGATCTCTTTAGCTTACACAAACTCTGAATCCTAACATTATAAGTACTGAGAGCAGGAAAAACACGATACTTCTCCTCCATCAGTTTCAATACCTTTCCCACCTCCTCAAACTTCTCCTCGCGGTAGAAACCAAAAAGCGCGTTATTCAAAGTGATGACATTAGGTTTAACGGAATTCCTATCCATCTCAGCCAAAACGGAGTAAATAGAGGTGGAAGAACCGGATTCAGCGAAGGCTTTGATAACGGTGTTATAAGTGTCTACGTCAGGTTGAATTGAATAGGTTTTAGGGAAATCGAGGTAAATTCGAGATACCTCTTTATAGTTCTTGGCGAGCAGGGAGGCGAAGAGGAGGGAATTGAGGGATTTGACGGAACGAGGAGGAGAGAGATCCTCAGTGAAGGTACGGAGGGCGTGGTCGAGCATGTTGGCCTGGCCGTAGAGGACGATGGCGTGGGAGAGGAACTTTTCGTTGCGGAGGTCGGGCCGGAATTTGAGGTCGTCGAGGTAGAGGCGGATGCCATCAAAGTGGTTGGCGGCGGCAAGCTTGGAGACGGCGAGGGAGAAGGCGCGACGGTCAAGGTGGGATTCCGGGGTGAGGGCGGCGGCGCGACAGATATCGAGGATGCGCTCCGGATTGGTCTCGGATTTGAGGAGGCGGAGGGCAGAGCGGGTCTTCTGCTTGGAGGTAAGGGGCGTGGAGGCGTTGGAGGAGAGGATGGAAGTAGAGAAGTGGCGGAGGCGGGAGAGGACTGACATGGCTAGGGTTAGGGTTTTACGGCGGAGGAGTAATGATGGACGGAGGTTTAGCGAAGGGGAAGACAGAATGAACAGAAGACAAGAGAGTGTGCTACGCAGGGTTTAAGGTGTGAATTGTGAACAGTTTAACAAAACGATGCGTTTTGACTTTGTCATTTTCATGGATGGATTTTATTTAAAGCTTAATCAAACTTTTAACTCTTGATTTTGTTTGAGTTACTACTATTTCAATCTTAGTTTGATTTTCGTTTTTCTTTTTTAGTTTGTGCTGCTAACTTTATAAACCTAATTATCCTTTGGTTATGAATATGTTATAACAATATGATTCTATAACACTGTTAATAAACCCAATATATATATAATGTCATAATAATGGCTCGTGAAGAAGATATGATATTATTATGAAATAAAATAAATAAATAAAAGTATAACTTTCCCATTGTTTTATAGGGTGAATATGTGATTTCTTGAAAAATAAAAATGTATATTAGAAAGATAAATGATGATTAATTGACCATTTGTTGTTTTTTATTAAGAGATTAACATGTTTAAGTTTGCATATAATTCAAAAACAAAAAAAAATGAACCTGACGTGAATCGAACACGCAACCTTCTGATCTGGAGTCAGACACGCTACCATTGCGCCACAGATCCAATTGATATTGATTTTATAAATAGTTTATATATTAATTAATATATATTTTTATTCAATAAAGAAATATGTAAATTTTATTAGACACGTGCAATTATATTTAATAGTTAAATTCTAAAACAAAAATAATTTATCGTATGATTCTTTTGAAATAGGGAAAACATTTAAAATATAATAATAACCATTATTGTATCTTTCAAAATAGAAATATATATATATAGTATCTTTCAAAATAGAAATATATATATATAGTATCTTTCAAATAGAAATTTTTAACTAATAACAATTACTCCTTAATAAGTCAATTAAACAAAATCATGCACATATATATAGTTTCAGTGGTTACATTTTGAAGTACTACTAGTCAGCTTCGCCAGGTGAATTGAATTCTATTAATAACTCTATAATTAAACTTTTCGGAGTGTAGAGTAGATGAAGAAATAATTCTTAAAAATAACTAAAATAATATTCACCAGGTCAACTGAAATCCTCGCATTGACATATACACTTCCAATATTGTTTTAGGTAGAAATTGATGGTAATTTAATAAAATTCATGATGAAACATGTTCTTAATTTATTTAAAAATTAATTTTGATATCTATGTTTTTTCTCGATGATTTTGTTTCTCTGATTTTGAAATGTACTGTTTTTTATCTTGAAAAGTGTTTAGGAAGTACCTTTAGATACTGCAAAATGTATCATTTCTTCACTAATTTTTTTACCGCTAAAATATTTTATTTTTCAAGTTCATCTTAAACTCCCATATAATTAGATAAAAAAATGAGATTTAGATGGAAAAACCGAATTTGAATAATTAATTAGTTTTAAGAAAACTTGTGACTGCAGGGTCAAATATATAAAAATAAAAAGGGGATATTAATATCATATCTACAGAGTGGTGTCTGACAAACTACAATGAAAAAAGAGGAACTCATTCAGTTAAAACTCTGACATTCGACATATTGCCCCTTAAATCCTAATAATTAACAAATGCAGGAGAAAAAGGATGTTTTAAATCAATATATTACACGGTCAACCGCTTCGCTGTTCCGTAGCTGATCCTCTACCCATTTCATGGCTATTCATTCAATCTTGGTGAAGTTCATCGGCTGGTGGGGGGGCAAATCTGACATTGGCAGGCCGTGCCACAACAACTGGGTCATCTGCAAACAGTGCTTTGATGAATGATGGTGTTTTCAGTGGCCTACGACCTGTCATCCGAGGATAAACATCTTCAAGAAAATAATATGCATGACCAGCAATCATTCCCTGAACATTGCAGTCAGGATTCACATTAGCTACCAGTTGTTCACAAAATGTATTACTTAGGAATCAAGTATCAATACTAATGTATAAGTGGCATACCAGTAGATCCACCCAAGCACTGGCACCAACGAGTACAGAGAAACCCAAGAGAACCTACAAGCATAAACTTCGAGGTTAGGTTGCCTTTATTATAGGTTGGAACTTGAGCGAACTACAGAATATCAAAATCAAAGATAAATTCTTTGAAATATAAACCAGTCCATTGTTATCGTATCCTATACAGCTTACGCACCCATGGAAGGTAGGCAGCAGTGAAAGTAAACAGGCCCAGGAAACTCATATGAATAAAGGGATTCTGTTTGCTCCACACATAAACCTGAAAAAAAAATATAGATTATCTGAGACCGATTTAAACACCTGTACTGAACAACAAATATACAGAAATGTGATTTACCATCATAAACGTCAATGAGTTGCTCAGGAATATTATTTTTGCGAACGATTCTGACAAATACGGTATCATCCCCCCAAGAAGAACAATTCCAGTCAATACAGTGGCACCAAATAAAAGCATGTAAAAGAAATCGGCAGTTCTCCCTCTGAACGAGTTCTCCTCAAGAAGTTTGCAGTAACGTGCAAGAAAAAACATATGAAACAGGAAATCCAAGTCTGCACATTTAATAAGAAAATACCATGTCAAATTTAGATGTAAGATGCACAATTTTCAATTAAATTTCAAACGATGATGACACAAACAACAATATGCAGGAGCTGCTGGCAAATGACAATATTCTATAAGAACCGACAATAAACCCCCGGAAAAATTGACCATACAGGTTTATTATTAGAGGGAATTAGGAACATACAGGTTTATTATTACAGGGAATTAGGAAGTGTCGCTGTAATTCAGGAAAAATACAGGGGAATGTCAAGAACTAAATGTGCTGAAGGTGCAAATTCAATATGCATCCAATAATCTAGCATTTGATAACCTAGTCCACATACACAAAGCGAAAAAGAAAATAGGGGATGTGCAGATGAGGCAACCCTTTTATACAATAGACACCCATTTGATACAAGAGAGTTTACTAACTTATACACATCAAACCATCAATGCAAGTTCAGTCTCCCTTGCATAACACTACAAAAGAACCACAATCAGAAATGCAAGATTTAATTTCCAATTTTACAAGGGGGTTCAGTAAAGTCAAGAACTATGACCATGTGTATACAGAACAAGAACCACACTATACTCTCCAAGAAACAAGAATAAATATCATAAAGCAGTTTTGTTGCTTCTGATAAGTCCACTAAAACTCATATCTTTAATCAAGTAGTTTATTTCTGGGAACTATCATGTTCATAGTCATTCTCCTTATGATTAAGCAAGAGTCAATTGGATTGACCCTTTTTCCGAAATGTAGGTATAGTCCACCTTCAGCTGTAGTCTTTCTTCACTAGTGCTCTTCCCAAAACAGCTGCAGTTCATTTAATGTAATTGCTCTCGTATAGTAATTTTCATCGTGTGAGGACTGGATTCATGATGCTTACAAAGATGTACACTTCCTTGTAGAGAATTAATCAGGAGCGATCATACTCATTGTCATATTATTGCATACATTTCTAACTGCCCAAGAGAGGGAGATTTTAGTGTAAGATCTTAACTAAGAATAAAATTAGTTCCCCTCAAGTGACGTAAAAAAATCTATTGTATGCACACACGAAAACAAATTGAAATGAAAAAATCAATGCATCCACCACCGTCAATCCCAAAGAATATCAATTCATTAAAAGGTAAGCAGCAGCAGAAACTTTACCCATTTTACGAAAGTACAAGAAATTCGTAACCAGACGCCAAAACTGATATTGCTTCACCACCAATCGAGGATTCAAGTACAGGTGATAAGGAGAAATTATCTACAACACCACCAAAAACAGAATCAGTCAACAAAGAATTAGTCACCTGGAATTCTCAAATCAACACGAAATCAAAAAACTAAGTCAATCCTCTAGGTAAACAAATTGAAACAAACAAATTATAGAAATCTCGATCCAACCGCAGCTTCTTGAAACCAACAATAAACATTCGGATTACCACATTAACGATTCCATTATCAAAAGGAAAAAACAAATGAAATGCAACAATTCTAAAATGGAAAACCCAAATTAGACACGCAAAATTGATAAGCAGAAAAGGAATTGGAAACCCTAAAAGTGTGAGAGTGCGAAGAAAGGTGTTTTACATCAAGGGAGCATCCGATGGTGGTGACAACTGCAGCTGTGAGATATGAGCGCGTGATAACGGGCATCTGCTTGTACCATTCTTCAACCGCTTGAGCCATTGTTGGGTTCCTTGATTTCTGGTTACAAAGAACTGGGAAAGGGATCAATAGATTCAACTGCGATGGGGAAAATGAGAAACAAAGAAACAGTGTGATGATTTTCAATGTGACAGAAGAAGATAACAGACAAAAGAAGAAGCCATTTGAAGACGAAGAAGAAGTAGATGAGGAGACGATGAATGACAAAGACAGCACGAATCAAGAAGCGCGTGGGATTGACGAACCAATCACATTACTCTTCTTTGTTTGCCTGGTTTTGGTCCTAGATTAATTCTAGGAAAAACCAATATAAATAGGTTTTGCATTTAATTAATTAGAATAAAATGCAATCTTTTTTTTTAATATTTTACAATTGGAATGACTTAACATCTTTAACAATGAGTCCAAGTTAAAACTCTTACAAAAATATGTAATCTTTGTTAATCTTCAAAGGATTTACTAACTCAATTAAGAAATTAAGAATAATAATAAAAGGTGATTATAAGTTCATTTGCAATACATTGTATTCTCTATTTTCATCATATTTTTTAAATTGTTTGTAAATAAAATATAATTAAATAATTCTATTTACTAGTATATATATATATATTATTCTTAGTTTTTGGTTTTATATATAATATTTCTTTTTTTTTTATTATACTTTTTTTTTATTTTGGTTTATCATCAAATTAATTCAAATATTTTAAGTATTTTTTTCTCGTGTGAATATTTGTGCAATTATGTTTAAATAATATATATAAATGAAATATTTTTTATGTTTTATATTTGAATATTTTTAATTTTTAATATTTTTATTTATTGTTTATTCGTTTGTAAAATATGAGAATAAAGAAATATTTATAATATTTATAATTTTGACTATTATTTTTTAAAATTTTTAAAAATATTTTTAAATTTTATCATTCATTAACTTTACAAATTTAATAAATATTTTATTTTTATAAATTTTTATTTAGTATATTAATTTAAAATGTATATAATAATAATATTTTTAAAAATATTTAATATTGAAAAAGCAAAGATAATTTTGTTTATATTCAATTTTTGATAATGCTATATATTTTTTAAGAAGTTTTTATTATTTTATAAAATTTAATTATTTTATATTGAAATAATCAAAAAAGAAGTATGTCTACTTACACTATACACTATACTAGTGTATACTAATTATCCAGTGGAAATGATTTATTGTTTATTCATTATGTTAATGATTCAAGTGGTCCTTCAGTCTGAGGGGTAAGTTGGCAACACTTCAGCTGGAAAATATCTGTTTATCAAGACATGTTTTGAGTTATAAGTGTTTTAGTATGTCGCTATATATTAAGGCAAGTTGTACTTAAATGCTTCTGCTTCATTTGCTTTGATGCTCAGTCTCATCAAGTGGATGTGATTCTTTTCCTAGTGGGAGAGGCACACGAAGATATTTCATAGTTTCCTCACAGTATAACTTGATAAAGATAAAATATGGATTAGGAGACCCAAAAATATCTGCATGTATGTGGGCCTGTTTGGATTGGTGGCAAGATTTGTTCTGCTATACAAACTTTTTATTAATCAACAACTCCTTAGCTAGCTATCCACAACACAAATACTTTGAAGTAACATTTAATGTACATCTATCTTTTTCTAAGTTAGGTAAAGTAAGATCGTGTCGTAAATAAAAGTTAGCTAAATATCTGCGACTTAAAATCTTGGATGTCACATTTGAAAACAACAGAGAACAAATGGATCATAACTCAACACCAATTTTGTACACAATAGTCACTGAGATAAACATGGCCTAAATCATGCAAAGCCAACTTAACCAATGTTTCATCAAAAAAGAAACCAATCACAAGCAGTAAACAGTATAGCTCCTAATTAGAACAAGAACTCTTCTTCATTTCAAGCTGCTCTGGCTAGAACTTCCAAATTCTCAGACACATCAGTAGGGTCAATGTAGAAACCTCTTCTAATTGATCTCGGAACTGTAACAGTTAAAACTCCATCTTCATATCTAGCAGAGATTCCATCGAGATCAACCCTCCCAGGCAGTCTAAACTTCCTCTCAAACTTCCTTGCAGGTTCTGTGGATTCATCCACTGCTTCAGTTCTGATTATAAGGTACCTTGAATCCTCAACCTCCACTCTCAGCTCCTCTTTCCTCACACCTAACATGACAACCAAACATCAAATAAACAAACCCAGTTCAAATATCTTTATGCAAATTATGAGAAAAGCCAAAAGAATTTAACTTTTACCTATAACCTATTACAAAACATTGTTGGTGTGACTCAGAAATTATCAAAGGAAACATACACTCGACGCACCCAGAAAAATTGAGACAACACAAATTCTGATACTACACAAATTTTGTCAGAATTTCTGCTTCCTTTTTGGTGGTCAGTGTGCATTTCCTCTGATAGAAATCTTTTTGAAAAGTTAAATAAATTTGTTTATATTCAGTAATGTAAAAATCCTTTATCATAATTGGAAAGAAAGAAAAGGAAGAGACGATTAAAGGAAAGGAGTTTATTTAGTATTGTTTAGGCACATGGGTAATTAAGGTGCTTACCAGGGATGTCAGCTGAAAAAATGTGAGACTGAGGGGTTTCTGTCCAGTGGACATAGTTTTTAGGGGTGAAATTGTAGGGAAAGAGAAGGTGAGAAGAGATGCAGTATTGCCATGGAAGGGAGTGAGATGTTGGGAACTCCATTATGAGAGAATTTGGAGTTTCGTTTCCCAGATGATTTGGCTTTTGTGGTGTTTGTCAAAAAGGATATATAGGAGTTGGTTGGTTTATTTTTACAGACAAGTGGCCAAGTTGGAATCATGAATTCAACTTGTCAGAGTCTGTCTGATCACTGCCTTTCAGATTAAAAAAAATCTAAAAATCTAAATTAATTAAAATTTTAGATGAAAACTAGTATCAACTGAAATCGTGTGTGTATATATATATATTATACAATTAATTCTAAAAATAAATTTTATTAATAGTATCAGAACAATTAATTCTTCTTGATAATCGACTTAAAATATTGTGAAAACAATAATATAGATATTCACTCATGGATTGAGTGAAATCTTGTGTAGCCTGAAAAATAATACTAAATAAAAGAAAAGGAGGGGAGAGAAAAATGAGAGAGGTTTTGATTTCATGCATCTTTCCGGCATAATCAAGACGTAAAAGAATGATTATGCAGTACTCATAAAGTGATTCAATTACTTTAAGGCGGTCTTTAGGTATATTGATTAGGGTTTTTATTCTCAATCATAATGTGTATATAATGATATAGTTTCATTGAATTCTTATGCATATTTATATTAATTAATTAAACTTAAAAAATATATGTGGTCATTCACTGATTGAAAATGTCAAAACATTATCTTTTATTTCAGTCTGAACCACACAACAATTTAATATAGTTGTAAGCATACAACAACTTGTAACGCGTGATTCACCTATATCGGCCTCACTTCTTAACCTTAGAGAACTTTGAATCCTCAATCTGTATAACGGAAGAACACAAACATATATTTATTTTTAATTTAAATTAAAAATAATTAATTTTGAACTAATTGAGAATATCCTTACTTTTCCATTTTAAAACAAATTAAATTATTAAATCTATAAACAGAGAAAATAAATTAGTTTTTAGTGGGCTTTGCTGGAAATTTTGCATTAACTAAGGATATCATCCACTTAAAGAAATAAAGTACACATTTCTTCTAATTTTATAGGATTCAGTTAAATTTTGAGTTAATATTATCATAGATCCATCGAGTGATTAAGCAAGTGATCTACGTACTAAATTCAATAAGAAATAAGTTCAATAATATTAGACAAGAGTAAGTTGGTATAAATCCCGTTTTATAAATTAAATTTGTAAATTGAAATCAAATTTCTAATCTGATTCCCATCTTAAAATCCATTATCTAAGTATTCAATGGAAAATAAATATTTTATTAAAATTTTTATTTTTCTTTAATTGCTTTCTAAAGAATTCAAATTCTAAGGGAGATGAGAACAACCCATTCTGATGCTCTGAGATGTCTGTGGTCTCTAAAAAGCCATGCCATTAACAAAAAAGAGCTCCAATCATGGCAACGTGCCGTTAGTTATTAGGCATCCCAATTCTATTACAACAAAAGGTATTGACAGAAACTTTCTCCCATGATCTACAATTTCAAATCAACTAGAAATGACCATTTCAATTGGTTATTGCCAAAATGGATACTTAGTTTATTGGTAAAACTAAAGTTAAGAACGGCAATCACATATACTTCATGCAATATAAACATGAATTTCATTGGATAACTCTTCCGACATTGCTTTATTTCTTTCCAGAACAACTTGGTCACAAGGGGTTGAGCACAATCATATTAATATACCCAAACAACTGATACAGACTTCAATGTGATAAGAGGAAAACAACCAAAGAACTCAGCCCACTCGAGACCCAAGCTACCAAACAGAAAATATACATAAATCAACAAATTTTAGAAGGATTTTCTAGTTTGTTGTGATGCTCAACAAATTGCATGACAGCACAGAAAATTTGAAGTTGGCTGCAATCTTAGAATGCGTGACAATGACAATAGCTAGGCACTTGTTTTTGGAATTTCTAAGATTGCATTCAAGTATTGACCCCGAAGACAAAACCATTGCTGTATGAAGGAAGATTGAAAGAAGCGGTGAGATTTTTCACAGGGGAGCGGAAAGGATTTGGAGTAACCGGATGCGTAATGTGCAATCCAGCGTTACGAAGGACTTGCTTAGCATTTACACATGAAAGTTCAGATTGATCAGTGAAGAAAGCAGGCACCCCCAGTGATTTGATTAAATCAATAGCCCCACCCCAACTAGAATAGCTATCTAATCTAGAATTTAGAGCAATGACAACATGTGGAGAAGGTAGGTACGAGGCTTCCACCTGATAAACACCCCTTACAAGATTCACTCTAACTCTGCTACCTATTCCTGAGGTTGTACCTGACAAATTTGTAGGCACTTCTGGTCCCACCATCACTATTTGTACATTGCCCAGTCCATTAAGCAGGTGTCCTACTTCTGCAAATGCTGGCATCCAATCCAACTCACCTTCAGGTCCAAGGTAGTGGACAATCACCTCTTTCCCTTTCAATATAAGGTTCTTTGAACTTATATTAAGAGTAGTTAGTATGTGATACACAGTCAATGGATGCGAGAGAATGTCGGCGATTGGACTTGACAATGGAAGTGAGCGAAGGTTGTAGTACTCGGACCAACCAGAGAGAAGAAATGGACTTGAGATGAAGTGGTTATTAAACGGAGAATCATGAGGGTATTCAAATTCGTCAATTCCACCCCATAGTTCCTGCAGCCCCCCTTTCACAGGAAGGAGACCAAAAGGGCAATGTGAATAGCAACTGCATTTTCTTCTCCACATACCCTTCTGGTGGATTCCTAATGATTCAAGCCACTTACAAGGCTGGTCAGCAGAACATGGGAACAAGAAAATCATTATAGCCAGCTCTTCTTCCCTCTCCATCATGGCTTTGTAAAGTCCACACATACTTTTATGCGTGCCGTTCCAATGCTGCTTCTGGCAAATTGAACTGCAGTAAACAACTGCTCTACACCGCCCACAGCAAAGAGACTGTTCTCCGTGCACTTCTTTCTCACACACTGCACACTGTCTCAAGCCAGTACCTGAGTATGCTTTTGTGTCATTGAAAGTGTCTTCCATAGGTGGTTCAACATACTTGGTGGGAGTAGAGCCAGCACTAGCACTACTAGATCTTTCTTCATATGCCTGACCCGGCGGGTGGGAAACAGTAACAGCAACAAGGTCATAACCCCCCTTGGCTACATCTGGAGGCCATTGAACATCAACAGTCTCTATAAAAGGTTCAAAAGACACCAATGTGGAATACTTTGGACCACTTTCCCTGTCAACTTGAAGTAAGGAGTGCACCAGGGAAATGGCTTTCATGAATGCATAAACAAACCTAAGCTCTTCGATGGTTGGATTTCTAAATCGAAGATCCCCAGAAGGCGTGCATCGAGCAACATCAATAACAGGAAATCGATCTGACCCCGATGCTTCCAATGATAAAGACTTGATCATCTTCCGATTGGAAGGGAACATCAAATTCTCCACTTCGTATGTCACCCTCAGAACCTCGACATTTGGAACGTGAATGGTCTCTCTAGACCCTAACATTTTCTTAGCATCATTCTCTGACCTAAACATGTAGAATCCAACATCCCCTCCATCCCCTCCAATGAACTGAACACATGGAAAAGGTTGTTTCTTGCCAGCCCAATCCGAATCTTTCCCAACCCGGATGCCAAAGAAGTGAACCGGTCGTAACCTCTTCCACGGTTCAGTTCTATACAAAGCCGCGGAAGCTTTGTATACGGATTTAATGAAATTTGGAGCAATGCCATCCACTCTCATCATGCAAGTCCCAGATCCAGGACCAAGACCAGGGCCAGACCCAAACTGCTCCTGGAATCTGTTGAACAGACTCTTCAGATGCAAATCCATTGTCCCCCCAAATGCTCAGATTCTTTTCCTTTTTATCCCCACTATTCACTCTAGTGAAACTAAATCAGTCAACTTTCAGCACTTGAAATTAGACAATGGTTCTGATTTCATTCTCAAAACGAAAACAAGTGAAATACAACAATTCTAAAACAGAAAGCCCAAGTTAGACGCGCCGAATTGATAAAAGAATTGGAAACCTAAAAGTATGAGAGTTTGAAGAAAGGTGTTTTTACATCAAGGGAGCAGCGGATGGTGGTGACAACTGCAGCTGTGAGACATAAGCGCCTGATAAGGGGCATCTGCTTCTACCATTCTTCAACGGTTTGAGTCATTGTTGGGCTCCCTAATTTCTGGTTACAAAGAACTGGGTAAAGGGATCAAAAGATTTAACTGCAAGCGGTGTGATGATTTTCAATGTCACAGAAGAAGATAAAAGATAAAAGAAGAAGCAATCTGAAGACCAAAAAGAAGCTACTAGCCAGTCTAGATTATCTGCTGATTTCTTTCTTTTTTTTACTATTTCTATTCTCTGTAAAAAAATTCACTGATCTAGATATTTTTTAAAAAGAATTAAATATATTTTGAAAGTACAATGGAACCAATGAAAGAAGGGCGTGGGATTGAGGAACCAATCACATTACACTTCTATGTTTGCCTGGTTTTGGTAGTAGATTAATTTTAGGAACAAACAATATAAATATGTTTTTCATTTAATTAATTAGAATAAAATGCAATTTTTAAATATATATTTTACAATTGGAGTGAGATAACATCTTTAATAACGTGTTGAAGTTAAATATCTTATAGAAATATATTGTCTTTGTTAATCTTGAAAGGATTTAATAACTCCATCAAGAAATTAAATTAGGAATAACAATATAGTGATTATAAGTGTGACGTCCCAAAATATATTGGAAAAGCATATATAATAAAGATGTTATCATGCATTATAATTGAAAGTAGTTAGAGAATAATAGAGGTGCTTAAGATTACAGTCATCCATAGAATAGTACTAGAATATGAAGCTCGAGTACTAAAGTTTCTCCCATAAAATATAGAGAATTTAAAAACTTAGAACATAATAATGTTTCTTCAAAATATCCTAGGACAAGAGAATTAAAGCCTAGAAAACTAGACAGCAGCATTGTCGTCCCCATCAAAAGTTGTTTCCAAAGTTTCTTCCTCGCCATTTGCTTCTATCCAAGTGGATAATCATCGCAAAGAAAACAGACGCAAACATGGCACAAACACAAGCAATTGCAAGGGTGAGCTAATTATACAAAAAACATACAATTAACAGTATGAGATATAAAAGAATAAACTTCATTCAAGCAGGGTAAAACACGCACATCCTAACATGTTATATTCTAGACTTGACTCATCCGGACTTTAGAAAGATAGTCGAGCTATGGCGGGCCATGCACCTGTGGTGGCTTATGATACCTGGGCTCCCCCTCCCTGTCATACTCACAAGGTTAGTCTGTTTCGCGCCCTAGAGCATGCTGGAAGCTCCCAAGACTAAGACTTCTTGCTACTCCTCACCATATGGTCTAATCCTCTCTACGTGAGAAGAAAGGCCATTGGAGCGTCAGGAAGACCCCCAATACTGAACTCCTACTTTCATTCTAAAACACTGAGAATCTCACCAAGAGAATCGGTACTTTGAAACTACCACAAGCAACCTTGAAATCATATTTCATCTCTCCCAAGTCATATACCTTTGAACTATTCCATGTACCACCGTGAACTCACATTTCAAACCACATAATTCTGAATCATAACCAACATACATATTAAAGTTCCAAGGACAAGGCCATATATAGTAAAATATGCTCCATAAATAAAGTAACAACCACTTAGTCAAGAACATAGCAAAGCTAAATAAACAACTTCACTCTGAACATTTCGCAGAGCGCATATGGTTAGCAGAGTGAAATTGGAGAGTCTCGCATAGCACACCAACCTGTCGCATAGCGCACAACATTTCGCCTTGCGAATTAATCTGGCAGAGGCATCAGGCCAATGTCAGTCGCACAACACCCCTTACTCGCCCTGCGATTTAAGTTGAATATTTGACAGTCCCTAGGTTTCTCGCACAACGCACCTGGGCCGCACAACGAGAGAGCCTGGCAGAGAGCTCCTCCCTGGAGCGACTCGATATGCAAAACAATCTGCATAGCGAGTCTGCATGATTTGTAGAACGCCAATTTTGTATAATCATGCAACTCATGCCCCTCTAACCAATTCCTAGCCCCAACCTAACTTCTAACACCCCAAATTCGTGATAAGTACCTATTTAAACTTGTCTGTATGGATTTTAACAATTATATAGTGATTCTAAAGTTGTTTAGGCTTGAATTTAACTCAAAAACATCACATCCTATGACTTATGGACTCTAATTCAATTCTGCCATTTATAATGTGTTTTAGTTCAATTTTATCTACCTAACAAGTCACGATTGACTTGTCTAAACTGCCCAAACAGACCAAATGCACTCAGCCCTCCAAATACTCAAAATCACTCCCTCACTTCCCCTTAGCCACCCCAAAGTGTTTCCCCAATCACGAAGCTGTTATCTAATTGCTATAACAGTATAAATCTCACTTTCCCCCAATTAGTCACCGGAGAGGACCCAGATGTCTGAACGCATCAGACTCACCTTCGACGCCAACACATATGACTAGTCACAACTAACTGGACCAGGCCAGGGTTGCTTTATGATCAGGGATGTGCCAAGTCAAGTTTTTAAAGTTCCTCTATCCTACCAACAAAGAAAGTCTCTTAACAAGTTATAATTGATTTATTTAAGTTACCTAAACTAGTTTGTTGTACTCTAGACCTCAAATGCCCAATCTTTATATTGTACCTAATTTGAAACAGTACCCATGCACCTAATTACTACCCATAGCAGTACTAATTAAAATCTCACCCAATACCTTCCCAAAACAGAATCAATCACATTCAATAACTCATTCCAAACAGATTATATCCATCAACAATACACAGGAAATCATTCACAGACTCATCATTTGTGCAAACCAGTTCAAACTCAACAGATATACAAAATAGTGAGCAATGCAGTTCAAATCGTACATTAGCTTCAAACTCAACATGCATATATTTTATAAAATAAATTCACACAAAATAATTAGCTCCCCTTACCTGGAAAACTTAACAGTACAACTTGCCAAAAATGCCCTAGGACCGTACCCACACAGCGTGGAACTCACAGAACCTACAAATCACCAAAAAGGTGATAGAACACATCCCTTATAGCTTGGATAGGCAGATGATGGAAGGAAAAACGCATGAAGAACATGAAACCAACAAAGTTGCATGCCCTAGATGCTAGAAACAATGGAGAAAAGGGGAAGAATGACTTATCAGTCGGAATGGAAAAATGTTTGGTTTAAATCAAAGCCCTATACGAACAATTTGGCAGCACCCAATCAAGAATCGAACGACTCAAAGTGCTGAAATTATAGAGAGAACACAGAGAATTTTAGGGCAAAGAGTTTTAGAGAGAGAGAGTAACTTCTGTGAAAATGAATCAGAATAAGAAGAAGCTCCACTCTCCTAAGACTATGTTGACTTTAGCCTTATGGGCATCTGAGCCTCACTTAAGGCCCAAATGACTTTTAAAAAAATTTATAAGACCCTTATAATAAGTCCATTTGTAATCCATTATAAGTTGGGTTCTCTCTCCATCATTTTTATTTTTGAAAAATTGTTTATAGATAAAATATAATTAAATATTTTTATTTACTATTTAACGTATTTATAAATATAAATTTGTATCCTATTTATAATATTTTTTAATGTTTTTTGTAGTATAGTTTCTTATTTGTTTGTAACAAAACTGTTAACTTTTTTTATAATTATTACTTTATGAGAATAATTTTTAATAAGATGTTTAAATTTATCTAAATAAACTGTACCATTCCAAATATAGTACATATTGAATCACTCGTACAAAAAATCAATTTATATATATAAAGAGCTCTTGGAGCTGTATAATATAAAATATATATAAAGCCATGTAAACGATGATACTTTAATTGCTTGTTAGAAGATTTTTCGGTTTTTTAATTCTTATATTTGCATTCTCATCTACTTACTTATAGCATAAATTATTACAAATTGATATACTATAAACAAAACACACACACAAAAAAATCTGGTAAGTTAATAACTTAAAATTTATAACTATTAAATAAAAGACAATATATTTTGGGAAATTTGTAAAATAACTATATAGTTTTATGTTTCGGTGTGCAGATACATGTTATAAATATTTTAAGTTGTGTGTCTAAGTATTTGTTTCTGACTTTTTTCGCCTTTTACTCCATTTATTATAGGTGAAAGGTTACATGTAATACTTTTTAATGTCAACTGAATGTTCTATAAGTTTTTATAGTAATTAATGCATAAATCATTTACATCTTTATTTTAAATTAATTATTGTTAGTGTTAATATAGTGGGAAACTAGTCAAGTGATGATCATTTGGTTTACCACGTGATATAACTATACGATCATACATTACATTTTTTAAAAAATACACGTAACATCAGACATACAAGCTCATCTAGCATCGACGTATGTTGATAACCATAAACACGACATCCAAATGACTGATGTATTGACCAGTGTCATGAGATCCTTGTACTTGTCATGCTCAATCATTCTTGCTAACTCAAGAGCTATAGTTGTAATATGTTTGGATTTCTCCCGAGTTATATAGCATGGTAGGATAGTTTTGATGTCTCCTTTGAGTTCAACTATTGCCACCGCTTTAGATACTTTGACTCTAAAACTAGTCGTTGTCATCAATGTGACTTCGATCACTAATAAAGTCAAGATGATCTTACATCTACCTCTGTCATCAATACACCCTACACTAAACTCAAAAACATGGTAGAATTATCTCCTTGGGAATAATGACTTCATCATACCAGTTGTATATATCTTCATCTACAATAATCATTACTAATATAGTATATACAATCATAAGAAAATTAGCCAACATAGTATTTTATATTTTTTGCGGGTGTACTAGACCCGTTTATAAGCTCATATCAAAATACTTGTTATCTACGAGTACAACTATTTGTTACGGATTTTATATGTAGATACCCGCAAATACGAGTTATTTTTTTTTCATCCCTACCTACCACATAGGCCCAATTATTTGAACTTTCTAAAGATTTTCAATGAGAGTTGCGTCCAACAATCCTTTTACAGCGTCCAATGATAATAAGAGAATGAGCTCATTGACTTTGCAGCACCAGTGGTACAAAATTTTCGTCAGCAAAAGCAAAATGGGTGGCCACTATATGATCAACAATCGACAACATCATAGGGCGCTACACTAGAATTTGGATATTTTCTCTATGAGTTTTGATTGAGTAATTTGATTCTTCCTAAACTATTATTCACTTAAATAACTTTATAAAACTACACAATAATTATATCTTAGCTCAAATTTGATCAATTTGACAATAATAATGCTCTATGATTAATTGGTCAATATTAAAGTTAAGTTTTTAGCTAGTTGATCGTTTGGTCAGTTTGTTGTAGTTACATAACCTTGAAAATATTATATGATTATGTTTGTTTTGAGAATAAAAATTTCCAATATTCGGTTCATAGTTAACTGATGGTCATACTGTATTGGTGACATTATTTTTTTTTCTTTTATTTTGTCACTCACTTTTCATCTCAACCCGAAAAACCAAAATCTATATATATTAATCATTTTGAAAATATTTAACGATAAATTACAAACTAGCTTACGTCTTAATGGTTTAAACTACCTAAAATAGTCGGGTGTTACTCCCTCCACCACCTCAAGTGCTCCTGCACCTCCCCACTATTTTCTTTTATTTCAAAAATATTTTACACCTCCCATTATTTTTTTTATTCCAAAAATACCCTAAATCTCCCCATGATACTCAACAATCTTTCTCTTTCTCTCTCCACATTAATGGAACATTCATATGACTCAGATTTGAACTTTTGATTTATTTCAAAATGTAAAATTCAGATTTTGTTCTAAATTTCTAGAAAAATGTTTATATATATGTGTTTTTTTTTTACATTTAATATCTATAATTTTTAACATTATTTTTGTTTTAACTTACCGACATGTTTGACTCAAATAACTTGAATAAAGTATTTAATTTATTAGATAAATAATATAAAAATATTATTAAATACTTAAAATACAAAAGAAAAGTTATTTGTTAAAGATTTGTAATTTATTTAGTTCTTTCGTATTATAAAGTTAGTATATAATAATAATAATATATTATTATTATTTATTATTAATATTATTATATTTATTATTTTGTATTTGCATCTAACTTTTAATTTATAAAATGGAAGTGGTAGAAGCACTGATATTGAAGTTTTTTCTGAATTTTATATTTTGTAATATATCACAAGTTTCAAATTGTTATGTGAATGTTCCATTAATGCAAAGAGAGAAAAAAAAGATTGTTGAGAATAATGGAGAATGCTCCATTAATGCAAAGAGAAAAAGAGAAAAATTATTGAAAATAATGTAAAGGTGTAAGGTATTTTTGAAATAAAAAAAAATAATAATAAAATATAAAGTATTTTTAGAATAAAAAAAATAGTAACAACACCCAAAATAGTCATTTTCTTATTATTTATGCGTTGCACGTGTTATTTTATGGAGTTCAGTTTGTTTGAGAGAAAGAATTTACACATACAACACAAACAACTATATATAAACTTAGAAATCGGAACCTATTAAAATAATTTGATTGCATCCTTAATATTTTTTATAATTTTGTTTTGTAAATAATGAATTAAAATAAAAATTATTAAAAGAGTATATAAATATAATTTTTATTTTTCAAATTTTATAATATTATTTAAAAATAGTTTTAACTCTAATTTAGAAATTATTTTTACATTAAAGTATTTTTTTAAAATTATTTTATGAATTGTCTTTTAAATATGTCACATGTAAAAATAATTTTATTATATCAATCTAATCAACTATAATTTTTTCATCTATTGCTTCTAACTGTTAGTTTTTTTTTTCAATTTAAAAAACCATACTTTATATTCTCTCCTTTTCTTTCCCCCCTTCAGAATTAATAAACTAAAATGAAAGAAAATAAAGTGAGTAATTTAATATGGATGTTAACTGAAAAAAATAAAAAATAAAGTAACTGATACAAATAAATTAACTTTCTTCGCACGTGAGAAATAAGATACGCAAAATAACGTTGTATGTTGTCAAAGAATATAAAAGATATGCATATTAAAACATCATATAACTTATCAAAGAAAAAAAAAAGTGATAACGATGATTTTTGTAGTTCATTGTATTATTTGAGAAAATTATTCAACTGAAAAATGTAGACCACGAGATAAAAACAATGATAACAATTATAAAAACATAAAATAGACCTTTTATCACTATTTTAACATTAACCTATTATAAGAAAAATGGGATAAATATCTATATTCACGATTATTCGTATTCTTTCACCATTGTATGAGTATTCATATATCTCTTTGTTTCAATTGTATACGTATTTGTGGAACTCAAATGCTTTTTATCATTCTAAACTTTTTGTAAGTATTTAAAAATATACATGAAATCATATATAGCATATATTGTATGATGGTGTAGTTAATATCAACTTTCATCGAAATGTACGAATATATTATATTAAGATTTGATGGTTGAGGAGTTGAACATTGGTTAACGGGTAAAGTAAGTAATTTTAAGGTTAAACGACCTAAGAAAAAATATAATTATTAACAATTGGATCATAATTAAATAATTGTTAATAGCAATTCATCTCAAACGTTAAATTGATTTAAAATGGAAATATTTAGAGTTGTAGATATTTTTATATATTTGAACAAACTATTAAATATTAGATTGTTGAAATCAATCTTACACTCTAAAACATAATTTATTATAAAAGTATAGTTATTTTTTATAGTTCCATGAGTAATGTATAAAGTTTAATATATTGAGAATTATTTCTTAAAACAAATATTCAACTTTTTACTTTTATTTAAATTACTTTTCTGTTTTTTTTTGTAAATTAAATTAAATTTATAAGAGATTATCAATATCTTTATTAACGTTATACCAACAACACTTACCTTAATCATAGTTTTAAAATAAAGACTTATTTGTATTGTATTTTTTATATAGAGTAAAACTTACATCTCTTACGATTTAACTATTGTATATTAACCAAACTAATATATTGACACCCAATTGTAAACTGTCTTATGATATGAAAAGTTATATTTTTGTCAAAAATATTATGTTGGTTTAATTATGGATCAATTTTATTGATTTATTACCATATTAGCTTATGCCATGTATTTTTTTTTTTATGAAAAATGGATATTAATAATTTTGGCGAATACTCTCTCATAATAAGAAATTTATTAAAAACGTTTAATTAGTTTGAACAAAAACTAGAAAGAACATAAATAAGATTTAGGAAAATCTCGTATATTTCACCTATAATTTAAAATATTTTATTTATAAAATCACTATATGTACTACAACTTATATATATGATCACAACACAATAAACACTTATTTGCATAGTTAGAAATCTATTAAATTGTATTATTAAGATATTTTTATCCCAGTTTTGTCATATCAATTATGAGTTATTATGATATTACTAACCTATCTTCATAACAAACATTTTGTATGTTTTAATTTACTTTTGCAATTTGAATATAATAATAATTATTTCAAATTGATTATAATATTATATATAAATGGACAAACATACAGAAATCTGTCTCTATATCTATCCATACACAGATATATATGTAAATCTTTATATATATATATATATATATATATATATTTATTTATTTATTTATTTCAGAGAAACAAAAAAGAAAGAAAGAAATTATATCTCTTTTAAAAATTATTAATTAAATTTAAAAATAGATTGAAAAAGATATATGGTTAAATAAAATTGGTAGATCAATAAAGATTTATATATTTAATCTTTTCTCAAGATACTTAATCTTTTTTTTTTCAACTCAAGAAGCCATCTTTCATAGTCTATTTATATTTTTTCAGAAAATTTAATTCGTAATTCTTAAAATAAATCATCAAACATATATTTACATCACAATTAAATCATTTATCATAAATTAACTTTTAATTTTACGTTAAAAAATAGTTATATGTTACAGATTACAAAGTAATTATATGTGTACAGATAAATATTTATTCCAGTAAATATAGTAAATAATTACTGACCTAAAAACAATCTGGAGATACGTTTTGGTTAAGGAAGAGGAGATCAATCTCTTCAGACTTTTTTCAGGGTCACACAAGCCAGCCAATCAAAGTCTACCACCTAATCAGGAACCGATAAAATCAATCAATGATTTAAATTATTATTTTATTATTGAGAAAAACAAAACGTAGTGCCCATCACGCCATCCAAAATACTCATTGGTTCCATACCGCAACCTCCCGTTTTAGGGTTAGGGTTTGAGTTTGCTTTAAAGGGGATCGAGACCCATTCACTTATTCTCTCTCTCTCTCTCAGTTTGCCCCTTTCACTCTCGCTCTTTCTTTTTCTCCCTCTAGAATTTCTGATTTGTTGGTGCCGAGATGATGCAGCAGCCAGGACTCGGCATGGCTCCTCCCACCATGGGGCAGCAGCCACCGCAACAGTATCAGCAGCAGCCGCCGCCGCAGCAGCAACCCTACGTCATGATGCCGCCGCAGCCCCAGGCGCCTCAGCCCATGTGGGCCCCCTCCTCCCAGCCTTCGTCGCAGCAGCAGCCAGCCAGCGTTGACGAGGTCCGGACCCTGTGGATCGGCGATTTGCAGTACTGGATGGATGAAAACTATCTCTACACCTGCTTTGCACCTACCGGCGAGGTATAATAACCCTTTTGTTTTCTTGACTTGGCTGTAGTTTGTGTTGCTTTTGCTTGTTTTTTTTTCACACAATATTAGGTTTTTTTTGTCTCTCGATGTTAATTTTGATTACTTTTAGTTTTTAAAGGTTTATGCCTTCTAGTTTGAATTTTGTAATGATTTACGCGCAGGAGGGTTGTTTTGTGACATTTTCGGTCGATTTTGTTTCTTGTTTTGTGTTATTTTCCCTTTCTTTTTAGCAGAAAAAGGGAATGTTTTCATGTTTTTTTGAGTATAAGTTTATTTTTATTGAATTTGCATGCAGAATGATATATAATAGACTGAGTTTTGTGGCACTGGAGGTTCAAATTCGAATTTATTTGTGATATTTGTTTTTGACATACTTTGATTTTTTTTAAGGTCCTTTGTATTTTTTATTAATTTAGATGAATGAGTGTTTTTTATGATATTGAAGACTGATTTTATTGGATCGTAGGTTACATCTGTCAAAGTGATTCGAAATAAGCAAACTAGTCAGTCAGAAGGTTACGGGTTTATTGAATTTAATAGTCGTGCTTCAGCCGAGAGAATCCTTCAAACATATAATGGGGCTATTATGCCAAATGGGGGGCAGAGTTTCAGGTTGAATTGGGCAAGTTTTAGTGCTGGTGAAAGGCGCCATGATGATTCTCCTGATTACACAATATTTGTTGGCGACTTGGCTGCAGATGTTACTGATTACTTGCTCCAAGAGACATTTAGGGCTCGTTTCAATTCCGTGAAGGGTGCAAAAGTTGTTATTGATAGGCTAACTGGTCGGACCAAGGGGTATGGCTTTGTTAGGTTTGCGGATGAGAGTGAACAAGTGAGGGCTATGACTGAGATGCAGGGGGTTCTTTGCTCAACGAGACCCATGAGAATTGGGCCAGCCAGTAACAAAACCCCTGCTACTCAGCCGAAAGGTCTGTATCTTTCATATACACTGTTTTGACTTTTTTTTTCCTGCTAATATTAATATTTCTTGCATCTGTGTGAAGGAAATTTGAGCTGTCCCCATTATATGAGTGATACTGATTGAATGTAATGCTGTATGTGTCTAAATATCTTTGGTGGTGTATGCCAAATTTTATCAATTTATATCTTTCTCTGTTACTCACTTGAAGATTTCAGCCTCAACTCATTTCTTCCTGCTATTTCCTTTCAAAATTTGGGCTAAATAAATTATATATAATAATAAAATCTTATATAGAACTCCTATTGTCTCAAAGCAGGGTGTCAAGAGGCTCTGTCATCCCGGAGCCTGGAACTGATTTCAGCTGAAATGGTTACCATTTTAGTGCATGTCCTTGCTTAGGTCAGTTACCCGTTTATGTTTTGCCAGTTATTTTCGTTGGCATTTTCTTTTTCGCCTACAATTTCAAGTTCTTTTCCATTTGTTGGTTGAATTTACCCCAGTTACTTATTTTTCACCCCTCCGTTCTTAATCTTTGCTCATTTAATTTTCTTTCTCCTATTACTTTGTCATACGAAGTACATCTTTTACTTTCGTTTGTAACATTCCCTTTTTCCAAAAAACACCTAGTTCTGTTTGGTAATTTCATCTTTTCTTCCATCTTAGGTCGATTAATTTCAGTTTCCGATCTCTAGTCTAATAGGAAAAAAATGTTGAGTGCAAGTGTTTAATAGTTTTTTTTTCCCTAAACTACACTTGCTGGCTGGTTATGTTTGTGTTGTCGTGTAGTTTCATATTTTCATGATGATAGGTTCTGTACCCATTCAGCTGTGTTCCCAAATTCTAAAAGTGAGATGCCATGCAATTGAAGTTGTAGTTTACTTTATATTGCTCATTCCTTTCAGTTAGCACACTCTTTCAAACCCTTGTTATTTCATCTTATTTTCTCTATTGCTATAAAGTTTATATAGGACTGCAAGGACGATTGAGTTAAAGGTCTGTTGACCATGCTTGTATTATATAACTTTTTATTCTTATCCTATGCCGTCTTCACTTTGTTTATTTCTTTTTTCTTGTCAACTTAAATTAGGTATTTTTTATCTTCCCTGGACCAGTATATTTATATTTAGCTTAGTTGCAATTTTTGTCGTTTTAAATTAGATATTTTGGGATTGGAAGTTGCCATGACCTATATAATCTTTAGCCATAGTTGTCTGCAATTGTTGCTGTATATATGACAACTTTATTTGTTGAATTTACTTCAATTTATATGCACGGTTAAAATTTTCTGATTATTACTTTTATATTGATGAATTTAAGTTGTTTTCAACCTTGCTTTATTATTATCTATATATCTATCTATATACTATCTAGTTAGCTGATGTATTTATTGTCTATTTTTAACTTTGTTTTATTGTGCGTACTTTTATCTTATCTTATTTGTAGATATGTGGTGTCTTGAAAGGGATCGTTTGTTTTAATTTGTTTCTCCGTAGATTGCATACTAAATATTTGCATGCTATAAGCTGCTCGTACATAGAATCTTTTATCAGCAAGTTGCACCTTTATTTATTTGATATTATTTGGTACATGTTTGCATTGTTTTGTTGTACTTCCTTTTCGGTGTCTTTTTCCCAGAAACTGTTTTCGTCTAATTGGGTATAATTCATTATTTTTCTTCACTTTTATTTTGAACATGCAGCATCATATCAGAATTCTCAAGGTCAAGGCACACAGAACGAGAATGATCCTAATAATACAACTGTGCGTACTTCTTCGCAATATAGAAACTGCTTTTTTTTTCGACATTTTTGTGACTTGAGTCTTAATTGCAGATTTTTGTGGGCAATTTGGACGCCAATGTCAGCGATGATCATTTGAGACAAGTTTTTAGCCAGTATGGAGAATTAGTTCATGTGAAGATTCCAGCAGGCAAGCGATGTGGTTTTGTCCAATTCTCTGACAGGTAAACATATCTTATACGATTCTAAATTAAAAATTCAACGTGTTGTGGCATTTTATAGTCTGGGCAGATCTTTGACAGTGCTTTTATTTTGATACATCAGGAACTGTGCTGAAGAGGCACTTCGGATGCTAAATGGGACACTACTGGGTGGACAAAATGTTCGTCTGTCATGGGGACGCAGTCCTTCAAACAAACAGGTAATTGTACAGTTTTAAATCTGTGTGTTTGTTTTCCATAAGTTGGTGATAATTGGTAAAATGAGGCTGGATGAATGGTTTTTTTATCAGGCTCAGGCAGATCCAAACCAGTGGAATGGTGGTGGTGGATACTATGGGTATGCACAAGGTTATGAAAACTATGGTTATGCTCCTGCTGGTCAGGATCCTAACGTGTATGGCAGTTATCCGGGGTATCCTGGTTACCAACCTCCTCAGCAACAGCAGCAAATAGGATACAGTTGAGAAGTCTATCCTTTCCTTTTGTAATCTTATCATACTTATCATCATCATCGTCCTGCGTTTCGCCTTTTCCTTTTCCCTTTGTTTGCTTGATCACATTAAATTTTATGGGACCCGTCTTTTGTATCCATAAATTGTTTGCGGAATACTTGTTTACTTAATCTTATTATGCATTATGCTATTATCGTGTTTGTGCTTTTTTAATATTCGGCCTGTGTCGTTACCATGTTTTTAAAATTGGATTCAGTGGGAGGATTATTTTTTTTTTACTTTTCATTACATATAGTTTGATAAGCTTATATTATTGAACATATATCTAAATATTTTAATTTATTGAGCTGCTTGTATGATATTTTTGTAAACTGTCATTTCGATGTATTTTATACTACAGAATCTCCTTTTTTTTCTGTTATGTGTTGTGGGAATTGACTTATAACTAAATTTAATTATTGGTTTAGTAGTTTGGTTTTGATTTTGACGTACAGCTGAATATGATTTATCCTTTTCATACTATGTTCTGCAGTACAATAGCCTATTTAGTTGTACATAGGGATTTGTAATTTTACTTTTAAAGTTACAAAAATCTAAGTTATAAATATTTAATTTTATAAAACATAGGTTACAATTCTACCATATTTATTTAAGGAGCTTTTGTAAAAAAAATGTGGAAATTTGTTTAATGAAAACGATAGCTTTTGTTCTTAAATTTGTAAGGCAAAGCCGGATTAGATATTTAAATCTTGTTTAAAAAGTTTTCGAATATATCATACAACTCTTTTAAACCTATAATAGGCTAAAGAGAATTCATTTGAATTTTTCATATATTTGAATAATAGTGATGTGCAAATTAAGAGCCGTTTATTTTAAAAAAAAATTATTTTATTTTTATAAAGAAATTAAAATACTTCATTAAAATATACTATTTTTAATAGAAAACTGAAAAATTTAATTATAAAAATTATAGCAATATTTTGGTTAGATAATATTAAACAATATCACTGTAAAGAAGAATTTAAAATGTTTTCATAATATCTACTGAAATTCATATATATATATATATATATATATATATATATATATATATATATATATATTTATTCATATTTTAAGGGTCTCTATAGTTAATGTACTACCGTTACATTGATTTGTCTTCTCTTTAGGGGATGTTATAATATAGCGTTGAAACGATACCATACAAAAGATTTTAAAGTCTTGTCATAAATATCCTAAAACATATGTGAAGAGGGAAGAGCATGAACCAAAGAAAAATGTGAAAAATAATTAAATTTAAGCTCTAATTTATTTAATTCTGTATTTAAGATACGTATTGGTTAGTTTTAGATTTTCATTGTATTACTTATGTTAAAGTTAGAAGGGTGAAAAGAAAATTTTGGGTGGTGCATATAGTAGAAATAGTTGGGCATTGTGATAAGGTTTAACTGAGTGATTTTGTGGTTAGATCTATTAAAGAGACTTATGTTTTCTTGATTAGACTGAAGATTCAAGATTCATTAATTTTAAACAAATGCTTTAAATAATAAAGTGAACTCAGAAATATCATCTGGTACCTGATGTTGCCTTTCACATTATGCAGAGACAATTTATCTTAATAAGTATATTTAATTATTCATTTTTTAAAATTAAATAATTCAATGTATTATTGGCTTTATATACTAAGATGGATGTTTCATAAATGATAATGATTTTAATTAATTACTTTTATATAATATTTATTAATAAACTTTAAATAAAACATCCAACTGCGGTAGAAAAGGCTGATGGACTAACAGTAACAAAAGAATGATCAAAGTAAAAAAAGGAAATAGACTAATGTCCCACCAACATAGATAGAAGAATCAAAATGTTCTAACAGATAATTTAAGGTCCAACTGAGTTAAACCATCCATTGTTGGATTGTTTAACTCTATAGCACAAAAATGTTATAATTTTTATTTTCATCATGATTTATATTTAATTGCTCAAAAAAGTTAAACAGAAGGATTCAACAGGAATTATTGTATTAATTCAAGACATTTTACCTAACACTCAAATATAGTTCTTTATTTATCCTTCCAAGAATGGAACTTAAGAGGAAATTAATGTTTAAGGGAAAAGTATTGATAGGGAACTTATATATTTGTAATTAGAAGGCTTAAGAAATAAGACATTAACAATAAATACGAAGAAGAAGAAGGAGTGAGAAAAGGAATATCTTATCAATTAAAGAGACTTACACCTTTATAATTGACAAATCTATATCCTTTATATTGTAATCAAGGAATCATTTAATATAATTTATAATTCACAATTTAATAATGAACCTATTTTCAAAATACAAAAAAAAAAGTGAAACTTTATTTTTATATTAAATATGAACCTATTCTCAATGTCAATAGTCGTCCAATATAACTTTCAATGTCAATACAAAAATAATTATTTTGATATTAAATTGAATCTTTTCAATCACTAATTCTTTTTACTACACCCATTTAGTTCACATTCACAAAAAGTTTAACATTGGATTTCTGTAATTTATTGTATTACGAGGAAAAATATCCTCAATATAAATAATATTGTATCTATTTTTTCCTTTTACATGAAAAAGTGACTAGGATTGTTATGTAAAAAAGTGTTCAATCCTCTTAAAAATCAAAAAGTCAAATTCAAACATTTATTAATAATAAAATAAAAATAAATAATAATAATTGAACTGTAATATAAATAAGTATCCCCTAAGATGCTAAAAAAATTAAAAATTGTTCTAACACAATTTTAAACTTTCAATTTAATGGTATTTTTATAAATTTATTTTTAACAAAATATTATAAAAAACTTTTCCATATTATATACACACATCTCTATCTCTCTTCCTCTCTCTCCCTCTCTCTCTATATATACTGCTTTAAAATTGTACATGGTTTTCTTATAAAAAAAGTAAATGTTAGTATATATATATATATATATATATATATATATATATATATATATATATATATATATATATATATATATATTTTTAAATAATATATATTTTTTCATATTACATGAAAAAGTTAAAAAATAATGTTAAATCTAATTTAATTTTATAAAATTAATTTATAAAATAAAGTTTATATTATTTATATATATATTAAATTGATTTTGCTAAAATAAGAATTCCCCTAAAATGAAATGAGTAAAATAGTATCATGATACACCTATGCATATTAAATACTGAGAGTTCGGTGTTTTTCTTTATGTAAATTTTATTTTTTGATGAACAATTAGTTTTAGTTTTAGAAAAATATTATATACTTTTACATTTATTTAATATAGAGATAAAGATAAAATAGTCATAAAGTTTTGTATTTTTTTAAGAAAAAAGAAAAAAAAAATAGTGTGAATATAAAAAATTTTAAGTGTGTGAAAGAATATTTTTTTTAGTTTTAATAATTTTAAATAATTTTATTTTCTTTAAGAAGTGCTGCCAAATAAAGTAGGAATATACAAATGGGATTGAAAGATCCCCCACCCTTAGAAATTTGGTCTGCTTTACACCGTGCAAGACTCATGCTTTTCTCAAATTGTTCTTTGACTTAAAAGAGTTTCTTTGACTTCAGAAGTGCTTCCATCATTAGAAAGAAAGCAACTATCGCACAATTAAATGAATGTTTGAATTTCACAATATGCCTCTTCTTCTTCTAGTCGGTGATATTACAAATTCCATCGGTATTCGCACCACAACCGTATCATAATAACAACATATTATGTCTTTGATAATTCATTTCACAAAAATATTTCCAAGTCATTATTTATTCAATTATAAGATTTAAAAATCTCTACCTTCAAAAGTAAATTCTTGAGTTGAGAATAGTGTCCATGAATCTATTTTTTTTTATTAATGATATTATTATAATCAAAATAATTTATGAATATATAATTACAATTATTGTGGTCAACGTATACTTTTTAAAGTGATTTAATTGCACTAACCAAACCTCCCGCAGGCCAAACACGTCATTAAGGTCCCTATGTTTACTTCTTTGCCACACAGTTTCAATTTCACGTCACAGTGTTGAGCAAATTAGAAAATTTCACTTACTTAAATTTACTAATACAAATTGAACAAATAAAAAGCTATTAGCCGAGTCCAAATCCCTCACACTAGTTAGATGTTTTAAATTTCGAGTTCGTAATTATAGTTCTTAAGTTGGAAGAGATTGGAAGTTAGTTTGTGACTAATTTGTTAGTCTAAACATAAACATGATGTAATCATCTTACTTTCATTCTTTTATAGTTTTTCTAGTTTTCTTCCTCTATAATAATATAATCTTCCGACTTACATATATAAAAAGACAACTAAGCTTATTAAATTATTAGTTGACTTTAATTCACAAGTACTAATTACAATAATTATGATATTAAAAATAGCGAAATTTAATCGGGATGTCTAATCTGCTTTCAAATGATTTTTTCTCTTTCTTTTCTTTAAAATATACTATTTAAAAAATATTTTTTTAATCCTTAAGTTTTCATATATTATTAACAATCTAGTATAAATTATCACTTGTTATGGTAAAGAAGTAATTATTTCGATAGTTAACTATAGAAGGGATTTTGGAAATGAATACATTTGAAAGTAATGACGTATCTCATAATTAAAAAGAAAATTGGCCAAACTCATGATGGGAGCTAATTTGATTTTTGTAAATCGATTCTGGATTATTTTTGACACGTGTCATATTTGATCCAGATTTTATCAGTAGCGAAATCACAACAAAAAATGCAGAAAAATTCAGACTTGGATGACAATATATACCTAAGTTGGAATTTCATTTGGAATATTCAAATTAACTTTTTAGTTAGATTCAATTAAAGAGATTATTTTTAAATCTAACCAACCTATAAACTATAATTTATTATATATATTTTTTTAATTTGAGGTAATTTGTTATCCGAAATTGAATTATATAGTTGATGATTAAGTAATAATGGTTGAAGTTGTCCTTTCCATTGCAGTTTGTATTTGAGGAGAAGGATTGATTATGAAAAAATGATACAGGCCAGTTCAGGCACAGTCATCATCTCCATTATTTTCAACAAAAAATTAGTGCACATGACATCCTTCAATGGCCCCACCACCCAAAACTATACTATAAATTTTAGTTTCAGAGTTCTCTATGCTTATCAACTTCAGTCTCTCACTCCAAAAAAAGAGAAAACTCATTTTGAAGAAGAATGGATCTGTGTAGGAGGTCTTATGCTTACTCAAAGGTGGATAAGGAGGACCCTGAAGACATAATCCACAGAAGGGCACAGTTTCTGATCCACAAGGTGTTGGAGAAAGCAGATTCACGCAGAAAGCCGTCATGTCTCAGACTCAGAATTTCTAAGTTGAAGATTAAGATTGGGAAGAGGCTAATGAGGCTGAGGAAACGAATTATATCAGGTGTTTCCACAGTCAGACTTGGCATTCATGGACACTTCATCACTCAACTCAAAACATGGAAGAGAATCTTTGGCAGAGGAAGACAGTCACAGACCCTCATCACCCTTCCTCCTCTCATCAACTCATGATCACTACCTAAGTCTAAAAATTTTACTAGGAAACTCATGTTTTATGCGACACAATCTCATGTTTCTGTCTTCTTTTGTTTTTATGTGTTTTCTTTAGCTGATACAAAGAGTGATAAATGATATCAGTTCTGCCTGTAGATCAATTTTGAGTTGTTCCTCTTTTGGTACTTTGAGATTGTGGAATACGATGCAGAGGTAGATGAAACAACAATTTCTGTCTCTTGTGAAATAAGTTTCATTATTGCACTCCCAAGTGATGGAGAGGTGGCAGGGGAGTTATAAATATTATTAAACGCTTGAGTTGAAATATTGAAAGGTTTCTGTCATATACAACTAGGCACGACTTTAATCAGAGACAATGGACACAACTAACTTATTTCTTCTGTTTAGTTTTACATTGAAACATAGAGTTAAAAATAAACCAGTGTTGAAATGCTGCAATCGCTGATGTGGTTTTGCACAAGTGACAGACAAAAAATTTAATGATGAAAAGGACACGCTATGAATGACATTGGGATTGGACGGTGCAGTGGTTAAGTATCTGATGGTTGCTGCCATTGCCATCTGATATTTGATGCAAATACTAAACAACATCCTAATTAATTCCTAAGTCACATCAAACCAGGAACACGTTGTGTTGATACAGTTTCGGAATGGTGGAAAGCCTTCTAATTCATTGTCTGGTTGATCTCAATCTGTGTCCGATAATATATTATTTAATAGAGACAATCACAAACTTCCCCAAATAGAACTTCATTCTTCTCAAATCAACTAAAAGGATAACAATCTTTTGCTTATCTTAGTAGGAAAATCCTCTTCTAACTGTCGTTTTTTTATTGTTCCGTTATCTAGGAAGACTAATTGGATAATGTAATTTTTCAGATACTTTATGTATGGAAGACGAAATAGAAGTCTTAATTCTTAAGGTGAAGCAGTAGCTGGTAAACATGGGTACAAGTTAGGATTGTTTCATTCTAAGATCTGAATGTGAATTAAAATAATAATAATTAAAAAGTATAGGTGTGAAAGTAAGTGCAAACATTAATGAGAATAATTATTGGAGAAAAGAGTCAACTCGTCAAATACAGGTTCCACTACACTACCTTGGTGATCCAGCAAGTAATTCTGTACACTTCTCTCCATTAAATAATTGGCTATGTACAGGTGTATGCAACCAAATGTTCCCATTGCTGTTGCAAGAACCCAGCCTGGCTAGTAAATATGAGACATCTTTTATATTTTCTCAATTAACAATTCTTCCATTGTGAGAAAATTCAGAGAGCTCTCCAACAATCATTTCAGAGGCTTATCAGATTAGATTCAAGAAGTTTTGTTAGGATTACTGAAAGGGACCATTGAAGATGGTAGAAAATAATGAGCCGTAGCTGTTGCGAATGTGAAGGGACACGAGGACCAGCGCGGTTCATGTACAGCACATTTCTTTGAAAAGTACATGTTGTTGTATGAACACCCTCAACTCCACCCCACCACTAGCACGCTTTCACGTTTCGGAAGTGTTTGAATCTCACCAAAGTCAATGGTGGGGGCATGCATCCACATTCTCACTTCTCCGGCTTCTTCACTCTCATTTCAATTTTTCATCGTATTCAAATTGTCAGTGTTAAAAATCCTACATTAACTACTAGAAATAAAAAATACAACTCTCACTTAAACGTAGAATTAAATTAGACTTAAAATACATTTTCTATTATATTATCAAAGTCACATTAAATTTAACTAAATTTCTCAAAATCGATTTGAATACGAACTTGTAAAATGTGAGTTTTTTAATAATATATTATCAATACTAAATTATCCTAATTTAACAAAATGAGAAATTATTTAAATGGAGGAGAATAAGATATTGTGTGAAAATGTAGATTATGATTAAAAGAAAAGCTACAATATTCATCTATAATTAGACTGATTTATGAGCTAATATTTCATATAAAACAACTTCAATATATCACTCATCCTTGGGAAACTTTTTTATGACAAAATTTAGTAAGCTTGTTGAATTTCTGCTACTGATTAAGTTTTGTTAAAAATGTGGCAAGTTAAAAAGTTTAAAAATAAATAAAAATTCATAACAAGAATGAGTAGAAAAATCAACCTTAATCTCCAAAACAAAAGCATATGCGCAAGTTCATTATTGTAACGCCCCAACTTTGGGTGTCACGAATCATAATTTAATTAAGATAATTCAATATCCTCTTAACGCGTAAAATGGTGCCAATTAAAATTTTGAAATTTAAATCTTGCAGAATTCAAATAAAGTACTAACTTCACCAGAAAATATAGTCCAATTGCAAAATTCCAAAACTAATAAAATAAACCAAGGAATAAAATTTATCCAATTACATTATTTCTGAAAATTTATAACTCAAAGCTTTAAATAAAAGGTTGTCCCCCACTCTCATGTCGCTATCACGCGTCTGGAGTATCTGCTACACTCCCTGCTCCCGTATAACCAAGGTCATACGATCATCGCAAGACACACACACCACCACCAACATAAACAAATATGGGTAAGCTACCATAACACAACCAATAACAATAAAATGTGTACCAGATAAATAAACACAATTTAATAGTAATCATTCATCTACAACACTACCCTTACTCACATAATTGTTTCTATTTCATGTACAACATCACATATACCTCACTCAGAACTAATCACATCACGCAACCTTCATCATGAAACACACCATGAGCCTCCACAGTACCATAACTCCACCGTGAAAAGAATCAGTCACACTCATGTACCCTACCTCAAACCTGTAGCCTCCCCACAGGTCCCCTGTAGCCTCTCCTACAGGTCTGCTCGAGTAGTCCCGCTTGCCTGGCTAAGGAACATGTTTCTTGTCACTCAAGGACAAGACAAACACCATCACCCCCACACAAGGAGGGCTCAATACCCGAGCTCTTCCTTTTCGCACACAAGGCCAAAGGAAGTTGCTATCTCGATCGGACGATAGTCTCAGGCTTTACTAGGTACAACAGGTGGACTTATCCTTCACTCTTGTGCTCATCAACTACACCCTTAGGTACAACCCAACACTTACTCGTTCCAACGTATATCTATAAGTACAACAAACGTTCTCACTCTTCACCTAATATTGGTCATTCATCATTATCTACAGTCTCATTCAAAATCTAATGTGCTCAAACTAAACCCTCTCAGATTCAGTAAAATTACAATTAAATAAATAATTAAATAACTAATAAATAAATACATAAACATCATTCCAATTAAATAATTAAATAATATCATTCCAAACAATTAAATAAATAATATCATTCCAAATAAATAAATAAATAAATATCATAATAATCCAAAATTAATAAAACATTTATTGATTTAATAAAAGATTATAATCACATTATTTTTCTCTCTCTTATCAAACTAAAATTAGTGATTAATTTAATATTCTAATGAATGATTATAATATCATTATTTTCATCTTTAAAAACAATTAATATTTATTTCATATTTCCAATTTCGTAAACTACCAATTAATTGATTTTATTCTCCAATTTCGATTTCCAAATATATTTAAAATTTCATTATTTGACTTTATTACTTTCCTAATATCAGTTTAGAGACATAAACTTTATTTTTAATTTTCCTTATCTTACTTTTTCTGCTATCATAATTTCTGCTTTTACCATTACTAATTCAATGTCCAGTCCAAAACTAATTTTAAGATTACTAACCCAAACAACTCTTATTATTATTTTGTTTTTAATTATTTTATTTAAGCTTGGCCCACTGCCAAATCAATCCAACCCAAGTCCAAACTAAACCACTGGTCCAACCAGACCATCCCAATCTGCAAGCCAAGAGTAACACTCAGGGACTCCACGGCCGGCCGCCGCAACACCCCGACAGCACCCACCGGCGACCCCACTCGCGCAACTCCGACGACCACCACGACACCCACCGGCGACTCCACTCGCGCAACTCCGACAACCACCACGACACGGTTGCCACTGCCATCGTGACCACCGTGAGAAATCTAACCCAAAACGATCCAGAAACGCCATCCCCACACACAGAAGCACAACACCAATCCCTAATCCAATGCGAATGAACCCTCAATCTCAAATAAGAAGAAATCACAAACCCCTAAAATTAGAATCGAAAGGGAGAACAGGAAAAACCCCAAATTCAATTTGAATGGAACCCTAAGTCTCAAATCGTAGAAGGAATCAAATCATCAGTTCAACACAGCAGAAACCCCCCAAAATTGAAAAACAATCGAAACCCTAAATCGCAGAACCAGAACTCCAAAACCCAGTTCCGTTTTTTTTTTTTGATGCTGTCATCGCCGGAAACTCAGCCCCTCTTGTCGTCGTCGGAGGTCACTCGCGACGAGTCACCGCTGTGACGCCGATCGCACTCAGCCGCAATCAAGACTGCCCAGCGTCCACCATCGTGGTTTGCTTCGAAGGAGGAGGCTTCCACAACGAACACCGCTCCAAGGACGCTCACGCTCAGAGGTCTTCACGCCGCTACTCTGTCATTTCCTCCGCACAACTAGAACTCGCGACCCTCCACGCCGAAACGACCACTGTGCGTATTGTAGGTGGATCACGCTTGAGCCACCAGAGTTGCATCAGCCGCCGTGAAGAAAAGAAGAGAAACCTAAAGCCTCTAGGTTTCGCGTGATGAAGAAAGAAAAGAAAGAGAATGGGTAGAATGAGGGCAACCTGTGTGACCCTTCAAAGGAGATAGGGTTGTACCCTAATTTGGCTCGGCCCAATTGAATATAGAAACGAAAAAAAAAAAAAAAAAACATTGTGGACTTGAGGAACAATTAATTTGGTCTCTGATAACTAACCTCAATTCCTATTAAACCCTAATTAAAAGAATCTCCAGAACCCAAATTTTAATTTTAATTGCAATCAAAACTAACCCTAATTTTTTATTATATTCCTAATAAATCTAATCTCCATAAAAGAAGAATTCAATTAGGTGAATTCCTATTTAGGATAGGAATTAAGGAATTCAATTACGTGAATTCCTGGAATTCAATACCATGAATTCAAAAAGTGAAATTAATATAATAGGATTTAATGTTTATTAATTAAATATAGTATATTCATGGTTGGAAGCTTATCCAAAATTTCCAGATCATACAATTACAGTACAGATATCCATGGACAGTTTCCAAAAATTAAATTACAATTAAACAAATAAATAAATAACTATTCAAAATAAATACTACAATCACATTCATCATATAATAACACAAAGGTGAGCTTCCCATACCTTAGCCGATCAAAAAATTAAGCTTTCACTCTTTCTTTTACAGACTTTTCTTTCCTTCAGTTTCTTTGTCTAATGCTATCTTTTTCCTTCTCTCACAAAAGTAACGTATCCCCTTTCTACTGTTTCCTTTCTTTTTAAATAAAACTTAAAGTAACTGCTCTTCCTAAAATCTTTCAACCACTATTTAAAAAACTTAACTGCTACAACTTTTATTTTCTTTTTCTGCTTATTTTATTTAGTATAAGCCTCTTGCCCTCTCAGCCAAAAAATTAAATAAAATTTCAATAAAACAAAGTTTCTTCTAAACTTCTCTCCCTAGGATTTGAACTCACATCCATTCAAACTTATACACACATCTCTACCAACAAGCCAACACATCACATTGATAATTTCAAACATTACAGTGGTAACAAACAATCAATAACTTATGCTGCATTCAAATTAACAAAACCATTAAATAACATACAACTTCATTAAAAATACTCACGTCTCATTACACTATTAATCTTAAGCCCTATATTTTTCTCGGGTCTTACATTCACCCCACCTCAAAAAAATTTTCGCCCTCGAAAATTGATCTATTCAACAAAAAGATAAGGATATTCTTTCTTCATGAACTCTTCTAACTCCCAAGTCATCTCTTCCGTAACTTCATCCCAAAGCACCTTTACTGTACGAATGTCTTTGCCTCGTAACTTCTTGGTTTGCACATCTAACACTCGTACCGGTCCAGCCTCTATGGTTAAATCTTCCTTAACTTGGATGTCATCCACCTCTAACACATGACTAGGATCTGGAATGTACTTCCTCAATTGAGACACATGAAAAACGTTATGCAAGTTTCCCAACTGGGGTGGTAATGCTATCTCATAAGCTACTGGACCAATCTTCCTAAGCACTTGATATGGTCCAATAAATTTCGGAGACAACTTTCTGGACTTGATAGCTCTCCCAACTCCTGTCGTTGGTGTCACTCGCATAAACACATGATCTCCAACTTCAAACTCTAGTGGTCTCCGTCTTTTATCTGCATAAGACTTTTGTCTGCTTTGTGTTGCCTTCATCCTCTCTTGAATCATCTTCACCTTGTTAGTAGTCTGTTGTAACAGCTCCGGACCTACGGTTACCGATTCTCCATCTTGAAACCAACACAACGGCGTTCTACATCTTCTTCCATACAACGCTTCAAAAGGTGCCATACCGATGCTAGCATGGTAACTATTATTGTAAGTGAACTCGACCAACGGTAGAACCTCACTCCAACTCCCAAGATGATCCAAAACACACGCCCTCAACAAGTCTTCTAAGGATTGAATGGTTCTTTCGGATTGTCCGTCAGTCTGAGGATGGTATGCCGAACTCATGTGTAACTGCGTGCCTAAAGATCTCTGCAATGTTTGCCAAAATCTCGATGTAAATCTCGGATCTCTATCTGAAACAATACTTGCAGGCACTCCATGCAACCTCACTATCTCCTGGATATATAATTCTGCCAGCTTCTCCAACGACATACGCTGATTGATCGGTAGAAAATGAACACACTTTGTTAACCTGTCCACGATTATCCAGATGGAATCGTAACCCTTCGGTGATCTCGGTAAGTGAGTTACAAAATCCATCGAGATGCTATCCCATTTCCATTGAGGAATCTCCAACTGCTGTAACATTCCTCCCGGTCTTTGATGCTCTACCTTAGCCTTCTGACATACCAAGCACGATGATACAAACTTAGCCACATCTTTCTTCATTCCGCTCCACCAGAAAGAATCTTTCAAATCCTTATACATCTTAGTCATACCAGGATGTATACTAAGACGACTCTTGTGACCTTCTTCTAAGATCATCTTTCTCAACTCTGTCTTTGCTGGAATGCAAACTCTATTCTTGAACCGAAGAATACCATCAACACCTAAAACAAAATCTTTGGTTCGATTTTTACCCAACAGTGCAACTATGTGTTGCAACTCTTGATCTACCATTTGTTCTGCCTTTATCTGCTTTAAGAAGTCATTAGTGATTGACAAGTGACTACACCAGATATGGTCTTGATTCACCTGTACACCCAAATTCATATCTCGAAACTTCTCGACTAACTCTAGTTCCTTCACCATCAAAGCAGCCATGTGAACTTTCTTTCTACTCAGCGCATCAGCCACAACATTTGCCTTACCCGGATGGTACTGCAACTCAAAATCGTAGTCCTTCAGATACTCCATCCACCTCCTCTGACGCATGTTCAATTCCTTCTGATCAAACAAGTACTTCAAACTTTTATGGTCGCTAAAGACTTGAAAACGCGCTCCATAAAGATAATGTCTCCATGTCTTTAAAGCAAACACCACTGCAGCCAACTCAATGTCGTGTGTAGGATAATTTTTCTCATGCACTTTTAACTGACGAGATGTATATGCCACTGGTCTTCTACCTTGCATCAACACACAACCCAACCCTTGATACGATGCATCACAGTATACTTCAAAAGCTTGCTCAGTGTCTGGGATCACTAAGACTGGAGCCGTCGTCAACCTCTTCTTCATTTCCTCGAAACTCGCCTCACACTTATCTGTCCAAATAAACGGTTGATCCTTACGGGTCAACTGTGTCAGTGGTCCTACTATCCTTGAGAATCCTTCTACGAATTTCCGATAATAGCCTGCCAACCCCACAAAGCTTCTTACCTCCGTCACCGTTGTCGGCCGTTCCCATTTCAACACAGCTTCAACCTTTGCTGGGTCTACCGAGATTCCCTGAGCAGATATCACGTGTCCCAAAAATTGAACCTCTTCCAACCAGAACTCACACTTAGACAATTTGCCATACAATTGATGCTCCCTCAAAATCCCCAACACAGTTCTTAAGTGTTCAGCATGCTCTTCGCGATCCTTTGAGTAAATTAGAATGTCATCAATGAATACGACAACAAACTTATCCAGACAAGGTCGAAAGATCCGGTTCATGTAGTCCATGAAAATTGCTGGAGCATTCGTCACCCCAAAAGGCATCACCACATACTCATAGTGTCCGTAGCGTGATCTGAAAGCTGTCTTTTGAACATCCTCTGGTTTTACTAAGATTTGATGATAGCCAGACCTCAAGTCAATCTTCGAGAACACACCGGCACCCCTCAACTGATCTAGCAAATCGTCGATTCTTGGTAAAGGGTACTTATTCTTGATAGTAACTTTATTCAACTGCCTGTAATCTACACACAACCTCGAGCTCCCATCCTTCTTCTTTACGAGCAACACTGGCGCTCCCCACGGCGATACACTAGGTCGAATAAACTTCTTCTCTAACAGGTCTTCTATCTGCTTTTTCAACTCTGCCAATTCAGCTGGAGCCATTCTATAGGGAGCCATAGAAACTGGTCCAGCTCCTGGTATCAAGTCGATTGCGAAATCAACTTCTCGGCTAGGTGGCAAACCTGGAACTTCGTCTGGAAACACATCAGCATACTCCTCCACTACTGGGACACCCACAATTTGCTCTTCTGTATCCTTTTTCTTCTCTGTTATCATCACCACAAAACAGACTGCTCCTTCTTTTATATCTTGCAAAACTTCTCGTGATGTAATCATTTGCACATGTTCTTCTGTTGGGAAAATAACCTTTTGTTGACCGCAATCAATGAGAACACCATTGGTCATCAACCAATCCATCCCCAAAATTATATCTAAGCCTTCCAGCGGTAGACACACCAAGTTAACCTTGAATTTGCGTCCTGCTACTTCTAACGAACACCCAACACAGACTGAACTAGTTGAGACTTGCCCTGAAGCTGGTGTAGAAACCACCAACTCGCTCCCCAAATCATATACAGGTAATTCAAGCTTCCCCAAACAAGCAAAGGATATAAACGAGTGCGTTGCACCCGAGTCAAAAAGAACATGAACACATCTACCATTCAAGAAACAAGTGTCTTGAATTAAGTTACCTGACTGAGACGCCTCGACCCCCGTCATAGCAAAGACCCGTCCTGCTGCTTTCGGCTTCCCTCCAGAAAACTTTTGTGTCTGTTGCGCTCCTCCTGGTATCTTCCTCTCTGGGCATGAAGATGCAAAGTGTCCAGGCTTATGGCAGGAGAAACATTTCCTCTCTTCAGGCTTTGGAACTGTCAGTCTCGGACAATTTCTTCTAATATGGGGCCCTCCACACTCGTAGCACTTCAAGGCTCCAAAACCTCTCTGTTGTGGCCTAGCATACGGCTTCTTCTGATTTCTACCTCCAGAGAAACTAGCCTTCTGAGGTCTCACCACACGATGTTGGCTCTCTTCCATTCGCTCTGCCACCAAGGCTTCCTCCACCAGCGCCGGAAACTCTTTGATCTTCAAGTGGATGAGCGCCTTCAATATGTTGTGACGCAAGCCTCTCTCAAACTTTCTACATTTCCACTCTTCACTCACGTTCTGACTGTAGAATCTAGCAAGATACTCAAACCGCTCCTTATAGGCTTGCACAGACATGTTCCCTTGTACCAAGGTCATGAACTCTCCTTCCCGCTGCAACTTAGCACTCATCGGAAAGTACCTCTCTAAGAATCTTCCTCTGAACTGCTCCCAACTGATGGCCTCCCTACGAGCATTCATCTCCAACCGCATACCTCTCCACCAGTACTCAGCCTCTCCAGCTAGCATATAGGTAGCAAATACCAGCTTCTGCTCCCCAGAACAATCAATCACCTCAAAAATCTTCTCATTGCTACAGATCCAATCGTCGGCCTCGTCCGGCGTAGCCTTCCCATTGAACTTTGCAGGATTATGACGCAAGTAGTCATTCATGCCCACCCGATGCCTGTTTGTCTGCTCATTCTGTTGCCCCTGTTGCGTCAGCTGCGCCAGTTGTGCCTGTTGTCCATGTAAAACTTCTGCTATCTGCTGAAAAGCCCGCGCGAAATCAGCAGTAGCACCGGTAGGGGTAGTTGTTCTTCTTGGGCTCGACATCCTTAGCCAATTATAATACAAACATATAAGACACCATTCACACAAAATATCAGAATTACAGATCAAAGCTAGTCGAACTCACTCCCCAAAAGCCCAAAGTTTCTTCGAAAACCAGGCTCTGATACCACAAATGTAACGCCCCAACTTTGGGTGTCACGAATCATAATTTAATTAAGATAATTCAATATCCTCTTAACGCGTAAAATGGTGCCAATTAAAATTTTGAAATTTAAATCTTGCAGAATTCAAATAAAGTACTAACTTCACCAGAAAATATAGTCCAATTGCAAAATTCCAAAACTAATAAAATAAACCAAGGAATAAAATTTATCCAATTACATTATTTCTGAAAATTTATAACTCAAAGCTTTAAATAAAAGGTTGTCCCCCACTCTCATGTCGCTATCACGCGTCTGGAGTATCTGCTACACTCCCTGCTCCCGTATAACCAAGGTCATACGATCATCGCAAGACACACACACCACCACCAACATAAACAAATATGGGTAAGCTACCATAACACAACCAATAACAATAAAATGTGTACCAGATAAATAAACACAATTTAATAGTAATCATTCATCTACAACACTACCCTTACTCACATAATTGTTTCTATTTCATGTACAACATCACATATACCTCACTCAGAACTAATCACATCACGCAACCTTCATCATGAAACACACCATGAGCCTCCACAGTACCATAACTCCACCGTGAAAAGAATCAGTCACACTCATGTACCCTACCTCAAACCTGTAGCCTCCCCACAGGTCCCCTGTAGCCTCTCCTACAGGTCTGCTCGAGTAGTCCCGCTTGCCTGGCTAAGGAACATGTTTCCTGTCACTCAAGGACAAGACAAACACCATCACCCCCACACAAGGAGGGCTCAATACCCGAGCTCTTCCTTTTCGCACACAAGGCCAAAGGAAGTTGCTATCTCGATCGGACGATAGTCTCAGGCTTTACTAGGTACAACAGGTGGACTTATCCTTCACTCTTGTGCTCATCAACTACACCCTTAGGTACAACCCAACACTTACTCGTTCCAACGTATATCTATAAGTACAACAAACGTTCTCACTCTTCACTTAATATTGGTCATTCATCATTATCTACAGTCTCATTCAAAATCTAATGTGCTCAAACTAAACCCTCTCAGATTCAGTAAAATTACAATTAAATAAATAATTAAATAACTAATAAATAAATACATAAACATCATTCCAATTAAATAATTAAATAATATCATTCCAAACAATTAAATAAATAATATCATTCCAAATAAATAAATAAATAAATATCATAATAATCCAAAATTAATAAAACATTTATTGATTTAATAAAAGATTATAATCACATTATTTTTCTCTCTCTTATCAAACTAAAATTAGTAATTAATTTAATATTCTAATGAATGATTATAATATCATTATTTTCATCTTTAAAAACAATTAATATTTATTTCATATTTCCAATTTCGTAAACTACCAATTAATTGATTTTAATTTCCATTATTTTAATTTCAAAAACATAACCTTTATCTTTATTATCATTTTATTCTCCAATTTCGATTTCCAAATATATTTAAAATTTCATTATTTGACTTTATTACTTTCCTAATATCAGTTTAGAGACATAAACTTTATTTTTAATTTTCCTTATCTTACTTTTTCTGCTATCATAATTTCTGCTTTTACCATTACTAATTCAATGTCCAGTCCAAAACTAATTTTAAGATTACTAACCCAAACAACTCTTATTATTATTTTGTTTTTAATTATTTTATTTAAGCTTGGCCCACTGCCAAATCAATCCAACCCAAGTCCAAACTAAACCACTGGTCCAACCAGACCATCCCAATCTGCAAGCCAAGAGTAACACTCAGGGACTCCACGGCCGGCCGCCGCAACACCCCGACAGCACCCACCGGCGACCCCACTCGCGCAACTCCGACGACCACCACGACACCCACCGGCGACTCCACTCGCGCAACTCCGACAACCACCACGACACGGTTGCCACTGCCATCGTGACCACCGTGAGAAATCTAACCCAAAACGATCCAGAAACGCCATCCCCACACACAGAAGCACAACACCAATCCCTAATCCAATGCGAATGAACCCTCAATCTCAAATAAGAAGAAATCACAAACCCCTAAAATTAGAATCGAAAGGGAGAACAGGAAAAACCCCAAATTCAATTTGAATGGAACCCTAAGTCTCAAATCGTAGAAGGAATCAAATCATCAGTTCAACACAGCAGAAACCCCCCAAAATTGAAAAACAATCGAAACCCTAAATCGCAGAACCAGAACTCCAAAACCCAGTTCCGTTTTTTTTTTTTGATGCTGTCATCGCCGGAAACTCAGCCCCTCTTGTCGTCGTCGGAGGTCACTCGCGACGAGTCACCGCTGTGACGCCGATCGCACTCAGCCGCAATCAAGACTGCCCAGCGTCCACCATCGTGGTTTGCTTCGAAGGAGGAGGCTTCCACAACGAACACCGCTCCAAGGACGCTCACGCTCAGAGGTCTTCACGCCGCTACTCTGTCATTTCCTCCGCACAACTAGAACTCGCGACCCTCCACGCCGAAACGACCACTGTGCGTATTGTAGGTGGATCACGCTTGAGCCACCAGAGTTGCATCAGCCGCCGTGAAGAAAAGAAGAGAAACCTAAAGCCTCTAGGTTTCGCGTGATGAAGAAAGAAAAGAAAGAGAATGGGTAGAATGAGGGCAACCTGTGTGACCCTTCAAAGGAGATAGGGTTGTACCCTAATTTGGCTCAGGCCCAATTGAATATAGAAACGAAAAAAAAAAAAAAAAAACATTGTGGACTTGAGGAACAATTAATTTGGTCTCTGATAACTAACCTCAATTCCTATTAAACCCTAATTAAAAGAATCTCCAGAACCCAAATTTTAATTTTAATTGCAATCAAAACTAACCCTAATTTTTTATTATATTCCTAATAAATCTAATCTCCATAAAAGAAGAATTCAATTAGGTGAATTCCTATTTAGGATAGGAATTAAGGAATTCAATTACGTGAATTCCTGGAATTCAATACCATGAATTCAAAAAGTGAAATTAATATAATAGGATTTAATGTTTATTAATTAAATATAGTATATTCATGGTTGGAAGCTTATCCAAAATTTCCAGATCATACAATTACAGTACAGATATCCATGGACAGTTTCCAAAAATTAAATTACAATTAAACAAATAAATAAATAACTATTCAAAATAAATACTACAATCACATTCATCATATAATAACACAAAGGTGAGCTTCCCATACCTTAGCCGATCAAAAAATTAAGCTTTCACTCTTTCTTTTACAGACTTTTCTTTCCTTCAGTTTCTTTGTCTAATGCTATCTTTTTCCTTCTCTCACAAAAGTAACGTATCCCCTTTCTACTGTTTCCTTTCTTTTTAAATAAAACTTAAAGTAACTGCTCTTCCTAAAATCTTTCAACCACTATTTAAAAAACTTAACTGCTACAACTTTTATTTTCTTTTTCTGCTTATTTTATTTAGTATAAGCCTCTTGCCCTCTCAGCCAAAAAATTAAATAAAATTTCAATAAAACAAAGTTTCTTCTAAACTTCTCTCCCTAGGATTTGAACTCACATCCATTCAAACTTATACACACATCTCTACCAACAAGCCAACACATCACATTGATAATTTCAAACATTACAGTGGTAACAAACAATCAATAACTTATGCTGCATTCAAATTAACAAAACCATTAAATAACATACAACTTCATTAAAAATACTCACGTCTCATTACACTATTAATCTTAAGCCCTATATTTTTCTCGGGTCTTACAATTATGCTACCTCCTTCTCATAATTAACGTCACACATAATAGTGTTAAGTGCATTAATTTGTTTACTTCTTTTTAAAATGTTTTTCTTCATTATGAAATATATAAACAAAAGTTATACGAAAAATATCATTGAATTGGATACAAGTTACAAAAACAACATAAGTAATGACGGTACTTCTTTTTTAAGTACATTACAATTGTTTTTGTCTCATATTAAATATCTCAAAATAGTAGTTAAGTACAAAACTGTATTAGCAATTTATTTATTTTGTTCATTTTAGAAGAAGAAGCATCTCAACTCTGAACTTTGGCCTGCTTCTTGTGCTCCCACTTTTCCAATCGTTCCTTTGTTGTATTCACCTATGTTCATAGTCTTATCATATACATGGAATAATTAAGATAGTTTTTTCTTTTAAATACTCTTGGTGAATTCAGTGTCAAAATGAACGTTAATAAAAAGGTGGAGGAACAATTAATGTCTATTTAGAATATGTAACTCAAGCTTTCTCAAGTCTTTCCATAAAACATAATATATCAATAAGCAACTAAATAAATTTGAGACAATTATGTGAAAATAAACAAAAAAATGACAAACTAAATTTATGTATTTTCCTATTTCTTTCAATACTGTTTTTTATTTTCATTATATTTGGAAATACTTTTGAAATTGAATATTGAGTCATAGTGGTTAATCACGATGATGTATAAGATGATTAGTCATTGATAAAGTAATATTACCTCTTTACCCCAATCAGTGCGAAGTGTGATCCATAACAAAATGAATGTCTGCAACGTTGTTCCCCCGATCATTCCGGACCATATTCCCTATATTTTATTACATTCAAAACAATTGTTTCATAAATTCATACACCAGAAATTCAAAAATTATTTTCAAATTCGATACAAATATATGTTACTCGATACAAATTTAATATTATTTATTTTGCTGTATAAATCATTAAAAAACCAGTAACTGTAAAATATAATTGAAAAATTAGTGATTTTCCACATATAGTTTTAAAGGTAAATAATCAATTTAACGTACATATATATTTAACTTTTAGCACTAAAAAAAGTATAATGTTAACACTATTAAATTTTGTTAATTTTATTTAAACTTCACTAATTATTGAAATAGTTAAAAATAATTTTTATTATTATTAATTATCACATACATTTATTAAATAAATTAATGTTGACATGCAATTAATCTTAAAGAAAATCTTTTATCCTTTAATATTGACATTAATAATATATTAATACCAAACATCTGCTCAATTACATTAACAATTAATGTAGTTCAAACAATACTAAGAAAATTAACATTTATATTTTTTTTCTCTCATTATACTAAAGACAAAATATGGTAATAAATAAACTGTTTATCCTAGTTTTAAAATAATAATTACAAAATCAACAATTTCATTATTCATAATAATTTTCAACAAGATGGTAGTATATAAAATTACACTCAGAAAATTTTAATTGAACACATTATATAAAATGTATTTTTTTTAAATATTTTTACAAAAATAAGACAACAAATAAATAATATTTTGTTTATATGCATTCTGTAAATGGTTTAAAAGGCCCAATAAATATGTTTACCTGTACACCTAGGCCGAACTTGAAGCCCAAAATACAGCCCAAAGGAACTCCGATAAAATAATAACAGCCCACATTGACATAGGCTACAGTGGTTTGCCATCCGCACCCAACGGCCACTCCTAGAAAAAGCAGCTTATAGAAAATATTTATTGAAAACATTAAATAAATATAAGATAATGATATTTTAACAACATTTTAACATTACGTGATCCATGTTGATGTTTATAATTATTATTATTAATCGTGGAGTAATTTTGGATCAATATTAAAATATTGTCAAAAGAATGTTGTGAAAGTATCATTATTCATAAATATATCATAAATATATAAGCAGAGACGAAGGTAGTTACCAGATAGCACAGGTTGAATTCCATTGAGAATGAGAGTAACGGCCAAATAGGGACAGAGGTCTGAGACAGCGTTGGCAACTGTTTCACCATCTGTGAAAGCGTAACTCAAAACCCTACGCAGAATAAGGACTAGCACTGCTTCTATCACACTAATAATGAATGATATCATATTCACCACAATCACTGAGAATGCTGCAGATTTTGGATGCCCAGCCCCCAACTCGTTACTCACTCTCACACTGTTACATATAACAATCATCACATCTTTATCATATATCACTATGCATGCTGCAAAATCAATCCACAAAACCCTCACCTTGCAGCTGCATTAAATCCAATTCCTATGTTCAGCATCAACCCTGCTATTGACATGCTGCATGCACTCTTAGGGTTATTTCTTACCAAATACATTTTTTTTTTACTTTTCCTACTTTATGGGACATTCATACTGTTTACTAAAACAATTCTATCCTTCACATATACTGTAACTTTTATTCTATTTTAATGAAATTGCTACATTTAAAATATATTATATAAATCAGAAAGTAATATTTTAGAATCATGAGACATACCTCTTAAATATATTTTTAGAATTTTTAAATAAGATGTAGTATTTTAAAAAATATGACTTTTATTTTATTTTTCTTATTAGAACGGTAGGTCTTCTTTTAAATCTTTTTGTTAGGATATGTTTGTTTTTTTCTGTGTTCTGAGATAGCAAACAAAATTCTTTCAATAATAAAAGTTTCTATCAAGTTACTTATTGTAGTCCGTGTTTTCGCTCACCATGCTTGTGTGTGGAGAGCTCTTGCTTCGCTCGATATCCAATATTTCTTTTCATAAAAATATTTCATTGCAAAGACTATTTCACTTTTTTTTTTACTCAAGTCTTAAGTCAGAGTACGACTTTTTTTTTTTTAAATAAAATTACGTTTTCAAACTTTTGTGTAGATTTTTTTATTTTAATTTTTTAATTTGATTACTAAACATTTTAAAAATAAAGTACAACTTCATTAAAAATAAAAATAAATTGTATATATATTATGAAGTCGAAATTTAGAAGTGGGACATAATTATTATGATTAGTAGTGTTAATACAGTAAGTGACTAAAGCAGGATTTACTTACCAAACAGAGATAGAATCAAGAGAAAGCTGAGGATTGTCAAGAAAGCCGGTAATCAGCACGAGCACCTGAAAATACCACGTCTCCAAACACAGCATAACAGCAGAGGCGGCCGAGAGCTTCACAAAAGCCCAAAGCCCAGACAAAGCCTCAACACTAAGCCCATTCCACGTTCGCTTGAACCTGGGGGACACAACTATATACGCAAACTGCGCCACCACTATAATCCACCAAGAAAAGCTGAGTGTCAATGAAGAACCTAACAGCCCAATCCCCAAGCGGTACACCACCAGCCAACTCAGAAGCACATGGAGCAGCAGCGTAGCTCCGGAGATGTAAGTGCTTGGCGCCACCACACTCTGCGCCTGCAGAAACTTCTGTATGGGGAAGTTCACCGCGTAAGCGTAGATCTGCGGGATCAAACCGTACACAAAAACCTTGGCAACCGAAGCAAGCTCGGGGGGTTCACCCAGCAAGAGAAGAATGGGCTCGCAGAAGATATACGCCACCGTTAAGGGAATCCCGGTTACAACTAAAACGATAATTGCTCTCTGCATGTATACTCCCAACATCTCATGCTTATTTGCTCCGTACGCTTGTCCGCATAAAGTCTCCACAGCACTTCCCATACCCAGCTAAACCAATAATCATAGAAAAAACAAATAAATAATCAGAAACACTTGACAGAGTTGGTAAATGGTGATCCATATATATAGATTTACCATTAGGCCCAAGGCGAAGAGCTGAATGCCACTGTTCCCAAGGTTGGCTGCAGCGAGTTGGAGATTTCCGAGGTGGCCGAGGAATGCTCGAGTGGTGTAGGACATGAGGCTGTTGATGATATAAACGAGGATTGCAGGTCCTGCAAGAGGAAATAGGAGGTTGAGTTCGATCCATGCGGCTGAGAGGAGGCGCTTGGAGCAGCTTGTGGTGGTTTCTGATAGCACTTCTTCCAGACGTGAATCTGCTGCGTGTGATGATTCGTCATCATGGCTTGAGATAACGAAGGCTTCATGCACTTCCTCTTCATATTCCATCTCTCCATTCACTTTCTAACCCTTCAACAATAAAATATTAAACTAAATTATAAATAAAAGTTTAATAAAGTAGGACTGCAAATTTTCCAAACAAAATCCACCTAACAACCAAATAAATATAAATAAATAAACAATACTTTTCACAAAATTATTCTAAATTCACCTTTTTACTTAATATGTGTTTTTTTTTTTAAAAAAGTAGATATCTAGACTAGGAATCAGCTAATAGAAAAATAATCTCTTTAAATTTTTCAATGAATTATTAATTTTTTTAAGTTAAAATTATTTAATTTTGGTCACAATTCATTACCGAGACACAAAATTCATGCTTAATCACATCAACTCCTAATCACGTGATAATTAGGTGTGATAATTAGGTTCAAGTTATAACAATGAAATGAGAGAAAAAAAATTATAAAAGTTTATGAATGATTTGATTGAAATCTATATTATTATTTATATTATTATTATAAATTGTAATACTTATTATTATTATTATTATTATAATTATATGACTTTTCCTGTGTTTTTTTATATAAGAGGAAGGAAAGTTTACAAAATAAAAAATATAGCTGTTTATTATATCTTGTTTCTTTCCTGATTCATTTAAAAGAGAATATAAAAACATCTGAACCTCAAATTATTGAGAAAAGAGAAAAAAATAATTGCTTCAACTTGTCTTTATTATTTATTTTTGTCAAACTTCGGTTACCAAGTGCTTCAAGTTCTTAAGAAATACTTCTTGAATAAGATAAAATGGAATAAATAACGATCAAATTATTCTTAAATGTAACAAGAATTGATATAAAAACAACTTTAAAATATGATGCATGGGGAGACACATCAATCAACCATCGAATAAAAATTATAAAAGAAAATATACCATTAGTTTAGTGTTTGATAAACTTTTTTATGACAATAAGTTTTTTTAATGCGTGTTACTAATGAATTTTGTAAAGAATGTGTCAAGTTATTACAAGGTTTTTAAGGAAATAAAAATCCATGATAACAAAACAAAAATAAAAAACTTTACATGATCAAAGAAAAAATATGTTTAGAATATAAGTAGAGATATAAAAAGATTAATAACGTAAAAGGTAACTCTTCAACTGACAATTTGGAACATATTCAACATAATATAAAGAACCATTTACAACAAATTAAAATCATGAAGGTATATGTCAAAATACATTTTCGAATTTATACAAAGTTTTTGAAGTCAAGAAGTCATAATAAGAAATAAAGGACTCCTTTGATGAATACAAAATGTGATTTCTAAGCATATTTAACACTTCTCAAAGCTTAAAGAATATTTTTTACAATTAAAAAAACATTTAAAATGAAATGTTTCTTCAGAAAATGTCTTACGGGTATATCCACTGCAATTAAGTAGATATTTATAATGTTTACTATGTTAGTTAAAATAATTTTAAAAATATTTATAATAAATATAATAAAAATATTATTTATTTAAATCTTAAGTTTGTAAATTAAATCCCAAGTAAAACAATTATAAAATTTCCCAAAAATATATAAGAATACAATAAGTTATTGGAATTGAGTTTCACTTATATCACTCTTATGTTGCCTAAGATTATCTATTTATAAAAGTCATTCTTAAAAGTCATTCTAAATTACTTCGATACACTTAGAATTTCCAAATATATGTTAGTTCAGTAATTAATTCCTTATTTTATCAAATGAAAGTTCATGTAATAAGTTTAAGAACTTGTTCAACTAAAACTTCAAATCTATTTTTAACCTTTATATAATTATTACTCAAAACAGTTTTAGAATGAAATTAAATCACTGATATTGAGTAATAAACATCACATATAATAAAAGTTTAATGAATTGCATTGAATTCCAACAAAAAGAAGGATTAGTTATTTATAATAATAAGAGTGATGATCAAATACATAGAGAAAATGTAGAAGAAGAAATTAATTTTAGAATCTTTATTCCGATATAATTATTGGAGTTTTTCTTTGCTTTATTCTTCCTTTCCGTAATTAGTGTTTATGTGGTGAACGGTTAAAAGAAAGTATGTCTGAGAGAGAATAATGTGATGGGTGATTGATTAAATTAAAGAATTGTTGATGATGAAAGAGATGATAACATATTAATGGTCAAAACAATGATTTATTAGATTAAAGAATTCTTTATAATGAAGGAGATGAGGACACAATAAAGAACAAAAGGCTTGAAGGAATTGAAAGGCCTGTGACAAGGTTAATTAGGGGTTAGAAAAGTCAAAGAAATCCTACAACAAAGCAACTATGCTACATTTTTTAAATGGATTAAATCATGAAATGAAGTGAGTTCCAAGCTCAAATGACAAAAAAATATTCGTATTTTAATATTTGTTTATAGATGGATTGAAGGTGAGTATTATATTATTAGTACTGTTAAATATTTGATATTTGAAAAAATAAAATAAAAATTAAATGTTTAATTAAAATTAAAAATATTTGATATTTTATCAAGTTAAATGAAAATAGAATTAAATTTTAATTTATATTAAATTATATTTTATATATATTTTTAATTTTATTTTAAAAATTTATAAAATATATTTTTACGTATTCAAATGTATCCACGGATTTTAAAAAATTATGCGGATATTTCTTAATTAGACACTGTGTGTACTGGATGTGACTCTTTCCTAATTAGAAGAATATGAAATTTGAAAAAGTAAATGCTCAATACAAATATGTCAAAGATATATTATTACAATTTTAGTAATTTTATTTTAATAGTTTATTTTTAATAGATATACTTTTTATTTAAACCATGAATGACATAGGACCTCAATATTTTATAAATATTTATTAAAAAATGACACTAAAACACATACTCACCCTTCTATATATAAAAATCTTATTCTCTTATTATTTTAAGCATAAAAAATCCTTTTATAAATAAATATTTCATCAGATTTCAATATTGAAAAACATATATCAAAATTTCCATAATCCAATCACATGCTACCACTGCCACGCTTCCAAATTCAATAACAACAAAAAGTAAGTACAATTTCTCTTATTAAATATGCTAAAAAAATAGTTATGAGTACAACTTTTGGTACCAACTTTTTTTTTTTTTTTCCTTTTCCTAGATGAAAGAATATCAACTCTCAACTTTAGCCTGTTTCTTGTGTTCCCACTTCTCCAATCGTTCCTTTGTTGTATTCACCTATGTTCATAATTTTATCATATATATGGAATACGATTAAAAAACGAAACAAGATAGCTTTTTCTTTCTACAAACTCTTGGTGAAATTAAGTGTCAAAATGAAGGCTAATAAAAAAGGTGGTAGAACAATTAATGTGTATTTAGTTTCATTTACGATGAAGAAATACCTAAGTGTTAAAATTGAATATTGAATCATAATGCTTGATTATAAGATGATTAGCAATTGATAAAATAATATTACCTCTTTATCCCAATCAGTGCGAAGTGTGATCCATAATAAAATGAGAGTTTGCAACATTGTTCCGCCGATCATTCCCGACCATATTCCCTGTATATTAATTATTACATATCAAAACAACTCTTTCATATATTTTAATTTCATCAACAAGATCCAGGTTTTGGATTGCTACTGGAAATAATTGGCTATATATCAACTAACCAATTCTAAAATTATTTTGAAAAATACAAGTTTAATTTTTATAGGCTGTTAATATTTATTTTACTACATAAATCATTAAATAACAAATAACGTTAAAACATAATTACAAGACCAATCATGTGCAAAATTACACTCAATGATTAAATTAAACCAATTATATTTAATGTATTTTTATAAAATATTTTTAGCAAAAATAAGACAGTAAATAAATAATGCAGTATGAAAATATATTTTATTGATATAAAAATACAGTAATTGATTTGTAAAGCCCAATAAATATTGTTACCTGCACGCCAAGGCCGAAGTTGAAGCCCAAGATGCAACCCACAGGAACTCCAATCAAATAATAACAGCCCACATTGACATAAGCCACAGTGGCTTGCCATCCGCACCCAACAGCCACTCCTACAAAAAGTAGTCTTATTATCATATAAAACATTAATATTTATTTTTCACTTAATATAGGTACTATTTATTTTTTTATGATTATTTTATTTTTGTAAATGTGTGTAATTTAAAAGATTTGTATAACGAGTACCAGATAGGACGGGTTGAATTCCATTGAGAATGAGAGTAACGGCCAAATAGGGACAGAGGTCTGAGACAGCGTTGGCAACTGTTTCACCATCTGTGAAAGCGTAACTCAAAACCCTACGCAGAGCAAGGACTAACACTGCTTCTATTACACTAATAATGAATGATATCATATTCACCACAATCACTGAGAATGCTGCAGATTTTGGATGCCCAGCCCCCAACTCGTTACTCACTCTCACACTGTTACATATAACAATCATCACATCTTTATCATATATCACTCTATTCTGCAAAATCAATCCACAAAACTCTCACCTTACAGCTGCATTGAATCCAATTGATATGTTCATCATCAACCCTGCTATTGACATGCTGCGTACAGTCAAAAGTCTATGCTCTGTTAGGGTTATTTCTTACCAAATACATTTTGTTTTTCCACTTTCCACATTGTATGTTATATAAACTTTAAAAAAGGTTTGTTTATATGAAATTAAAAGATAAATTTTAATATAAATAATTGAAAAAAGTGAAATTTTTATATAAAATACAACTTTATTATGAAGTGAGATTTCAGAAGTCCGAAATAATTATTATCACTATTAGTGGTAATATAGAAAGTGATTAAAGAAGGATTTACTTACCAAACAGCCATAGAATCAAGAGAAAGCTGAGGATTGTCAAGCAAGCCGGTAATCAGCACGAGCACCTGAAAATACCACGTTTCCAAACACAGCATAACAGCAGAGGCGGCCGAGAGCTTCACAAAAGCCCAAAGCCCAGATAAGGCCTCAATGCTAAGCCCAGTCCATGTCCGCTTAAACCTGGGAGCAAGAGCTATGTACACAAACTGGGCCACTACTATAATCCACCAAGACAAGCTGAGTGTTAACGAAGACCCTATCAGCCCAATCTTCAACCAGTACACCACCACCCAACTCAGCAGCACATGGAGCAGCAACGTAGCTCCGGAGATGTAAGTGCTTGGCGCACCACACTCTGCGCCTGCAGAAACTTCTGTATGGGGAAGTTCACCGCGTATGCGTAGATCTGCGGGATCAAACCGTACACAAAAACCTTGGCAACCGAAGCAAGCTCGGGGGGTTCACCCAGCAAGAGAAGAATGGGCTCGCAGAAGATATACGCCACCGTTAAGGGAATCCCGGTTACAACTAAAACGATAATTGCTCTCTGCATGTATACTCCCAACATCTCATGCTTATTTGCTCCGTACGCTTGTCCGCATAAAGTCTCCACAGCGCTTCCCATACCCAGCTAATTATCATGGAAAAAACAAATAAATAATCACTAGTATTTGTGAGTAGCGAAGATAAAGTTGGTAATGGTGATCCGTATATACAATTTACCATTAGTCCATAGGCCAAGAGCTGAATGCCACTGTTGCCAAGATTGGCCGCAGCGAGTTCGAGGTTTCCAAGGTGGCCGGCGAAGGCTCGAGTGACGAATGACATGAGGTTGTTGATGACATAAACGATGATTGCAGGTCCTGCAAGGGGAAATAGGAGCTTGAGTTCGATCCATGTGGCTGAGAGGAGTCGCTTGGAGAAGGGTACGGCGGTGTCTGATAGCACTTCTTCCAGACGGGAATCTGTTGCATGTGATGATCGGTCATCATGGGTTGAGCTCAAGAAGGGTTGATGTAGTTCCTCTTCCGTTTCCATGTTTTATGTTTCCCCACTCCCGTTTTACTTCCAACCTTTTAATAGGTTTAAATAGCAATAAAATATAAAATTAAACTATTTAATTAAAATGTAAACTAATATATTAAATAAAAATAATAATAAAATTAACTGTAAAGTTCAAATTTACGTAGTTGTTGACGGGCCATTACTCTGTCAGAAAAAAACTTGATAGAGCCATGCAATCCATGCCACGATGCATCGTTACAAGATTACCCCAATTAATATATAAAGCCTGGACACTTTGTTTTGTATTAGCAAAACTGTCATCTCATTGGATACTTTAAAGGAGGAAAATGTATCTTTCAACAATTTTTTTTTAATAATTTTTTTACAATATTTATATAATAGCTTGTTATTGGTCTATTTCAAATATGGGAATCAATAAAACTGTGATACATAATCTGTTATAAAAAAGTTATTAAAATATCATTGTTCGACTTTAATTAATACATTACGTCAAACCATGAAAACGGGACCCACATTCTCGTAGAAAATTGTAGAGCCCACTAATCAATATTAATCAATAGAAAAATGTATTTTTAACAAGTTTTTTTTATAATTTTTTTTATCATGATTTATGTTACTGTAATTGATCTGTTTCAAATATACGAACCAATAAAATAGTGATACATAATTTTTTATCAAAAAATTATTAAAATATCATGGTCCTAATGAACATGGATGTTTGGATGTCTTGCAATGATTGGAAATAAGATAAATTAAGAATATACGAGAGATGTAAATCCTATTTTACAAACCAGCACTCCTTAAAAACAAGCAAAAGGAAGAAAATCATGACCCACCATGCAATTGTGCTTTTGAGATTGAATTTGTTCAAAGAGGTTCTTTTACAAAAATAGTATACTTTTCTACATAAAATATCAAAATGGGCACTCTCATAAAATTACAGAGATTTTTTCAAGTCGTGTTTTCTTACGACGATTTCTAACATTGAATTTGAAAAGAAGTAGTTGACTTTTGATTTAGATTTTTGGAATTATAAATCGTGAATGTGTTTAATTAAAGTTGTGTGGATGGTAATCAGTTTCGTGTGTGGTGTTGCACACAAACTTTTACCGGAGGCTTCAATTTCTTCATCAAACAATTGCACAGGTCATTGAATTTGAGTGCAATTTCACGTCCTACCTTTGTACTGTGCTGCGAGCTAGTTCAAAGCAACGCATTGAAGCTGCTAACCACCCAATGCATGTTTGTTTGAATGGAATCTTTGCAACGTTGAACAAGGGTACACAGAAATGAAGACACAAACCATAAGGTCCAACCAGCCAACAAAAATGTTTTTGATTCCTTAGCTGTAGACTTCTGATTTAGGACTGCACTAAAGGCTTCGTTGTTTGTTGGTAGCATTATCCACTGACACACTATCACTCTGGAGGGCTTCCTCCATCTATGCCCTACTCTACTCTCGTGCTCCTCGTGCGCTCCTCCAAGACCTTCATGATCTTGTCCTTAGCATCTTCAACACCCCATCCAGTCCTACTTCATTCATTTCTCCTACCCAATCCAGTATGACTCAGACCATAAGAACTTAAGCAGAGTCATTGTCATCTTGTAGGCACTGTAACCTTCACCGTTGAAGATGAAGTGGGGACCACCGCCGGTGCCTCAATCAAAGGCACACTCGGTTTACCCTCAGTCACATGTGCATCTCTCTATGATTGTTTTGGGTTTATCTCATTTGGGGTTATTAACATCATATAATATAACCAGGCAAATCAAAGAACGAGACACCAGAGATGAGAATGTTCGCTATAAAGAGTCAAAGTAATGAAACTTTACCTGCAAGGAAGTGTTGTTGTGGCGCCGGAAAGAAACCGCTCCTCCTCTTCTCAGCCTCACCCTTCTTCCAGCCTTGCTTTCTTCCTCTCAGTTGCTCTCTGCTACTAGGTTTTAAAAGGCTTTTTTTTGGAACATGCATATATATGATTGGGATAAAAAAAAAGTATGATGCATTTAACTTTAAAATAAAAAATATTTAATTATATTATTTGTTTGTATTGTGTCTCTATTTTAGAAAATAGTCTTTGTCCTTATTAATCCTACCAAAGTTTAGAAAGAAAAAAGTTGAAAGTCACTTATTATAATCATTTAGCATATTGAGTAGGACATGGAGTTGTGGACGGAATTTTAAGGCCGAAGACAAAACCAATTTGAATACTAATAATCGATGTCTCTTTCCAAAGGGTTTGTCTACATGAGTACCAATTTCATGATTAGTCAGATATACTTTTATTTTTACATTTATTTAATATTATTATTTTTTTCATTAAAAGACAAAAAAAATATTTTTTGTAATATTTTTATTGTTATTATATATCAATTGATGTAAATACATATTTTTCTACCTTTGCTTTTCTACATATGTTATAAAAGTAAAATAGTTATAAAAAAAAACTTTTTTATTTTAAAAATAAATTATATATATATATATATATATATATATATATATATATTATAAAATCAAAATGATGGTAAAAAAAATTAACTTTTATACTTACAAAAAGAAAAAAATTATTCCAAATAAATATAAAAATTATTTCATTTCTCATCTTAAACTCCTGAAGAAGTAAAATAGCACACTTCTTTACTCATAATAATTAACCAAAATAAATGCATTTTCAAGAAATTATATCAATACTTCATCTGCTTATTTTAAATTACACATTTTATTTTTTACATATACAACAATAATGATGTAATCATTTCAAAATTAATTAAGATATAATCTATAATACATGTTCATATAATATAATTAAACTATTTAGCATCGAGATAGAAAAAAAATATTACATACAATTTGAAAAAATCTTAGAAATGATCCTATAATATATTAAATTATTTGATACATGCTGCTATTTGGTATTTCAATTCTGATGGTTTCAAATAATTTTTTATAAAAAAATATTAGTTTTTTTTTTTAATTCATTACCTAAACAAAAAATATATCAAGATATTTCTATTTCAATTATTTACACATTAAATTATTGTGTATATATATATATATATATATATATATATATATATATATATTAATAGGTACCATTACTGTTGAAAACTATGAAGTAAAAACTTGCATGAGATGCACGTGCATATTTATATAATGTGAACTAATAGTCAAAAGCTTAGCAAAACATTTACAAAACTGTTAGTTTTACAATTCAAAAAGCTAACTATTAATTAATTTTTATATTTATTTTTTATTTTAGCTAGGTGAAGTTAGTACTTCTTCTTATATGAGACTATGATGTTTAAATTCTCACTTTCAAGTAATAGATGGTTTCAAGTCAACATTAATTTTTTAATTTAATCTATAAAATTCCAAGTCAATTACAATCTCACAAATGATTATATGATGCATTTAACTTTAAAATAAAAATGATTTAATTATATATATTTAATGTTATTGTGCCTCTCTTTTAGAAAATTGTCTTTGTCCTAGGTATGAGAATCTGAAAGTTGCGAAAGAAGAAAGTTATAAGAGTGACTTAGTATCTTGAGTAGGACATGGAGTTGGTGACAAAATTGTAAGGGTGAAGGCAAAGCCAATTTGAATACTAATAACAGATGTATACCATGCCAAACCTACTTCGTTATTACCAACATGTATCTCTCGTTTAAAAAGCATATCAATACTTCATCGCCTTATTTCAAATTACACAATTTTTACACTTACTTATGAGATATGCCTACTGTGCAATCATTTCAAAATTAATTAAGATATAATAAGATTATCTCGTTTATACAATAATTTTATATAATTAATATAAAACTCTAAATAATGTGTTTAAAATTATAAAACTAAATAATTTTAATATTAAATTTTTTAAGTATAAATAGAGTTTTTATAAAAGAATTTCATTATTTAAAAATACATTCTTTTTAAAAACTTTTTTTTAGAGTTTTTTCTCTCTCTAGGTTTTCTCACATTCATTTATATTTTTGAAGATTAAATACTGTTCGAATGATCTTTGCGACGAACTCTCCATTTTTAATTGTTCAATTTCTTTAATAAAATAAGTTAGATTTTTTTTTGTAATTTTTCTTGGTCTATAAGTTATTTTCGTGCATGCAAACTATCTTGGTTCAAATGTAGTGTTTGAATCTTATATAAAAATCTTTGTTGATTAATGGTTCTAATGATGTGTCCTCATCGATTTTGTGTTGTTCCTAGTCATAGATAGAACATTTTGTAAGCTCGAACGAAATTTGAATTCCTTAGAGTAATTATATCTCTCTTTTAGGTAAAGAAAGTTAATTGCACAATTTTTTATGTGATTTATACCTTGTAATTTCTAATTATATATTGTACGGTGTTTTGCTTGTACGATTGAGTTGTGTGATTGAATATGATGTGTGAAATTAAAATTAAGGTTTTTATTAGGCTTGCTTGAATTATATAATGAAATTGAAAATATTTCATGATTGGTATTACATATGGTATTGTTTGAATCAGTGAAAATAGTGAAATTTAAAATTTAATATGTTTTGACATTTGCAATAGTTGTTGAATTGTTTGAAAAAAATATAATGACATAAATGTGTAAAAATATGTTCTGTAAAATCATGCAGACTCACTAAACAGAAATATATTTCACTAAACAGAAATATATTTGTTAGATAAAGTCAAAACCGAAAAACTAGTGATTTACTCATCATTGAACAAAATACATTCACTTGATCGATAATTGATGAAATGTTTATTAATAGGAGAAACTTAACTCTTGAAAAAATTTGTATCATTATGATTAAAATGAATGGTAAGAAAACAAGTATGGAGTGTAACTTCATATAAGTAAAAGAATTATTTAAAGTTGATTAACTTGAAAAGGAGTTAGTCCTTAAATTCCCATTCTCAAATAATAGATTGAATTATTTAAAGTTGTCTAACTTGAAAAGGAATTGGTGCTTAAATTCCCATTCTGAAATAATAGATTGTTTCAAGTGAAACTGATGTGTAACAACAATAATTATAAACATAAGGTTGACGTGTCTAAGTTTGGTCCTTTAATTTATAGAAGACTAAATCAATGACCATATAAAAAATGTGATATAATTATTTAAGATATATATAACATATAGGATTTGCGCAATCTACAATAATAATAAACAACATATATAAAAATTCTTTTAGTTTACATTTTTTAATGAGATTAAAATATGTATCACGTGCTGGAAAATCTCATGTCTCAAATTTTAGGAGTACAACTTATATTTATTAAAAAACTTCACTTAGTGTTAATTATTTTTATACTTCATTTTGATGATGAAAAATGAAGTAGTTGGTGTGTGTGAGAAGATTAGTTCACTCGTTCAAAGGAAAAGTAAGGTTATACATCTTGTATGCATCAATTGAAAGATGGTTAATGAGTATTATATATTCACCCATATCTCTTATTTTTGTAATTTTTTTATCATAATTGGAATATGAAAAACTTCTCACATCGAATGTTCTCCATCTTGGATATCGTATTTTTTTACAAGACTCAAATATTAGGGTATACTCTCCACCACCACCACCCAAACTTATTAATAATTTTCATTATAAAAAATACATTAAAAGAACTAAATTAATTTAAAATCATTGCTAAATATCATAATGAAAATATATTTGTTGTCACTAGATTTTGTCTCAAGAATTATATTTTTAATTCCTAACATTATAGCAACTCACCGTCTTATTTTTCTGCTTAATTATTTGATGCTTAGAGAGGTTAGGATAATCTTCTATACTTATTACTTCATAAAATTCAGAATAGGAGCTATGTTGCTTAAAAAAATATTTTAAATTAGAAAAATTCATTAAAAATGTTTTAAGTATTAATATGTAATTAAGTAAAAGGTCAATAAAATTAGGTTAAACACCCATTTTATGGTCAATTCTCGAATAAAACATTCAAATATACTTTTAAATATCTGTAAAAGTAAGATAGATATGCATATAAACTGTGGAATTTGTTGGCAAAGCATATCTTTAATGTGTGGTTAACAATCTTCTATTCTCGTCAAAGAGTTAACAGGGTTCATTCCCTCTTTACACAAATATACAGAAAAAAAATATATATTTAACTATATTAAGTACTCTTAATTCCTAGCAAAAACATTTAGAAAGATTAATACGAAAATAAAAAATAATTATGAAATAAATCATTAAATTTACTAAACATGATTACTATCCCTATTTGGGCCAGAGTGGTACAGCACAAAACATTCCTGGAGGAATAGTGATATGTGTAAATGATGTTCTGTTTGATCAGTTCAATGTCAACTATATCATGAATTCGTGAGTCAAATGATGTCATGAACATAATTGGTTTGATTTTAGAGCTTTAGAGCTTTCATGCTTAACTATGAGATTGAGTTTGAGTTGGACCTTAAAGATTGGTTTTAGAAGGAAAGAAAAATAGTATAGGACGATTGTATATTGAACATAAAAAATAGTATAGAACTGGAAATTCCTATGATACTTCAAATGCATATAAATCTCATCAAGTTTCTGTATAACCTATGCTTTCTAAAATTTCTATATACAAAAAATTTATTACATAAGCACGCAAGAAGAATCATGAATCAAGAAGATCCGAAACAGATTGGATATTACCTCTAGCTGAGATTTCTCTTTCTCATAGAACAGGCTACAACTAACTAACCTGACATTAAACCCGTGTAAAAACTATCTTTGTTGAAGAACTAGGAGAGCTTCATTTAACAAGGAAACCTCATAATTACATGATTGCCATAAGGAGAAACGATAATGCGGCAAGCACGACGAACATAATCTCATGGCTGTATAGGCCTGCTGAAAATAAAATACAGAGTCAGTTCATAGCACCAAACCAATCAATCCAAACTAAAACTAATAAAAAATAAATAAATAAATAACTTTGAAAACATTGAAGAAACTGTAAAATTAAATTGTTAAGTTGAATTGTTTATGGCTTTAAGATTTGAAAGCCAATCCAATGCAAAATGAAACAAAACTGTTCGTCTTTTATATCATCTATGTACATTTAAAAACTTTGTTATTATAGCTCAAGCCAAATTTAGCTGCCTCTCTAAAATTAGAACACATGTATTATAGGATTGACAATTAATTTTGAAACTACATGTAGCATTTACCTTGTATTTTGAAACTTCATAGATTACAGATTACTACTGAACAAACATAACAACTTGAAAAGGTTCGCTTACAACTTTGACTTGATGCTGCTGCAGGAAGAGCAGGGATGTTGACAGCTACAGTTCCAACATTGTCCGATTATCAGCAGGGCAGAAAATAAATATAAGATTTTGAATCAAAATTAATAAAATGGAAATTTTGAAGCCAAAAAGAATCCAAAATAAAGAATTGAAAAAGACCAGTTTGCCACTCAATTATATTATAAACTTTCAACACTATGTACATACATTTATTGCATGATGAAGAAGTCAGCTGAGATGTAGAAGGCCAGGGAGCTGGAATATTATCATTTAGATCACAAAGGAAGCTGATCCCAGAAATCCTGTCAAATGTAGCATCCGAAGGCAAACTGGGTAATAGACATCCGGCCTCTGTTTAGGGTAGACAATGTAGCAAGTCACCTCTCAGTAAAACATTAATGCAAGGAAAATAATGGTCAAGTAGTTCTCAAGAAAACATTAGCTTTTCGTAAGTGAACCCCCTTCCCCTTCCTCCCCCATAAGTGTACATTGCAGAATTACCTTGATTTCCAACTGAAGAATCCACATTGTTGATTTCCACACAAGTTGAACAAGGGAGAAAGAAGAATTGTTAGCATCAGGTATAAAATATTATAGGTATTAACAAGAAAAGAGAAAAGAAACCAACCTTGTAGGGAAAAGTCTTTAAGGCTGATGTGACAAAGACCATAAATATCAGCAGTGATATTTGATCTTTTTAACTTCATTGCCAAAGTTTCAGCACAATCCAAAGCTTGCAAGTTCGTGATGAAGCTCTGCTTTTGCAAGTGAGACACATAACTTTCCATAGCATTACAGCAGGCCGTTTTGTTACTTATCCCATCCCCACAACCTCTGGCAACTTGCATTGTGTCAGGGAAAACCAGGGGACAAGCTGATGCAGAAGAGGAAGAGAAAATATATGTAAAAGAGAGGCAATATTAAAGGGCCAGAAGGATTGACATCAGGAATTATCATCAGGTGATTAAAAGGTACTCAATGGAATCAATTATAACCAACTAGAGTCGGCATGCAATGATGATCCCAAATTTGAAAAGACTTCTTATCCAGAGCAAAGACAGAGAAAATAAAATCACGAAGGAAAAAAATACCTAACTCACAATGTCCTCAAACTTTGACAAGAAGGAATGATATAGCATTTAGCACACACTGACCTTTATTAACATTGCAATTAGACAGCCCCCTAAGAACTTTCTTTGCATGAACAGGTTCAAGTTTACTAGCTACCCACCGGAGGACAATATTTCTACAATCACTGACCCTTAGTGGGTGCTTGGTTTGAACTTGTGGTGAATCCATGGCCAAAACATCGGAACCTTTTGATGCAATGGTTGTAGCTGCTTCTAATATTGCATTCTGACAGACTTGATAGCAGCACTCCTTCACAGGATCAATTTTGTCACAGGCGGTAAGGAGCTTGGTAGTATCCACCATGTCATAAAAATCATTCACATTTTTTACTGGACAAGATGCCTCAGTAAGATTTGAAGAATGAATTGAACATATCTGCTTCAGATTAGTAGCAGCACCCTGGCCCATCAAAATCTGTTCCACATCTGCAAGGCAATGTTTAGCATTGGTCCCATTTAAGGCAAGTACATTGGTATATTTACTGGATTGACCAATGAGAATTGTGAGAGTTGCTTCCAATTGGGGACAACATATTACGTTAGCCAGAAATGGGGCAAAAACTTCCCAGCAATCAATTGCCGTTACACTTATCAAACTTTCAGCAGTGCTAAAGTTCAAAGTGCAGAGTCCTGTGATCCAAGATACATTTATAAACACTGTAAGACAGAGGAAAAGAGAACATTCAAGCATTTGAAAATCCAAAATGACCACAAAAATCATCTAGAAAGGAACCTGATAACTTCGGGATAGAGGTGTTGGTGAATGGAGAGAGTGGTGAAGGTGCAAGAGGAAGAAAAGGCCGTGGAGAACCAAGAGGTGAGAGTTTAGGGAACATAGAACCCACAAGGTCAACCAGTCGTGCAGGACCTTGAAGATGATTGAATCTACTGTTATGGGATTCAAGTGCGCCTAGACCAAAACACAAGAGAATTAGCTTTTATTCACGTATCTTTCCTCTTGCTCACTCCCTTAGACTGAGTTACAAAGCAAGGAAGTGCATACAAAAAGTTGCAAACATCATGTTGTGTTAAATACTTACAATTAATAGCAACTACAGTTCGGGCATGAGGAAGTAAGAGCATGTCTTATTCCTAAAAGGTGCTGAATCATGGAAAGGCATCTTCAACTCAACATTATTAATTCTCACCGATAAAAGCTCCCATTTACCAATTTTATTTTTGTTTCAATTCAACTGTCTGATACATTACAATTTCAACCCAGTCCAATTTTGTTCAACGAATGAAACAGTTAGTAAAACGGACAATCTTTGAATATAATTGAAATTGACACTTCTAAATGTATATCTAACATCATCACGGCCAAATATTGAACTGAAGCAGCGGACAATGATGAGAATGAATGATAGAGCTAAACTTCAATTCAGATCGTGATGTCCAGCACTCTAAAATTGTATGGGGAAGGGGTGGTGGTCTAGCATTGCAACCCTGACTCTCCAAAATCAAGGATCATAAAAAATTGAGTTAATTACTTATTTGGTCCTTATAGTTACATAAATGTTACCCTTTGGTCCCTATAGTTATTTATTTCAATTCTTACTTATATCATTTTAAATTTTTATACTCCCCAAGCTTACCACTTTTAATCTCTTTTAGTCCTTGTCCTCTAAACTCATTGGGATTTAAAGAGATTAAAAATAGGATGTATAAGATGAAAGAAATATATTTTTTTAAACATAAGGACTAAAAGGTAAAGTGTGTTCAGTAAACGAGTAATTTAACAAAACATGTAGCTTGTGGGAAATGAACTCTATAATGTACAGGCTAAATGACACAAGCTCCGTTGTTAATTTTATCGAAGACCAATAACTTGTAAAAAACAGAAACACCATTTGTACAAGGAACAACAATTACATAATCAATTTGGCCATGATAGCAGCTAAGTTGAAACCAAAATTCATGAACCAAGTTTTTCTCTTGCACAGAAGATTAGTCATGAAAGGCCAAGTAAAAATGAAACAAGACCAAAACCCTAACTCTTCCTACTGCTGTCACTACCCCTTCTCAGTTCTCCCCGTATCGAACAATGAAGTTAGAAATAGAAAACCCAAATACAGAGAACAATGCAAGCAGAGAGAGTTAATTGAACTCGAAAAAACGGAAAATTTATCAACAAGCAATGCACTTGAAACAGAACAGCAATGCTGAAGGTTAATTTAGCTCAAATACTGGTCCCCAAAACATGTATCGGACCACGTAACACACCACACACACCCACATGAGTAATAGTCAGAGAGATCAAAGAAAAGTTAAAGAAAAGTGAGAATAAGGACTTACGGAGAGGCAGCAGGAAGAGAAAGAGGGTGAGGAGGTAAGGGAAGAAGTGGGGCATGGTGCAGAAATCGAAAGCAGCATTCAAGGAGAGAACAAAAAGGTAAGTGATCGTGGCATTGGAGACAGAAGAGGAAGAAGAAGAAGAAGACAAGGAGGAGGAAGAACTAGAAGGATCGAAAAGGGGTCATGATAAAGTGAAGTGTGAAGCGAAGAAAGGATGGAAGAAAAAGAAGAGTGAAAGCCATGAATGAATGAACGAGGGTTCAAAGTGAGTGGGGACTGTGGATGGCAGGATCAGTAAAAGCTGTCTGGTGAGACCCATAAGAAGGAGAGAGAAAAGGTAGACCCCACCATTAGCATTTGCAATGACTCCCACTTAGCTACCGCATTTACGCCATTCATTGCCTTTTTTATTTCACTGCTTCCTCTGCTTTCTTCTTTTTGCTTTTTAAATGTCAAAATTACATAAACCAATTTTGGTTTTTAATAACTTTTTAATCCCATACAATTACAAACTGAAGTCTGAGTTTTATGCTTAAAGAACATAATCTTGGATTAAGTTTTAAGTTTGTTCCGTCTGTGACAGTATGTGCCAGCTCGTAGGTGGTTCTTTTTTTTGTGTGCGAATAGTTTGTTCTATTTGTAGGTTTCGTGTGTTGTGTGTTTGGCGCCAACTGTGTGTCGTGTGGCAGTTGGTAGATGGCGTTATTAATAGGGTTCGTTTGTGGGTGTTGCTTTTATTTATTTATTTTGACGTGGAACGGCTAACGGAACGGAAGCATAGTTTCCTCCCACTTGCATTTCTGATTTATCCGTGATGCATTCAGTTCAGACATAATTCTTTATGGCTAATGAGCCGTTTTAAGTATGGTTTTTCAGATTCTATATCGTCAAATCACGCTGCTTCTCATTAATTGTACGTTTCTTTTACAATTAATGACACTTCTTTTTACGCTTACTGTTCATAAACAGTATTGTTTTCGTCCATCCTACTTAAAATCCAAACGCTAGTTTTGAAAATGTAACTGTATTAATTACAATAATTATCATTTTATTTTACCCGAATAATATTAGTTTTACTAAAAAATTATTTATAGTCTCAGATAAAGTAATATACAACTGATCTAATTTCAAAAGGATGAAACTAATCAACTGGCAAAGCTCTCAACAAATTTTAAATCAGACGTCGTTTTAAAACTTTAAATTCAAATTCCCCTAAAAAAAAATGTTGAATTCAGGTAAAATAAATTTATTTCAATTTGTTTACTCATGACAAACTCGTTAAAAAAATAATTAAGGAATCGAATAAGATAAACTATATTTATCCATAGACTAAAATTAGTTTATACACAAATTCAAAATCATATTTCAAAAGTTATACGAACAAAAAAATATTCAAATTATTTTTCTTTGTGGTTGTGGCTTATAATTGAGAGTGTTACGTCAATTCGAAATATAATCAGAATAATATATATATATATATATATATATAAAAGTTACACCAATTTTATTGTATAAGTGAGTCAGTTTTATAAAATCAAGTTAGTATAAAATTGAGTTATGTTTAAAGCTTAGTATAATTATTACGTGTTTTAAAGTTAATAAAATGAAATTAATATATTGTCTCTAGTCCTTAGATTTTTTTTTATTTGAAAATCTTTATTTTGCTTAAACCATTTTTATATCTTTCCATGGTTGACATTTAATATTTAACATATTTTAAATTGTTAAAATAATTTTCATTTTATTATATATATATTACAATTTGTTTAATGGTATTTCAAATCTTTTACAACACATTTATATAATAATAATTTATGTTTTTTTAATATTTTTATTTGTTGATTATCTTGATAATACACTTATTTAATAATTTATGCTTTTTTTAACATTTTTTTATTTGTTGATTGTCTTGACTACGTAGAATATTTGTTGGATGATTTTTTTATATACCTATATCCTGTTCTCTTAATAGCAATTTTATTCTATACATGTATAAATTTGTTTTATTTTAGTATAATATAATAATTCATTGCTATAAATATTTTTTATCAGAGAAGTTACTTGTCATTTGCAAAAGTAACATGTGTCATCATGATTTTCTATTTACATATAATTGTTTAGTATTTATATAACTTTTTTCAATTTTTTCTTGTTATTATTTAATACACTAATTTGATATTTATACAATTAATATTTTTTTAAAAATATTTGACATTCTAAAGAAAATAGAATATCAAAATTTTATTTAATTTTTTTCTAAAAATTGTTTGATTGATATTTGAAACACTAAAAAATAATATAGTTACATAAATATATCCATTATCCGATAGAAACGAAAATAAATAAAAAAATGTATATCTGTTAAGTTTAGATACGAAGGTGAAGATAATTTTTTTTTTGTAAAAATTAAAATAAAATAATGAAACTCGTACCTCTATCATTCCCACATATATATTAATTCAAATATTAATTTCAAAAATATAATAAAGTGAGCATACGTTTTATTGCATATATTAATTAAAAAGATAGATATATTTCAGCTAAAAATGATATTTTATAGTATTGATTAAACCTACACCGTCATTTGTTTATTGTGTAATTTTTATGTATACTTTTTTTACTCAAATTTGAATATAATGGATAAGTATTTGATTTTATTTTTGTTATAAATAGAAATATACCGTAACATTTTAATGTCACACACATGAAGACACACTTAAACATGCGCATGTGCACTCAAAATCTAAATATAAGACTAAGTTCGTTTTAACAAATAATTTTATAGGACAAATGTAATATATATTAATATAATTTTTTTAAGACATGCAATCACAGTAATTTTTTTTTATATAAATTTATCAGTACAACTTAATTTGCATAATTTAGATTATTAATAAGAATAAGAAAAATATTGTTGAACGTATAATTAATGTTAAAATCATAAATAATTAACTCCATTAATTAAAATACTCTCTTAAAGATATCATAATATTGTTTGTTTTCTTCATATATAATATTTCGTCAATGAACGTATTTATTAATTATTCTTAACCTCATAGAAAGACTCTACTATTATTTTTACCAAGACAATAAAAAAAAGTAAATTTTATTCTTAACCTATGCACATTTGCGTTAGAAAGAAAAAACCTTTAAAGTAAAACCGTAGAAAGAGCATTAAAAGACATTTTCAACAGTAGAAAAGGTAAGCATAGAAAGTTATTTCCAGTCACACACCGAAGAAGGCCCACACAACAATTTATTAACTTAGTTAATGCCCGCAGCCAGCAATCTCTGGGCCCAACTTCCCAAACCTCCAAATTCAGTACCTATTAATTCTTTTGTTTTAAACCATTAATATTTCAAACTCCAAAAATTAAAAGCCATCTCAAAACCCAACCCAACAAATTTTGGATTAGTTCAATGTTTTTAACTTGCATGATAGGTGATATTTTTTCATTTTTATTTTCATTTATTTCGGGCTTTTTTTTATCTGATGTTACTGTCAAAATATACCATTTGCCAAATGAAAACTGCGCACCAAAAAGAGTATTGTGTGAAGGAATATATTATTATATTATAATTACTTATATTCGAGTTCAATGATTGGTCACCATACTAAGAAGTCTTAGGCCATTTCTATATATGTAGATCCACCTACATTTTTTTACAGTATGCTCAAATATTTAAATCTCGTATCTCTTTAATTAGGAGTGCCACGTGAATTTTACGTGAACAATTAAGAGATTTCTCACCTTACAGTTAGCTGTATCGATTTTGTTTTTTAAATAGAAAAAAAAAGGACAATAATTCTTGACCTTTAAAGAGGATGCCAGATGTGAATAAATAAATTCGCACACATGAAACAGCAAAAAAGACAGCCAGATTATATCTTCTGGACAAGTTTGTTCGCGTCATGGTCGATGAATACACGAAACTTCTTTGATTCGGTCTCTTATCAATAACCCCTATTAAAATCACACATATAGTTACGTACACCATAAACTATAATATACATATATATATGTATATAATGCAGTAAAATAGTGAGTTACAAGAAACTCGATCTACAATTTAGAGTTTTCTGAAGTTTCACTCGCGGAACGACGAATATACAAATGACACATTCCCAACCATAGAAGAAAAACACAAGCTGAAAACATGGAAAACAAATAAAAAAATCACCTAATTAAAGTAATATTTCTTAACCTCTACTCTACACACCCCACCACCTTTAACTAATTTACCTCAGGTATACTTTGAAGCACGGGTCTCCAAGGTCTATGATGAACATCATGGTATTCGTTACTCGAATGATCTCTAGCGTGAATCAAACGAGCCAGAACCTGTTCCGCAGAAGCGTGTCCTTCTTCACCCCAATGCTTATCGCTCTCTTTCCCTCCCAACAACTGTGCCAGCTCCTTCTTCGAGATCTTGATCTTCACCTTCCCATTGCCATCAGAAGAAGCTCTCAGCGCACCCAACAGCTTCTCCTTCTCCACCTTGTCCAAACTCGCCTCGTGAACTTCGTCAAACACTTTCCCCGAACTCATACTCCTTCTCTTCGATGACAAAGAACCCCAATCATCACCACCCCAAGACGACTCCGTCGCACAACAGTTTCCCATTCCTGTATACTATTCTAAATATCTACTATAGCTTGCTGGATCGATGATAAAGCTTGTAAAAATGGAATGATGAGAGAGATTCGTGACATCGTGGGGTGTTGATATTTATAAGGGTGATGCAAGAGGTGGGTAATTGGTAAATTGACTTTTGGTTCTGGATTTGCAGTTGAATTAATTAATATCTGGTACATGTGGCAGATAGCTAGATGTGGTAATTTGAATGTGCATGGCATCGGCAGCTGAAAGGGTAAGCTTTGTTGACCATAATTAAATTAATTTTGTGATTTTAGGGTAGAGGAACGTGTAGGACCCAGATGAAGTAAGGTTACTTGATTGGGTCCATCATCCATATATTATTGTGTGAAATGGATTAGAGGAGCATCTTTGGAAGTGCGTGTGAATGCGTATGTGCCATTGGAATCTTGGACTTGCTATTTTAACATCACGTGTGGGCTTGGTTAATTTAATCACTTGCATAATCTTTCATCCTCCCTCACAAAAAACCTAAGGGTATAGAATCTTGCGCTTTCAAATTAAACCAACTTTTTGCAACGAAAGACTCCTCGTTTAATTAGCATATATAAAACAGTAAAATTCATTCTTTATAACGTCTTGAAAACTAAGGAATAGAAAAGGAATCACTACGATTCTTTGGTAGTGGATTTTGGGTGAAATTATATGTGGAATTTTGGAAACAATGAAGGAAGATAGTTGAACGATGTATATCATGTTTTCACTGACCAGATACGTTTCTTACGCGATTAAGAGAATGTTGGGACAAAAGCAAGAGAAGATTGATATTCCTTAATATAAATAAAGGCCAAAGGAATATAATATTGGGACTCAAATTACTTTGGAAATGGTTGCACATGGCAAGGAAAGATAATATGCGTATGCGTTGGTAAGAAGAAAGTAGAAGGAAGAAGAGCCACAAATAAGGTTGTCTAAGCTGGCTAGTGTGGCTATGGCTGTGAATCATGCATTATTGTCGGTTGGTAGTTGAACGCATGCAATCTGTCTTAAACATATTCCTCAGTGCATGTGAAGTTTCTTAGAAAAGGCACATGATGTTCTTTATCTAGTTTATGGGAAAAAAAAAATTCTGTTAAATGATTTTAATTTTTACATAATATTGATTTTTGTGGTGATTGATTTTGTTCTTATCAGTTTGAAAAATGAAGATATTTTACCTTAATACCGTGTCCTGAATTGGATAAACATTGCCCAGTCACTGAAATTGCCCACAGATCCAAACTGAAACATCACATCTTTAATTTTTCTTTCCTTTTATCTGAAATCATCTGCTTCGTCATTTTGACTCGTTTTTTCCTCTGCCTGCTGCTTTGCAATTGGGTCCCTACATCATATAGTTGACATATTTTTTGGATCAACTTCGATCGGCTTGAGATTTTAACCGCTAAAAATTTTAGTTTTTTTATAACACTAAAATGAAATAAGATAACTATGTATATGATCAAACTTTGGAGGTCATAGGCTAGGTTTATTGAAGAACAAGGTTATATTTGGATGAGACTTTTAGAAAAATAAATGTGAGTGATGATGTACATACGTTATGATTAATTTATGTTAAGCTAAAAATATTTTTTTTTAAATAAACTATCATGAGATTCTATTTCTTAAAGATTAAAGAAAACGATGATTTATTGATAGTGATAAATATATATTTTAAAATTGTTCTTTTAAGTCTCTCTTTTTTTATTTTTGTCAATATAATCCCTATTTTTTATTATTTGGGGTATTTTAATTTAAGCTTTATAAATAAAAAAGAAGATGATATCATTTTTAGGGACAGAAATGTAGCTTGCAACATCACTAATAGTGTTATTATTAAAAAGAAAAACAAATAAAATATAAAAATAGATCATGTGGATAACTAAAGAAGAGTAATTGTGTTAATCCGAATACTTATTAATGTCAAGACCGTCATGTACCTGGGCATCTATGAATTTAGTTATAAAAAATATGCTCTTTTTTTCTGATATTTTGGCTTGATGTCATTAATTTTAAAAAAAGTAATTATTATGTTTATTTCTAATTTGATTTTAAATTATTTATTCTATTTATCTCAATAAAAAAATACATTTATTAAAACTATTTACTGAAATTTACTTTCAAAATATATTTAGTACAATAAAATATATTTTTTCATGTACGGTCAATTTTTTTTGTTTGATGTGTTTTTTTATGTTACTTGTTTTCTGCACATCATGATATCCAAGAGAGTGTTTAACTAATTAGCTATATATTATAATTAAAATATAAATGAAATTATTAAACATTTATAATATCAAGTATATAAGAAATAAATATTGAATTAATATGTCAGTTTTGTTATCACAATGTCCCTAATGTGTAACAAAACTTTTGCAGGATGTATCAATTATATAGTTTGATGGACAATCGAATAGTAGTATTTTAACTCTAACATTTTTAAGTAAAAAAGATTGTGTATCTTAATTAATATTTATAACATTTGATGAAGTGATAAGTGTTTTATCTAATAATGATTTGTAGAGCCATTATTTGTAAAAAAAATAGGACGACTTTTGACCCAGCTGAATCGTATATAGAGTTTATTTCGCCTTTGATCTTCGTGATTTGATTTTCTTTCAATACTGCATGTCACTTTTCTTCTTACAAAATTACTACAGATTAACCATTTATTTAATTCCGATAGACCTGTTATTGAAGAACTATTTTTTAACAATAGTACGAAGGCAATCTTTCACAAATCTTTGATCTTCTAGAAAACTTAACTGTGATTTGCAGCCATATCGTAGAACATCAAGATGAGTTCATTTCCTAAAATCAAAAATCTCTTCCTTTCCTACTTCAGTCAAACCCATATACTTCTTAACTTATGTTGTTGGAAATACAAACTGTTAAGTTTGAGCTGTATTTTTTTCAAGTCATCAATTAATTACCAAATGTCAAAATGATCTTCTAGTATCAAAATCAACCACATAATTAATATTATTTATAGGTTTTAATTTATGAATTTGATAAAAAAAAATAAACTTTAAAATTAACTCAATTCTACAAAAATTAGTTAATAAGATGAAGTTTATTTCTATTTAAATATTTTAAATCAATCTTATTTTTAATTCACGTAAATCTTTCAAACAAATAAATATATATAACTTATACATACACAAGGAACCTGAATCATGTACTACAAATTTGATGAAGATATTTGCAATCCAAAACGGGACAAAATCTTCAAAATTTATTCCTTTTGTGATAAGACAAGTTTTTCTAAGAATGATGCTTGAAAATCTGATAGCTCCGTATTAGAATCTTGTTAGTGCATTCATATCTTTCATATACACACCAACTATAAGAACTTCGACTAAATCCTTGACTGGTCATGAAGTTATCAAAATCTCTTGTAGAATTTTTTTAGAAGGGTTGCTTCATAGATTAGTTGTCTCATCGAGATTTCTTTCTCAAGATTTCCACAAAGAAAATTATTTTTCCACGTCTAATCATTCAAGTTCCAAAGTCCAACGTTCTGCCAAACGGTATTAGAAATCAGACACAGACGTGTTTTATAAGTGAAAAAAATTGACTGTAATTTCTTTGATGGTAGCTTTTTGCAAGTCCTGTATTTTGTTACAACTGTGTTTTCATTGTAATATATATTCCATTCTCACGTGTTTGTTTTCTTTAAGATTTTATTGTTGATGAGGTACTCCAAGAACCTTTGTCTAATATTATAATGTTGGGATACAAATAAAGTCTTACATCATATAAAAGAAGAAACAGATATAAATTTATATACACATAAATATCTTCATTGTTAAAATGTTATTAAAGTGATACCAAAAATTAATCCGTGACCCTTTGTTTTGTTTTAAATTGGACAATATCTTACTGAATATGTATGTATAAAATTAAATATTCACATATAAATATTTATTGACTCCTAAAAGTAATATATATTTGTTTCGAACAATTTTTTTCTGACTCGACCAGGCTATACGAATTACTTCTACTCTACTTATAGGTCCAGGCCCAAAACGGAGTGGTCCAATTGCATAATTTTTTTTCAGAATAATTGTCTAATACAATACAGGGCTTTTAATAGGAGGCGTTTTGACAAAAGCTAAGCTATTTCCTACTCTGTCCCAATAGCTTCTTTATGCATTTCCTTGTATTATAGGAAAAGTCTAAAATGCTCATGTTTTAGACTTTTGAATGAATTGGTCAATTCAAAAACATATATATTTCTAGATAAAAGATAATGTTTACATTATATCATTTAAAATAAAACTATGATTGAGTAATTAAAATGTAATTATAAATTGAAATTGTTCAAACTCCTCATCCAATCAGATTCTTAAGATGTCACCAACCAAACCCATCGGGTTTCAACAAATTCCCAAACTTCGTATAGTCGTGATCCATTCTAACCGGGCCTTCCGTAGCTCCCTATAATGTGGGTCAAGGTTGGGCTTCTACTGGAATAATTTTTTCATAATGGGCTTTTTTCTATTAACACGCCTAAATTACTATTTGAACTTCTCCTTCTGGACCACACAACTTCTATTCACTTCCTTGTTGAAGGGATTCTAATTGTACTCCTGCGATTGTTTTTGAAATGCAGTCACAGGAAATTTATTTTGGCGAGCTTAAATAATTGTGCTTAATATCAACCACAGAAAACAAAAAAAAAAAGCAGCTAAAAGTAAAGACAGGATATAGTATGAAAAATTGCATGGGGACATCAATTAATGCTTGCTTTAATCTTTACACTTGACATGACAACTTTCAAGTTTCAAGTACCTTCAAAACACAACTGTTTTAACAGAGATAAATGAAATCACTTAAATGTTGTTGTTATCCTCTTTTAGGCTTTGTTCTTTTTGTAAAGATTAGTAGGAAATGATTCGGGGGAGAGTAATTGAATGAATTTGAGAGTATTTGAGGGTGATTTTTTGTTGTTTTTTTGAGTGGATTTGTAGGTGATTGAGAGTGGATTTGAAAGTAAAATTTATGAGAATTAATGTAAGATTTGATTGATGTGACAGATTTAAAAAAATTATTTAATTGATAGAAATTGAAAATTATCAAAATGTCCCTAATTTTTAATATGATATAAAATAATAATTGTTAATGTTATATTTAATTGTAAAAAGATTTATAAAAAAAATAACTAAATGAATATTATTACATATAAATAAAATTATCATAAGTTAATACATATATTATTAATGAATGTAAATATGGGAATGATTTTATGCAACGAATCCAAAAAAGTGGTTGATTGGAGAAATAAGTCCATATAAATTGTTTAAATGAAAAATAATGAAAGATATAATGATGATCTTAATATCTCGGAAGCTAACTTTGAACAGCAACATGGCACACAAACTTAATCCCATTAATATGGACCAGAATAAATGGAAAAAAAAAAAAAGAAAAGAAGAAGAAGAAAGTAAGAAGGAGAAGACAGGTGTCAATATTATAGACCACGTGTAAAGGAAGGGGATATGAGATTTTTGTTCAGTGTCATTCTTTTTCGTAATATCTTTCTTTTTCCTTTTTTACTTCTATCTTCCTTCTTCATTCTGCATTCTGCATTTTTCATTCTTCGTTCTTCATTTCTCATACAACAGTCATGGCTACACTCACCAACAACTATTCAAATCCTCCGTCTCTTTTTCCCCACACCCAAAGCTTCTTCACGCTGAACTCGTTTTCTGCTTCGTCTTCTTCATCTTTAACGTCTCTCATCTTCATCCTCAACCTTCATTCTTCTTCACAGTGAACCGATTATATTAAATATAAAAATCATCTGGGAATTATTTTGAGTTACAGGGACATTTAAGAAATTTTGCATTTCATCCCTCCAAATCTCATCAGATCCCCGGGTGAGTGAATAGTACAAGCATCCCGCAATTCACTGCAAATCCGTCCGCGCATATCACTTCAACCGAACGCGTAAAAATTAAAAATCATCGCTCGCTATACTGCGTAAATAGTGTAATCGCTCCAAGCGAACACACGCTTAAGGAGTGAATTTGTACTTAACAAATGCTACAAAATATATTCAATGTTTGGGTTTTTTAGAATATATACACTTTTGCTATATTTAATATAACATTTCTAGTTTTATTATTTACCAGTTTCATCCAGTGTTAAACAGTCAAAACAACAACATTTAAGTGTTTGTCTGTGTGTTTTTAAAGGTTCTTTATCATTTTTAAAGATGGCCATGGTTGACGTTACACTAAATTCTCCACTAATTGCACGCGTAACATCATCAAATAGATTTTGATTAACCTAAATCAGAACATCAAGAGTTTGTCTATTTTTTCTTCAGTGTTTTGATAAATTAGAAATTCTTAAAAGAATAAAAATGTTAAAAGTTTCACATTAATTAAAAATAAGATTAATTTATACAAATTTTATCTTAAAATCTAATTTCTTACAATTAAATTAAACTTATTAGGGGAGAATAAGCACAACCAGACTTAGTGTCCTAGTATAAAAAATCATTAAGATGAGAAATTAATTAGTGATTGTTTAGTAAATATGTTTAACTAATGGAGGAGCTTCCCACAATAAATAAGGAATTAAAAGTTTGATTTGATGTGTTATGGGGACCTTTTAGTGACACTTTGATTTATAACCAAAAAGATGCCAAGCAAATCATTCATTGTTGACACTCATTCACTCTCTAAATAAGGAGAAACAGATATAAGTAATAGTGTTTCTCTTTATGATTGTAGCCAACTCTATTTTATCCACAAAAGCACTTCCCACAAACCTCCATATCCACCAAAAGTCTTTGCTTTCATCATCAGTAACTGCTACCTAATCAAGTGGGACTTCCCACTGTATTGCTGTAGAAAAAACAGAAAAAATATAAGTTTTTAGATGCTTATAAAAATGTATTTTTTTTATATTATATTATGATAATAATAATAATAATAATACTTTAATAATGTTTTAATTAACTGTACAAATTGAAATAAATCTAGATAAAAAATTAATTTGAAAAAAAATATTTTAGGTATAAAATATTACAGTTTTACTCAAATATGCTGTGTTATGAACTAAGATTTGAGATAAGAAATATTTTAATCTTTCAAATATTTAGAAACTAAAATATTTTTTCTAAATTTAAAAAAAAAAAATTGATGTCGTCTTGTTTTACTTAAAATCGAATTCAAATCAAATTTCATTAACTGGAAATATAATTAAATCTATAATTCCCAAAAATATGCAATTTTGAGATATTTATTTAGAATCTTGATTTTATTATCAAAATATATCATCTTTAAAGTATCATTATAAATAGTCCTTTCGTTTTTCAGTCTTTTCAAAACAATGAAAGGAAGAGAAATTAAAATGAGAATGAATGTGTGATTAGTTCGAATAAATCAGATAGTTTTTTTATTGAAAAGTTACCATTAGTATTTTTGAGACGTGTAAATGAGTTCTATTTATAATATATAAAATTTAAAAGTACAAGTTGTAATGCAAGTGTCTTAGTCAATCATTATAATTTTCAACTTCATGTTGTCAACTCAATTTTTCCTTAGTTTGCCTTTTTTAATGACAATAAACTCGTTTTTATCAATAAATGAGATGTTTTACTCTAAATTTAGAGTTTGAAAAAGACTCTTCCACAGATAAAATCTAATAGATTTAAAAGAATATTGTAACGATAAAATAATATTTTCAAATGTTTTACTATTTAGAATATTGGTAAATTAGCTTTTAACTGAGTTATAAAATAAGAAATCATAAGATTTAAAAGAATTTTATATATTCAAAAAATTTAAATAATTTTATACATTTTTAACAAAAAAAATCATTAATAACCTATGTTTTGACCTTGTTTTATTGTGAAAAGAAAATTCTTCTTATCCTACTTTTTAAAATAATATTAAAAAAATAGTACTATTTTAGGGATGGACAAACAACATGATACTAAATTATATTGAAATTATTAAACAATTTAATTATTTGCTTGTTGGGTTACCTTTAATTCTGGAATAAGTTTTATCATATATATGGACTACATAAGTATAATTGCTTTGGTGAAGTGTGTCATTTATGCAATTTTCAATCAATGATAGATCCATTTCTATCTTTAGCTAATGAGAACGATAGCAAATTAATAACATAAAAATGTGTAAAACAGCATAATAAATTAACTAAATGAGTTTAGTTTACTTTTTATGTAGAATTATTCCACGTATCTAAATCAATAATAGATATTCCTACATTAGCAATTTTTGTTTTGTTCTTGCATTTGAATAATAACTTCAAAGTTATAATTTTAGTTAACTGCTAATTATAAATATGGAAATTCGTATCAACAAAATAAATAAGAAGTAAACACTAATCTAGTGATATTTATTTTTGTATAAATTATTAATAGAGTGTTTAAATAAATTCTACTGTTTTAATTCTAATAATAATATAACCCAAAATCTGATTAGAAAAAAATAACAAATAATATAAAAGAAAACAATACTTGAATGGAAGAGTTTAAAATTAGAAAAGAGACTCTACACAATGTTCCAATTGATAAAATTCGAATAAAAACATGAAAGTCTGACATTTTAAAGTGTGATTGTTTTATAGAAATGGTATTTACACAAGCAAATAAAAATCTCATAAAACATATAAAAATAAAATTAATAAAGTAACATGAATAAAAATTTATAATTTTAAGTACAAAATATTTTTTTAATTCTTTATATTTTAATTGAATACACAATTTTCTTACGCTCTAAAAATGTCAGGATTTTATTGAATATAACCTATTTTGTTTTAGTGTTTACAGATTTTAATCAAATACTGCAAAAATCTCAATTGAATACACTTTTTATTTTGTAATCGTTCTTGGCAAAATTTATCAACAAAAAGAAAATGTTAAATATAATATATTATTTCAACTATATTTATTCATTGAACATGTAAGATGAAGAAGAATGTGAGATGAAGAAGTATTTTTATTCATTGAAAATATATAAATTAATATTAATTTAGTTTGTAAAAGAAGGAAATTTTCTTATTTGATCTTTGAATATGTAAAAATTGTAATAATTATACACTATTATTGAATGAGTAACTGCTACAGGAGATGCTAATTACATGATATATTGAAAGTGATATCGTGCCAAGACCATAAATGTTAATAAATTTTATAAAGGGTTATAAGTATTACTCTACCATGAATGTTGAAACTGCCAACGTCGCTCGTGCATATCTGGGTCCCTTCGTACTGTGCCTCACACACGTTTGCATGTGCAAATTTAATAGCTGCCACTTTTTTTTATTCCTTTATTCAAGGATTGGATCCACAAAAGTATATTTTTTATTAAATATGTATAAATAAATATTTTTTATTTTACAGATTTGATGTTTTATAAAAATTAAATTAATATATAATATATAAATAAAGATAATTTTAGTCTTACAAATCAGTTTTAACAAAATAAGTTATAATGACAATTTCTTTTTATATTACATCCTTAAATAAAGAATTTTACTCACCCCATTTACAACCTTAATAGGTATAAGACAAGATTTTGAAGTAGCTGTAGTTTTTGGCTGTTTCTGCGTCATCTTAATCAATCAATGAAGTGGTGAGTTAGAGATTATTGCTTTTCAAGAAAGAAAAATGTTAGAGAGTTTCATGAGAACTGTGCCATATCTTCAACTATTCCTATAGAATATTTTTTTCAAACAAACGATACTGATTTATATACTTTAATTAAGTGGTTAAAGATTTAATTAATATTGGTAATATCATTTAAAGTATGGAATACATTATTTAAAGGAATACAATATTATGTACCTTCAAATTTTCTAACAAGATGCTATTTTTAAGGTTTAATGATTCAGGAAGTCTCTATTTCGCGTGAAATCTTAATTTTATCTTGTTTTTTTTGGATTTCTCAATTGGGTCCTAATTTTTTGAAAATTGCAACAATTTGGCCATTTTCGTTAAATTAGATCCAACGGCGTTAGTGTGGATCCAGCGAGGATTCGTGCATGTTTGAGTGGTGCTCTGGCGAAGATGAATTGTGGTGGAGAAGTTGTGCATGGTTGACGGAGTAGAAGATGGACCATGGTGACTACTAGTGATGACGGTGCATGGTAACTGCTAGTGATGACGGTGCATGGTAACTGCTAGTGATGACGGTACATGGTAACTGCTAGTGACGATGGTGCATGATAACTGACAGAGGAGTTATGGTGGTCCGGTGATGGTGGTGGCACAAGGAGGTTGGTAGGAGGATTAGGGTTCTGAAGATGAAAGATGAAACTGACGTGACAGGATGAACCATCCACGTCAATTAAGGTATCCCTACCCACGTCAGGTGCGAAATTGACTCCAGTGTGCCATGTCAAACCTACACTAACGTCGTTGGATCCAATTTAATGAAAAAGATCCAATTGTTGCAATTTTCAGAAAATTGGGACCCAATTGAAAAATTCAAAAAAAACGAGACGAAATTGAGATTCCACGTAAAAATAGAGACTTCCTAAATCATTAAACTTTTTTTAAAGTGTTATACGATCAATTATAACAAATATACAAACTGTTTATTTTTATTTAAAAAATTGTATTTGATTATTTAATTAGTATTTTTAGAAGAACGATCAACAACACCTAATTAAGTATTAAATAAATATATGAAATTCTTTCTTTTTTTTCAACCTGCACGAGCACGTTAAGGGTGAACAGATGTTACAACATTCAATAAATAAATATACAGTATACTTATTGAAATTTAGTAGAGAGTACATATGATAACATTAAATTTATATTTTGATAAAGAAAAACCATTTATTGTTTATTACTCCACGCATTTTTTTTAATCAGTATCAATTTTTTGTTCACAAAATTCAAGATTACATTAACTTTTATTTTATCAGTTATATCTTTAAATATTCACTAATATTTAATAAACTTATGTCTGCATTTATTGTGAAGATGAAATAAGAAGTAAATAAGATAGGAAAGTCCATAAATCTTTTATTAGAGTTAAGAAAATATATTTTATTTGTTGATTCGAAAAGAAAACTTGAACTACAGGTAAATAGGAAGAGGGAGAGAGGGAATAGTACATGCTGAGTTTTTTACAGGAAAAATGGTATTGGTGAAGAAATAAATAATTAATGGAAAAGAGAATCTGTCTAGAGTAGCTGAAACAGTGGATTTGAAGTGATTTTGTTGCTGTGTATATAATTGATCAATAGCTCTTCACTTTATTTTTAGATAATTAGACTACTGAAGAATGGTGTAGGTATCAGCTATCATTGATGTGTCACACTAACCAATTGGAATTTGTTAATGGACCCATGCTGAATTCATATCATTTTCAATTCTCATCAATGAGACAAATGAATCTGTCTGCATAATATTGTAATGGTATGTTATAAATTATAGCAGTTATCAGAAGAACAAACCAATAAACAGTGGAATGGTGTTTATGTTTTGGTTTTACTATGGCTAATAACACATCATTCTAAAAGATTTGAACTTGGAAATGGGAACATGAATGGATCGATAACTTTTTGCAGTGAAAGCTTATTTGTATATGTTTTAGAATTGAGATACAGAGAAAGGTTTTCATGGAAGTATGGATCCAATTGTGGTGGGATGGACACATGACAGTGGTGGTTGTCCCAATTTCATCTGAAAATAACAATTCAAAACAGAGGGTGATTGTGATTTTTGATCTTCAGACATTTATCTAGCTAGCCCTAATACAATTATGATAGAACCACCTGCATAGGTAACTGTTGCCACTAAATTTTGTTCACAGAATTAGCATACAGTTGCTGTGGTGGACTCCAATGACAGGGACTCATCTTGCCATGTTATGAGAAGGAAGATGGCCCATGAAGAAGATAAAAGATTTATTTTTTTATTTTTTTATTTATTGTATACTGATATCAAAAGCATGGGATTCATGTTACCTCAGGAATCTTAGATGGATTATTGGATACATAGATCCAAATTTAAGTTTTCAGAATCTGGAATCCAAGAATAATTGAAAGAGTGGATTCTCCAAGTTGCTAGAGGCATGAGAAGGACATCATATGGATTCCCTGTTTCCAAAACAGAGGTTCTTCAGTCTTTTTCCGAGTCTATAAACATTGATACAGAAATGTCTGAAGGAACAAAATCAATCCTCTAATCAATATGAGTTATGATTTATTGTGTTTAACATGAAAGATGTGGATTTTATAAATTTGAAGTCAACAATTTCAATTCAAAACTGGGATTTCTGACTTCAATTAGTCTTATGCATTATACTTGAGGCAGAGTGTGGAAATCCAAAACCAGATGATGATAAGAGTGACGTTGGGAAACTAGAGGGGAATCATAAAAAGTGGAAACGTGTGAAGATAGATTTGATGCTACAATCGAGCCTAATCTCATCCTACTCTGCATTATTAGTAAGTTCAAGATTCGTATGAAGTTAACTAAAAGGAATAACAAGTACTAAAATTGTACGAATAGGTGCTGGAGAGCTTTGGATCTGTTTACACTGATTTCAATATAAATCAGACACTTATATGTACTTGAAATGAAACATCATTGGAATACTTTGATTACTATTATATTATTCAAGAGTGTTTTTTTACTGATTTAACATGAAAATACCTTCGCAAGGACTCTACTACCACCACTCGCACAATCCACTTGAGTCATCAATCAAGTCCAAGCCAAAAACACTTTGATCCAATAGCTACCCATCTCTCATTTCCCACCGTTCAATTTCAGAGAAGTCTAATCCATCTACATCCACATTTGGGACTAAACACTAGTATGAATCCGACTATTTTTAATCTTCAAGATGACACTGTCCTTTTTTCTTCTGATAAACTCCATATAATATACAACAGCAATGCTAGAATGGTACTGTTAATGAAACCACACAGAGGACTCTTTTTGTCTTTCACCGATGAAAAAAATCACATAGATTCCACCTTAGTACAATAATTTTCATTATGGTGATGCAGGGTATCCAATTGATCCCTAAAATAGTGCAATATAAAGCTAGGTTGGTACTAAAAAAAAAGTCAAGGTACATGAAATTTGACTTTGTCAGACTGTCAGAAACAAGAATACCAACTCATCTGTTGCATATTTTTAATTCTCCTTGTTTATTACGTAAGTAAGGATGGCGCCTAATACAACAGGTGAGATTCTGATTGCGCAGATCAATATAAGTCCATATCTTTAAATCGTACTTTATATATGTAGTAATAACAAAATGAAATAATATTGATTAGAAAGAGAATAACAGTATGGTTTAGGAGCATGCAAGGGAATCCTCTGCAAGTATGCATCATAATGGCTGACACAAATAAACAAACATCGATTCGTGGCACTTTCTTGGCTGTCTTTGTTTATGAAGATGACATAGTTGTTGGACTGTTCTACCTTGTGTCATTCCACTTGCAATTTTCTTCATGTGATTTTGCTAACAAACAAATGAGGTTTCCTAAGATATGGGATTATTTTAATAAACTGAACCAACCCAAATTTACTACCTCATAAATTACCCTCACTCACACTACTACGCCCGACTGCTTCTGTAATGTAATCAAAGTACACACCCAAAATCTTCCAAACTCAGAAATACAAATCTATACATTACTTCAAAAACAAAATACATGGATCAAGTCACACGTAATGTTATACTTTAAACAATATTTTTAAATTCAAATCTTATTATGCTCTTATGTTAAAAAAAAAAAAAAAAGAGCTGATAACATTTTTCATCATATATTTTATTTTGAATTCAGTTAAAAATTTCATGTCAATTAAAAATAAAATCAATTTAAAATATACAAATCTCAATTTATAAACCAGTTGAAATAAACCTTCAATTCACTTAAAAAATTATTAGTGGTTCTATTTAAAATTTTCAAAGAATCACTTAGTAAATTTTATTATTTTATATTTTACTTAATTTTTTTCAATTCTACTTAACGTAGAATTTAGACTTTGAATACCTAAATAATAATAAATATTATATATACTTTTATTTAAATACTTACAAAAACAACTCTATTTCTCGTTATATTTTCTGATTCGAATATAATTATTTTTTGTGCGTGGAAAGGATATATACGGTGTGCAACAAAAACAATTCGATGTGTATGATATGATGATGAGATCAATGACATCATGAAATGAATGACAAGTGTGGAGGATGGGATTAAAAATACAGCATAGGATGCTTGGTTCCTGCTTCAATGGGTCCCAACTCTAAGCAGAACTGGGCCCCGGGCCCACTCCTGCCAAATGCAACCGCTACCCATGGGGCCTCCTGTCACGGTGAAAACTCTGCGTGAGTGGCCCACTTACGGCCTATTCCACAATTGGAGGCCCATAGAAATTTGTCAGAACTCACTAATCAAATAATAGGCAGGAGAAAATGTTTGAGAGGTAACAACATATACTTGGTTTGAGAAAATATGAAAGTACCATTTTATAATTTTTTTTAAATAAATAAGAAATAAAAAATGATGCAGGGTTTTTATAGTAATTAAAACGTATAAAATATTTCTTAAAAGTAAACAGAACCTAAATTTATTTGAATATTACATCACCCTTGTATTTCATAAATTAAAATTAAAATTAAAAATTAAAGTTTTGTATGTGCAGGAGAGCAGCCTTGTGTAAGCACGACCAAGGAACACCCAAAACCGCACATTCGTAACAGAAGCACCGTGATCCTGCATACTTTGTCTTACAATGATTTTTGTCCTACCACAAAAAATAGGTTTTCGTGTTCAACATTATTATCAATACTGGTCACAGTATCGTGTGGACAAGAAATAAAAACCGTGGTAGAAAAAATATATGATATTCACGTTACTGATTAATAATTACTTGAACCTCTTCACATGTTCTTCTTTTCAGAAAATAAAAAATTATATTAAAATTAGGTTAAAAATATATTTAACTTTTTTTTGTATATTTTTTACTATTTTTTTCTTTTTCTAAGAAAAAATAAAGAGAGAAAACCACCTCTTCTCTCGATTTTATTACGAACTGAAAGTAAGATCATATAAAAAATCATATATGCTACCTCAATATTCCATTTTGAAACAACAATTAAGTAAATAATAAAAGGAGGAACTACAAAGGGAAAGAAAATCATTCCCTACTTGAAAGTGAGAATAAGGTACAAAAGGTGAAAGAAAAACTGAAAAGATGGAAAAGAAAACGTAAGCTCTTTTTCTTTTATATGACCAATGTCGAACGTAAAACATAAAGAAAGATATTTTATGTGATAAAAAAAATTATATCATTTAATTTAAAAATTACAAATATATCTTACGGAAAATAGTTTTATTTTAATTCAACAGATTTAATAAAAATCAACTGTTTCATATAAAATATTCAACATTCCAGCTATAAATCATTAACTATAATAAAAACTCACACAGTTCATTCATCTCTCTGGTTATAAATTGAAATTGCATATTTATATTTTCCCTTAAAAAAACATATAAAACAAATTAAATTATATTCATGCAAATAAATCATTAATAACTTCTATTTCGGAGCTTTAAAATTGACCTATGAGTAAAAATTACAAGGGAGTATGATACAATACAATAGATCAGATCGGATATAAATATCATCTATTCGTTACCAGGAAAAAAATATATATATTTATTACTCATTCTATATTTGTCGGATATCTATTTAGAAAGTACTAATGAATTTTTAAAAACTTACGAATCCATAGATGTCAATAAATATTTAAATATTATATTTTTAAAATAAAATTTATATAAAATAAAAAATTGAAGATGTAATGTAAATTTTATTAACAATAAATTAAATTTTAACTTTAACTAAATTTAATCTAATAAAATATAAATTAAAAATTAATTTTAATTTAATTTAATTTAATAAAATATAAATTAAATTTTAATTTTAACTTGAGTAGCATACGTTTACATGTATAAATAATATGATACACGTATCTTATGCATTTATAAATCAGTATACAAATATTTATTATTTGCTAGGAAGACAAACTATCAATTGTAAATTTTATCTGCAAATATATGAGTATCAACATTTTTCTCATCTCTAAAAAATAAGAGTGAAAAGATTGTAAGTTCAACTCTTTTTTTCCACTGACAAAACTAACACTAACATTTTACTGTAAAAAAATATAAATAGATACAAATGACTTACTTTTTTCAATTATACTTTTACGAAAGATACTTTTAAATTAAAAATTCATTTTCAATAATTTATGTGTGTACATATTAATCGAAATTAGTTTTGAGAATCAGGATGAATGTATTTTAAAATATATTAAAATATAATTCTTTTTCCTTATCACAGTTTATCAAATCGGAAGACTAATCCTGTTTATAATATTAAAATTTTTGGTTGATGTAACAATTTTGTATTTTTAAAATTATATTAAATTATGAATTACTTTGACAAGTATTTTTAATAATAAAATTAACTTGGTAACTAAATTGACAAAAATATATTTTTTAAATAAAACGATTAATAGTGTAACCACTAATAAAAGTTATTCCTATATAGTATGATCCCTCACATGTATATATATATATTTTCGACGAAAGTAAATGTATAGAAAAAACAATTATTCTTTGTTAAATTATCTAGAATTTGTATATGGTTCGCCTTTCTCTTCCTTTTCTTTATCAATCGTTTTCATTAGTAAACCTATCATACCTTTTATTTCTGCTTCAGTTTAATTGTCTATTTATTAATTGATAACATTTTGAGTTAGTTGCTTATCTGCCTAAACTGAACCAACAATTTCAATATCGTGATGTCATCAACAATTAAAAATAGAAATAAAAGAAACTAGAATAAAACTTTGAATAGACATAAAGAGAGAAAGTATGATTTTACCCATTTTTATTAATAATTGAGAAAAAATGCATTTCAAATAATCATAATTATGAAAAATAGAAGTGAAAAACTTAAAAGTGACAGAATATTTATGTATGTTTTTGTTTTGAAATAACGTGGTAGGATTAAAGTTGAATTAGTTTATGTTTCTACTGAAACGGGACGAAGATAATTGTTTGTGTTAATTTTCTTGTTTTTATTTAACGTCTTTTCTTTCCGTTCATGAGTAATTAATCGGTGTATAGAGTAACCTGTATAATATATTTTAACCCTGTTAGAATTTTTTTTTGTAAGTCTTTAATTAGTTAAAATCAATTTATCTCAAAATTAAATCCTTATTTATTAAGTTTATAAAAATATGATCAATTAATTTACCTCTTAATAATTAATTTTAACTACTAATTAATAATCACTTTAACATTAATTACATCTTAATTTTACTTAATAAAATGACAAACCCTTTCTTACACGGTCTTCGCTGTATCATTTCAATCCAGTTCGTCTCCGTACTCGGTCTACTATAAACATATACTAACAGTTTAATTATAATCTTCCAAAGCACCAATTATTTGCCAAGGTTAAATCCAACGTCATTGCAATCGTTATCAAATTTCTTCATCCAATGCAGTTTTTTTATTATTATTTTCAACGAAAAAAAAAATTGCAACCTGTCGTTGTGTTCCTACGTGGCACTGACAGAGTCAACATTCATAGACATAGTACATAAATAAATGAAACCAAAAATTATAAACGATATTAATAACTTTCTTATTAGAGAAACACGTGCATTAGGATGTTTATAATTTGCTTAGCTCACATAACTTATATATTACGCTTAAATGCAGTTTTTATTTAAACAATATAAATGAAAACTGAATGTACATAATTTAATCGTAAAATTTCAAATATGTATTATAACAAAAAAAATCAACTTCTTCAAAAATTTAAAATAGACGTGTAAATGATTTGTGGTAGTGATTTTTATTATTTTACTAAAGAAAATAGTTTTGGTCAATAAAACACAACATACCTTCGTCTTCTTCACCATCGATGTTTGGAATCGGCGTGTACGTGCACGTATCTTGATTATTCGTAATACCAAACACGACATTCTATTATTTATTTGTGTGAAAGAATTTTGAGAAAAAAAAATCTCGAATAGACGATATTACAGGGAAATTTGTGTATTGTGACATTTTAATATCTTTGATGTAATTACTATAAAAGTCAACAAATTTATTATATATTCAGTTTGTGATTAGAAAATGGTATGGAAATTTTTATTGTCAATGAAGCTATTTTATTTATCCTTAAAAATATAATTTAAAATTCAACAGTTTATTTACTATTTCCAAATGTTTTGATAACATAATATACAATGTCTACGAACACAACGGATGCAATTGACCAAACTATTGACTTTTATATAAATTGAAGTATAAAAAAAAATTATAAATTCTTGTTACCTATCCGTTCATACTCAAGATCCAGTAAAATTAATATTATTACTCTTTCATTTATTTATTGCTATATGAGATTTTAGGAACTTTAATGTTTATGTTTTATTTCATTTTTAAACATTTCTTACATTTTTTTAATTTAAGTGTGGAAATGTTTTTGTATGAGATTATTGACTTTACCTTTATCTTTTATTATCACTTTAACCACCCATGCGAAATCTGTATCAACAATATCAAACACTTTAATTATTAGTTTTTAGAAATTTACTTTGGTAAATATAATTGTTATTTTATGATCTTGCAAGTTATACAGACGCACAGGGATATTTAAAAGTTACAAACACCAACTAGTAAAAAAATATTAACATAACATCTTTGAAATATATATATATATATATATATATATATATATATATATATATATATATATATATATATATATAATATATATATATATATATATATATATGTATGTATGTATGTATGTAATGTGAAGGATCTCAATCTAACTATTACAAGTAAATGATATTCTTAATGTGAAAAATATTTAACTAAAAAATACCATAATTGTTTATCATCGTAATACGATCTTGTTCTTGCAAGATTGAATACAACCTTTATCCTTGGGTAACAATAATTTTCTTATAGTTTTATTTGTCATTTATCTTGAGTTTCTGGCCTTGTTAAAATTGTCGAGCTCTTTGAGATATTTACAAACATTGTAATGCTCAATTAATATTAGATCTAAATCAGAGTGTAATAAATGCAGATGGTAAAAATCTTAATACATTACATATTTGATGAACTCTTACCTTTGGATAGGTTTAATTACAATCCAATCATATCCTAACTTTAGTTATAATTCTTAATCTTACTTTCTCAATGATTTGTCAATCATGATGCTCAGATCCGACGAGATTCTCGATCAATTGAATATATGTGTTACAGATTTTGTTTTCATATAACTGATCCCAACAATTTTACAATCCTTTGAGTGGAATTCGAGTATTTGATTTCAACTAAACTTATGTCTTATTCTTAAAAAAAATATAAAAAGTAAGAATATTTATAATATAAAAGTCATACTCAGTCTCATATGTTTACGACATATAATTTTATATAAAACTTTATTAAAATATATTCACTGAAATTTTAAATCATGATTACAAAAATACAAACATATATTTTTTATCTTAAAAATATTATATTATATGTCGATAAACATTAAAGTGTAAGTGTTGTAAAAGTTTTGAAAAAAATATTAACAATAATATAACACGGTACAAGACTTCCAAAAAATAAATTAATACCCAATGTAATAATCCTTAGAGATTGTCTTATAATATAAAAATACATTGAAATTTACATATACAAGTAAACACAATTATAAATGCATAATACAAGTCATGTGTATATTTTGTTAATTTTGTTTTATAAGTTTGCTCACCTTAATTACCTTTGTTTTATAGGACCATAAAACATAAATTCTTGTTATTTGACTCTTATGCGTGTCTTTTTTAATATATCAACATTAATTTAAAAAATGTTATCTAATTTGTGCATATAATTTGACCAATTATCTGAAAACTTGTTATTTTGAAAGTTTACACGTATTGTTAAACAAAGTCTTAATAAATTTCACTGCACCAAAAAGGTGCATAATGCTGGTTGCAAGGTCGTGACGAAATTGCTCCAAGTAAAAAGGTATGTGCCATGGTCCTTAACGTTGATAAAAAGGATTGAATACTATTGAAAATGTTACATAAGAAAATTATATTTTATTAGGTTCTCTGTCTGTCTTTCTAGATCAATTATTCATACCATTAATGTATAGTTAGGTCTAATTTCCTTTTTTTTGAAAACATAAAAATCTACTACGAATTGGACCTTTTCATTCTAAATGCTTCAATGACAAGTTGTGTTTTCGAACCAACTGAGTTAATTTTTGTCATTTTTCTACTTGATAGAATCCCCTGTACTATTATTATAAAGGACCACTCACCCATATTCCGCTCTCCAAGTTTTTAGGTTATTTGATTCTTGAGTCAAAGAGAATATTAGAAATTTTTGTTTTTTAAAAGATCAATATATAGAAAATATTTTCTAGATAAATTTCTATTACAAACAATATAGACTGGTTTATAAAATATTTTTAGATTAATTCTCTATCAATCATCTTAAAATGCTGACCTCTATATTATAAAAATATCTTTAATTGATGTACTAATAATATGCAAAGTTTTCCAGTCACAATAACGGTTTGAATTGAAAGTCAAGTAGATTTTGGATGGATAGTAGCATTTCTTGTACCAGTGCATTTTAAAACTCGAAACCTGCATTCATTTTCTCAGCAACAACGACAGAAAGAAAATGAAATTGCCCCTTTTTGTCAAGAAAAAGAAAGGAAAAAAAAGATAAAAATATATAAAATTTAAGTCATCTCTAGTGGAAAAAACCAATATAAAAATGGTAAAAAAAATTTTGATTGTTTGATAGATTAAAAAAAGGAAAATTATCACGGTATTGAATGGCATTTACATCACTGATAATATAGGAGAGATTTTGGAGAGAAAAAAAGGTAAAATAAGTATTTTGTTTTCTCTGGCTGGTGTTCTATCATTCTATTCCGAGCGAGATGGAAATTGTTATGAAAAAATGTTTATTTTCCTTTCACGTCTCTTTCTTGTATAAAACTTAGATAAAGAAATGATGTCATGCCTTTCAGAAGAAAAGATTAAAAAAGAAAAATACAAAGTAGAAATAAAGAATAATTAAGAATAGATTTATTAAAATAAATAGAAGTGTTATAACAGTGAGAGTGTGAGACCACTAAAAAAAACCTGAATATTCTGCATCTTTCTTTTTCCTCTGTTTTGACCGCAATGAAAAATGAGCGAAGCCTCTCTAACTCTCTACTATGGGCCAAAAAAGGAAAAATACCTTTTCATATGTTCCAGAGAGAGATGGTCTAATAACATCCCAAAAATAGAAACTTTTACCCAAAGCAGACACGGTGGTGCCATTCTTTTTCACTCTCGCAAAATTGGCGAGTTATCCCACGCCCCGCCACAGTCGCGTGCCACCATCGGCAACACACGTAATGTTGTAATAATATGTTTTTTCAACGTTAACTCTGTCGTCGCCATTAGCTAAATTCCATGTCACCGTAACATTACTGACACCAGAGTAAATTCAGAGAAAATGAACCCCAAATACAAATTCAAATGAAATTGCGAACAAACATTATATATACAGAGGAAGTGGCACCTGTGTGCCCCCCAGCTCAAGCATCAGAGAAATGGATTCGCAAGACCAGAGGTAAAGAAAAGTGCGTAAATATTTTTGTCAGCCACTTCCGATCGAATCTCCTGCGGCGGCGCAATCGATTCCGCCGCCGCATATGGCCAAAGGTCGCAAACTAACGACCAGCCGGAGCGAGCGTTTCCTGGGAACCTACGACTACTCCAACAGCCGCGGCTCCACTGCCTTGGACCCGTCGGAGCTTCGTGAGGAGGATATCTGGAGCACCGGAGATGACTCCGGCGAGCGCGAGTGGGAGCCGCACGCCTCTTCCGGAAGCAACAGCGGGAACTACAGGCGGCGGATTCCACGCGAAACGGAGGACCAGCGGCGCGTGGGAGGTCTGTCGTTAGCGTCTGAAGCCCCGGCGAGTGGCTCGTCGCAGAGGATCGTGCATCAGTTCCGCGCGCGTGAAGAGATGGCAGCCACGCCTCGCGGACGCCACGTGGCGACGTCGGCGCCGGTGAACGTGCCCGACTGGAGCAAGATTCTCCGAGTGGACTCGGTCGAGTCGATGAACGACGAGGAGGAAGATGACGAATCGGAGATGGAGCCACCGCATGAGTACTTGGCGCGTAGCCAAAAGATGGTGGCGAATTCGGTGTTTGAAGGCGTGGGCCGCACGTTGAAGGGCCGAGACTTGAGCCGGGTTCGTGACGCGGTCTGGAGCCAGACCGGGTTCGATGGGTGATGAGCCGGTTCGGGTTTGGGCTTTGTTCGGGTTTGCACCTTTAAATTATTAGAATATATAAAACTCATCGTAAAAGCTATAAGCCACATAAACAGCACTGTGTAGAGTGTAGTGTTTATGTTTCCCCTGGCCATAAAACACAAAACACAGTTTTTTAAGTAAGTTTAGTTCTGTTTTTTTAACTAGAACTGTAGTATTATTTTGATAATACTTCATTTTAGTTAAAAAAATAATACTAAAACTATTTATGAAACTGAACATAAGTTTTGTGTGTATCATATTTGTTATTGTAGTTGACGAGGTTGTAAGGGATGGGTAGTTAAAGACAATTGTTTTGGTTTTTCTGGGCGATGATTCGGCTGAGTGGACTCGGGCGATGAGAGTCCAACTCAGTGGCCAGTGAGCCTGAGCCGTGATAATTAATTAGTATGTAATTGGAATTTGTGAATTTGATTAATAAGATCTTCTCCGGCCATGGCCACTTTATCTCTTCCGGTTTCTGTTTGATTAATTTACGTTTTGTTAATTGTGAAAGACAAAGTAATTTTAGGTTTACCTGATGATGTGATATAGATGTATATAAGAAGGAAGATGATTGGTTTTGTGAAAACTGAAAATAATGCTAATTAATGGTATTATTAGGGCTTGCCGATAATGAGACAAAGAACACCGTTTTCTTACAAAAGTGTTTGAAGGTCACTTTGATTGGTTGGTTATTGTGCAAATGCTGAGAATCACATAAGTTCTTCAACTTGTCTTTTTGAAATGGGGACCCTATATGTTTAGGGAAAGAAAATAACAACAACTTTATATATTTATCTACATAATATATATAAATAATATACGATCTTATTAATATTATTTTCTATCATCGTATTGAAAATTTTGTATCAAGATTCCATGGTCACCAAAGTCAAAATCACCAGAATTAACGTTTAGGGTATTTTGTACTTACCTCTTTTTGACAAAGGTAATTTTTTAATTGGTTAAAGGAGATAGCAATCATAATACTTACTTTCTCCATTAGTTCAGGTTTTCCTAAATATAATTAAAGAAAAATATAAAAACTTTTCCTAAAATGTTTTTATACTTTTTTTTATGAAAATACTAAATTGGTCGTTTACCTAATTGTTTGTAATCTGCCATGCATCGATTATTGTTCAGTAATGCTTTTTCTTGTCTATTTGATTTATGACGAATGATGAAATAGTTTATATTAGTCTGATATCTATTTAAAAATAATAATAACAATTGAAATAAATAAATGAAAATTCATTAAAAAAAACCACAAAAAAAAAAGATTTAAACCACACGTCGAACAAAACGAAAGAAATTACTAATCAACTGTTTTTGTTTGGCTTTTCGTCATTTATTTGTCTTGTAATGAAATTGTGGGAAGTAAAGGAAAAAAGATACCCAAAATTGACTCGCATCTATGCCCTGGGAATGTGAAACTAAACAGGCACTAAAATATATATAAACAAATTATTAGCAAATATAAACATTACGAAAACTCTCACACTCACTCTACGTCACACATAGCTGATTCCTTTTTTCGATTTCTGAATTTTAATAGTAATTTGATCATCATAATTTTCTACATATTTGTCGTTTACCGACTAATAAAAAAATCATATTAAAAATAATACAGTTAACATCGATGAACGATATCTAATCTCAGGAAATGATTAGGTGCATTGGAGATAAAAAAATATCATGTTTACTTGAATAAGAAAACAATAACAAGAGGTTGTCTATCACATAATTATAGTTTTAGAAAAGGGATAGGAAGAATGAGTGGTGCAGTTGAAGGAGTGCAATAATTAACCTAAAATTAGCCCTAAATCTAAAATGAAAAATGGCGTCATTAGATGATGATGATAATAAGTGTTAAATTGACAAAACATGATATAGAAATATCTAATTTGATGAAGAAAAATTTGTGGAGAATGAAAAGGTGATGGATGATTGGTACAGCATTGGAAGAAGTTGGGTTAGGTCCAAGAGTGGGAGTGAACATTGAGAGCCTCTTTTTCATGAAAAGGAAAGGAGGAGTATTTTATCTTGGGCTCACAAGCCCCTGGCTTTTGGACCATACATTCTGCGCCTTCATTATTGTTTTCGGACTTCAACTTTTAACAAACTGTTTTTTTTTTCTCTAAAAAATATAAAATGTTTTTTAAATCAACTGATTTTCTTCCCATACTATATTTAATTAACAAGTATTAGATATATTGTTGATAAATCACAATTTCTTCCTGTATTTTACTAGTTTTTTTTTCTCACACTCCCCTCTAAAAGGAAAAAAGAAAATACATAAGAACTTCAAAATATACTTAAATAAATAATTTAGATTTTATTTTAATTATTTTGGATTGATAATTAAGTAATAAATTATAATAACATTTTAAAAAAATTAAATAATAATTTTAAATACATTTTGAATGATTAATCCCTCTAAGAGGTTTAATTTTTAAATTTGCCAGTGGAATATTATAGAATATATTTTAAGTGGTTTTGAAACTATGATTTTGTAATTTAATTACACTGTATTTCATAAAGATGAGGAATTTTTTTGCCAGGGAAATGGGTAATTCAAAATTTTAAAATATTCTTTTTATTATTCAAATTGAAATGTGTGAAAAAAATTATGGAAATGCGGAAGATAATTATCTTCAATGGATACTTGGAAGCAATTAATGACTTGGAATTTATGAGTAGAATTGTACTATATGGATCGACCGATTTCTGTCCACCGGTCGATCAACCACGTAATAGATCAACTTCATAAACAAACAATAACTGAGCAATCAAACTGTCAGAATACAACAATTAGGACCATTCGGTCAAAAGAATAACTTTCTTGATTAATAGGTAAAAACATACTAAAATAATATTGGGTTGCGATTGAGTTAGTCCTAATCAAATACCCACTTAGAAACCTATAAATACAGGTAAGATAAAAAGACAAGTGATTGCATTTATTAAGTATTTAATACTTGATTGTAATTACGTAATTGTAAAACTAACTCTAGCGTGAGAATGTATTTAGTATGTATCTGCTCAGACTTAAATAGTTTAGAGAGAATTGAACATATTCAAAGAAGAAAGAGATTGAATCACTATAAAAGACAAACCAAATTGTGAATGTGTGATTCTCTACTCTAAATACTAAAAAAAAAAGAATAAAAAGATAAACATTTAATATTATTATTATTGTTCATTAGAAAACTAAGATTATATAACTCTATTCAAGGAGCGCTTCAGGTACTTAATAATAGACAACTTAACTTTCTCGTGCATATTTTCAGGTGAACTCATTTCATATTTGCAAATAAAACTTTAAAACTGTTTTTTTAATATTATTTATAGATAACGAACGTTTTATGTATTCATGACTGGGGTTAACTTGTCATGTACAAATTTTCTAAATTAGAACATTGCCGTGTTACAAAACTGGTTTCAATAATTTTTTGTATTGTTTTTTTTAATTTGAGTTTTTTTTTAAATTATATATCATTTAGTCAAAAATGAGAGTAGTTGAAATAATTTACCTGAAGCCATATTACGATAGTATTAGAATTCTTAATTTGATTAATAGATTATGGATTAACCTTAATTCATCTTTAGAATTTTTTTTATTTGCTGACAAAACAAATGTGTTAAAAAAAATATATTTAACCCTCTCCAAAAAACTTTAAGTAGGTTAAGGTAAGAATAAAGTGAATTTGACCAGCTTACATATCTTTTTAATGTTTCTATAATTATACTAATTTTTAACATATTTTAAATTGAAAACTCATTCATAAATACTTTACATTAATTACAAATTGATTTTTAAACACTTTTTACTAATTACAATTTAATTGAAAAGTAATAGCTTAATCAACTTGTTTAATTAGGTTAATATAGTATAATATGAATTTAAACTTTTGATATTATTCGACATGAGTTGTCTTTGACTTAGTCAAAATTATCATGGTTTGACAAATTAATGACTTAAATCAATTCAAAGTGGATCTAACTTGACTTGGTTCCAAATATGTCTATCGTTATCCGATTTAACTTGACTTGGTTTGAAGTCAACTAGACTAGGAGTGTGATTGATTGACTTTACTCGATCTAACATTGACACAACTTCACTAAGTCAACATAGACCTTAATTTACTTGATCTGATATGGTTCTAACACCACTCGCCTCGACTTGATTTAACATAAAGTGCATCAAACTTCACTTAACCTAAAGAAGATCAAACTCAATTAAACCTAAAATGGACAAAAAATGAGATGAACAAAGTTAGATCCGACTTAACTTAATTTGACAAGGGTCCAATGTGGTTCTACCTTGACTCAATTTAATACAAGTTTGACTTCATTCAACTTGACACAAACCTAACTTAAGTCAATCAAACGTGAATCCAACTCAACTTAGCACAAAGTCAACTTACTCAACTCGATCCAAGGCGTGCGTGAATCCACTCAACCTAAGTTGTGGCGACCTAACTTACAGAGACTTTGACCCGACTTGACTATGTCAAACATGACCCGACATAGACTCAATTCAACCAAGCACAATTTGGACCTTATTAACATTGAACTAACTCGAACCTAATTAGGTCAATATGTTTTACTTGTTCGTGATCCAATCTTGTTCATATTGACTTGTGATCATGTTGAATACATATGGTTTCTGCTCTATTCAACATGACTAAAGCGCAACTTGACTTGACCAACATGGTTTCAACCCAATTTGACTCAACATAAATCAAACGAGTCTACTTAACTTCTTCAAAACTATTTTTAGCTTGATCTAAACTTATTTATTTTATCTTGACACAATTCAACATAACTTAAGTCATATTTAACCCGACTTAAATCTAATTTATCTCAACTTAATGTAAATTTAACCTGTTCATATTAATATATTAAAATTAATTCAACTTGACTTTTTTCATGTAGACATATTTTTTAATATTTTATTTTTATTTTTCATTCTCAAATGTATTTTTTACTTTAAAATTTGACTCGTGGGTTGGTCTTGATATATAATACTTTTGTTGACATTTTGATTTTATAAACATTTTCTTATATAGTTTGTTTAGTCTTGAAATCATGTGATCTAGACCTATATAATAAGTCGATTGATAAGTCTAGATATTATGGAATGAGAAATTTAAAATCTCGTATTAAAAGACAAGTTCAAACAATAAGAAAAAAAATGTATTAAGTTATTATTCATCACAAATATTGAAGTGTACATTGTCTATTATAAACTATACATTGATTTCATTTTTTATTCTATTTTGTGATTTAAATATCCTTAATATCAAGATTATATTTTGTTCCTAATTTACCAAAACATGATAGAATAAATTGTTTATGATTTAAATATCCATAATATCAAGATTATATTTTGTTCCTAATTTACCAAAGACATGATAGAATAAATTGTTTATTAACTACGTAAAAATAAAGATAATTCTTACACCCAGTAAAAAAAATAAAAAATAAAAAATAAAATAAAGTACCATACTCTTGAAAAGGAAAATTTAAAAGGAGTAAAACAGGAGGAGGACGAAAGGATATTGTCAGCTCTGTGCATTTTGATTCGTGAAGAAAGATCAGCATACAAGGGGAAGAAAAGAAGAAAATAAGAGAAACAGGAAGGAGTAAAACCCAGGAAATTTTCCCGTGGGAGTAAACAAAACCGCAAACACAGAACCAACAAAACAAAGAAGACGAAAAAACAGTGTCGTACGAGCTCGCTCTGTGCTTTCCTCTTCCTCTGCGGCACACTCATTTCGCTCCACAAATTCTTCGCCCATCGCAGCATCGACGCATTTCTCCTCTTCCATACGTGCGTTTCTCACCTCTAATTTCGTTACTTCTTCCTTCTTTTTTTTGGTTAGGTACAAGTTGCTTTAAGTTGTTAGGGTTCTTCACAATGCACCTTCTCTTGTCAATTCTTAATCATAATTCATCGCACTGAAATCATAACCGATCAATCGCAATTCTGGTGTTGCTTGAATTTGATAATAGCTCCCGGCTTTCTGAACTAATTTCCTTAGCAATGCAATTGGGGTTCAGGCTGCTTTGTGGTCCTGTTGGACGTTGAGAGTTCTAGTTTGTGGGAATTGTTATGCTTTGAAGTGTTTGTGATTAGAGGAAGGGTGATCAAAGGTTATTTCCTTAATTGTCGGAGTTTATTGGGGATTAATGTATCATGCTTAATCTCTCACTGGGAGAAAGGATAACCGTGTATGCTTTCCGGTGAAGGGGTGGGGAGAGGGAGCTGGAGAATACCAGTGCATTGACTTTATTAATTAAAACAACAAAATGTGCGTCCACTGTGTACACAATGATGTAATCTTATTAGTGGCTATACTCGGATAAGTGGTTTGGTCTAATGTAGTTATATTTTGGCAGTCGCATATTTTCTCACAGACAATGATAAAATTATAAAAGATCTTGTGTGGCATGTAAGTTATTGTGATTGTATCCTCTATTCCTCTTTTTCTATCCTTAGTCTAGTTATTTTTTTATATGCTTGATGAATGTTAATATGACTGGAGATTAACTGTGTTTTTTTTTTTTGGAAACTTTGGAATTTAGGGAATGTAAAAATCACCTTTTGGTTAATTTTTGTTTTAGTGTTTTGGTTTCATTATAGTTTTCAATAAATTCAGCTTTTGCTTTGAAATAGATTTTTGCTGGATTCATCTTTTAGATGTGACTCGAGTTGGAAGATGTATGCATATACCCTATACGCCCTCATTTGTGTTCATTACTGTTTTTCCTTTTCTCCAGGGTCTGTAGTCATTCCAAGATCCGTCTTATGGTTATTTCCTCTTACACATACTTTTGGATGTCTCAGAGGATCTCAGCCCTAGAGTAAACTGTAGTCATATTATTTGTTTAAGATGCCTTTAGGCTCAAATTCACAGTCAGCCGAAGTTTGCCTTGCCATGAATCAGAATGCACTTTCTTCCTCTGACAACCATGGAAGGGCCTTAAAACCCGAGGAGGATAAAGAAGAAGGGGAGGAGGAGGAAGATGAGGATGCAGATTTTAACCCTTTTCTAAAGGAAAATCTTTCACAAGAGGCTTCTTCAAGTTTGAGCTCTGAAGTTGATGGTTTGGATGGTAATGTGATCACTAGTAAGCCATCTGTAGGTTCAGAGTTATCAAAGGTGACAACTAAGGAGCAAACCTGTACTGCCATAGATAATGAACATGGCGAGGAGGAAGTTGTTTTACAACCTTCTGGTATGATATCTTTGTCAGAGATTAATCAAGTGAAGCACAATGACCTAACCAGTGTGGCTATTGGCAATGGTTCAAGGACAGGAGAACTAAGTGACAAAACAAATTCTCGAAGTCCTGTAATAGATGTAGACAACGAGGATGCTATCTGTATGCGCACCAGAGCTCGTTATTCACTTGCAAGTTTTACACTTGATGAGCTTGAGACTTTTCTTCAAGAAACTGATGATGATGATGATCTCCAAAATGCTGATGATGAAGAAGAGTATAAAAAATTTTTAACAGCTGTTTTACAGGGTGGGGATGATGGTTTTTCAACTCATGAAAATGAAAATCTTGATGATGATGAGGATAACGATGCAGACTTCGAGATAGAACTGGAGGAGTTATTGGAAAGTGATGCTGAAGACAACTCAATGGTAAAAACCCGAAAAGAGTCTGATCAAGCTGGACGACGACCTGAGACTAGGCAAAATAAGCGACAAAAGGTGTCTGCACAATGTGAGAAGAAAACATTAGGAGAAGTCAAGAGGCCACTCCGTCCCATTTTGCCTAATTGGCTGAATGGAACTCTAGCTTCAGGAAAAGGTTTGGTTCCTGAGGCTTCTCTGAGCTTTCAGTCTTCTGCTTCAGGAAATGGTCTTGTCAATGGGTTCACTCCCATGCAGATTGGTCGATTGCACTGTTTGATACACGAGCACGTACAACTTCTTATTCAGGTGTTCTCTTTGTCAGTTCTTGAACCTTCCCAAAAACAGGTTGCTTCTCAGGTTCAAGGTTTGCTTTTTGAGATGCTTCACAAACGTGATGAACTATTAGCTTCAAAAAGAGTTCCATATCCCACTGTTTGCTTTTCTCCATCTTTTTCTTGCTCATCTGTGTCTGAAGGAGGCTCAAAGTTTGTCCAGGTCCAGTCCAATACCGAAGAATATGGTCCTCCACAAGATGCACATAATGTTTTGTGTTCTCAATCAATTCAGAAATCCTCTGAAGGTTTGAACTTGCAAAGCTGTTTCCAACCTGCTGAGAGTTCTTTCTGGATTCCCTCTGTAAGAGGCCCTGTAAAATCTATTTTGGATGTTTCTCCTCTTCATTTAGTAAGATGCTACACCGATGACATTAATTCTGGTAGGTCATTTTAAAGACTTCAAGTTTTCTTCTGGTTATTTCATTTTGTGCTGGTTTGTAAAAATAAGTTCTGCATACTCAGGAATTGGTTTAAAATTTCTTTTACAGCTGCCCAAGAGTTTCGAAAGAGATACATTGAGTCTCGTTCCGATTCACCTGTTGAAAAGGAACCTCTCTTTCCTTTTTCTTCATCACTTGCTGAAGCTAGTAGTGAAATTTCTAGTGGAACCACCGCTAGAGCAGTTAATGCAGTCTCAACTTCACCCGGTCAACAACAACCAAAGAAAACATTGGCTGCTATGCTTGTTGAAAGTACAAAAAAGCAGTCAATTGCTTTGGTGCCGAAGGAAGTTGCAAAGTTAGCTCAAAGATTTTTGGCCTTGTTCAATCCAGCATTATTCCCACATAATCCACCCCCAGCAGCAGTTGTAAATAGGATACTTTTCACTGATTCTGAGGATGAGTAAGTTGCATGCCTCTTCATTATGCCAACCAACTATATTAAATGATTTACTATAAAAATGCTTGATTTTTATTTAACATTACCATGATGTCTGTGATGTAGGCAGGTAGGAGGTCTAAAGTATGCAAGTAAACTTTTAACTTTTTTGTACGACTTTATGTATGTTCAAAGATCTTAAATCTGCATGTGTCCTTAGAAGATATTGTAGTTTTGGCTCTGGGTCTGAATTAATCTCACAAATATTCCTTGTAATGTGAAGATCGTTCAAGTCTTACAATGACTACAATGGCTATATTTCAAATTCGGTTTCATGCCCAGGATTGGACATATGGAGTGTGGACAGATTCAGGTGGCAAGATAACTTCGTCACCCATGCCCAGGAATAGAGATGTAGACTGTAAACAAATGCAGCTTACCCAATCTAGGCTATATTGTGGCACTATTTTATGATTTGAGTTGAGTCTAACTTAACCTCACGAAATTAGCTTGTCAAAGTTTATAATACGGGCTTAGGGTGTACTATCTTACAAAATTGGCTTGTGAGGAGAAAACTGCTCAATCTTACAAGGACTACATTGACTATATTGTTAGTTGATGCGATATTGCAACACTCCTCCTCGTATCTAATAACGGGACATCTGCAATGTGAACTAAAGTGGATGGCCAACAACAATTCTCCCTCATGCTTAGGAATAGACATACAAAGTGTAAACAAATCCAAATTTTTCTAGAAGGTGGATTTTAAGTCTAATTTAATTTCACAAAACTCGCTTGTGTGGTGAAATTTGTACCTAATATATAATTTGGTCACTTTTCTAGTTAGTGTAAGATCTTCAACACTCTCTCACTTGGAGAACTAGACATTTGAGCATGATCCAACGGCTTGACAAAGGGTAGTACGATAGACCTAACAAATCTTGTTAGGATAACCTTTAATACTATCTTATAAAGTGAACTTTAAGCCTAATTTAATTGTACAAACTTGACTTGTAAGTTGATGTGTTCATTGTAGCCAATGTGAAATCTTTAATACATCCCATCATGTGGAGAATCGAACATCTCGAGTTTGGACATTGATATTTATGGGTGGTCTTATAGTAGGTGACATGATATGCTCAACAAATCTTGTTATGATAATCTTTGATGGATCATCTTAGAAAGTGAATTTTATGACTTAGTAAGGTGATGTTCACACTTAATTATATACTATAATTTGACCATATCCTTAATTGATATTAGATCTCCAATACATGTTATCATGTCGAGGATAGAACATCTCGAGCGTAAGACTAGACATTTGTGGATAATTTGATAGTAAACCGATAGTAAGTGATATAATAAACCCAACAAAATTTGCTAAGATAGATTCTAACACCATCTTAGGAAGTGGACTTTCAACTTAATTCAACCTACCAAAACAAACTTACAAGGTCAGATATGCACCCACTAATATCCAATAAATTGACAATACTTAGTCGATGCGAGATCTCCAATAAATCTATGATGGTTTTGATACTATCTTAGAATTTGGGTTTAGGAGAGAAAACATTGTTTTATTTCTTTATGAGTTTAAATTTTAATGCTGAATGATAATATCCAGATTGAATTAATTGATGTGGCTTGCTGGAAATAATATTAGTAAATAACCTTAGGAATTGTATGTTAATGTATCACACAGTAAAACTCATTCCTAGTAGTGTTTAGGAAGTTGCACACAAATAACACCATTATGTTCTGTTGGTGTTTGCCTGTTTGTCTGTTTTTCTTTGTTTTATTTATTGGAGCTAAGAGCATTTTTTATTTGTCACTAATTTAAACCGTAGTTTGCTTATCAAATTGTTTTTCCTTAGTTGATTTAGTCTGCTATTATAAATATTTATTACCTCGTTTATTATCTCAATTGCATATGAGAAGCTTATGGAGTTAACATCTCTTCGTTTTAATTTTATTCCAGATTACTAGCCTTAGGGATAATGGAATACAATACAGATTGGAAAGCAATTCAACAACGTTTTCTTCCCTGCAAGTCTAAGCACCAGGTATATACTATTGCAGATTTCTTTTCAGGAATTTTTGGGGGTGAGGGGGCAGGCAAAAGTTTGATTGTTGAATCATCTTTATTTTATTTTTGTTTCTATCTTCTTTGTTAGAATTATTGGTTAGTGTGTGTGAGTTGTGTTAGCTGTGTGTATGAGCTTAATGTTAGAATAATTACTAAGTCTACCTATGTTAGTGTAGTCAGTAGGACTAAAGTAGGGAGTAGTGTGTTGGGTTATCTATAATCATTGTACCTAGCAGTCTAGGACAGTCCCTTGACCTTCCATCTCCCTATTGTATCATTTCTTTATCAATAGAAATAGCAGAACATGAGAAGGGTCCATTAAGCCCTTTAAAAATATATTTCTCTGTTTTTTTCTCAACATTCTTCTTGTTCACAGTGAATAGACTGTCTTTTTTGGCAGATACATGTATGTTAAGTTTTTTTTGCTATGCTTTCTGCCCTTTAGGTATTTTCCCTCATATGGGAGAATTCTTATGGTTTTATATTGAGACTTGAATCAGTTGTTTTTTATTGGTCGTCATACAATTCTGTATGATTAAATGGTTTGGATATGGTTTATTGGTTAGATTAATAAAGAGACCCTTTAGTAGTAATTGGATGGAGATCCTCCAGCCAAAAGCACTATAGGCTTACATTGTTACTACTTGCCATTTTTTGGCTCTATGCCTCATGTTCTTTTGGCTGAAGAAATACCAAAACCAAGTGTCTGCAAAACACTACACTCAACAGTAGGATTCTCTGAAACACAGGTTAAGGAGTGAAAAAAGTAAAATGAAATAAAGAGCAATTAAACAAGTCTGTTCCTGTCTGTTTGCAACTGTTTTGTTTTACTATAACAAACACGTTTCAAAGGTAAAACCTAAACAATCTTAGTTGTCAAATTAGAGTCCTGGATACAGCTTTGGAAAGTTGGTTTTATTTTAATGATTGTTATAGGTGGCATAGTATATTATTTTACTTATTGGTTGGGCAATATGTTCTTAGTTGTCAGAGCAGAGTCCTGGATACACTTTCTTTTATCCCTTTAACATGGTGCTATTAGGTCGAAGACCCTACATTTATCATTTGTATTTGGGCGTGCTTATTCCACAGTATTGAATTGTTATCATGATGATGACTTGCATTCCTTCTTTTTACTAGGTTTTGAGTTAATTTGAAATGTTTTGTTGAATAGTTTAGGTCAGCAATTCCAATATGGTGATAAACGTTGGTATCTGTCTAAATATGAAATGGAATGTTCTGGTTACAGATTTTTGTGAGGCAGAAGAATCGTTGCTCTTCAAAAGCATCAGAGAATCCAATAAAGGTGAAATTATATACATAATCTTATATATTGTGTTAGATTGTAATTAGTCATTAACTATTACTGATTTGTTAATCATTAGCTATTACAGATTCTAGGAAATTAGGATCATTGATCCCTGATTATTATGGAAAAATTTAATGTATTTGATTATGTAAATTAGTATAAATACATACAATGTGGTCTGCATCTGAGACACAACATCAGATAAGACAAAAACAGTCTTAGCATATGATATCATTACTAGATAAGGGTCTGCATGGTTTGGATTTATTATATAAAACCTAAAAACCATTTATAAACTGTATTATTAGTTTAGTTTTAAAATTATGACCGATTCTGTTTTTTTAATCAAAACTAGTTTGGTACTAATGAACTAGTTTCAGTTTAGATCCAGTTTATATGCATCTCCTCCAGTGCACTCCCTACTCCAATGTGTGTACTTTAAATCTTCAGACAAGTCATGTTCTGAATAATTCATTCACATGAACTTACTCTACAAAAAGCTCTACCAAAAGGTTCTTCCCCTAATGAGACAGGTTGGTAAAGGCAACTACTAGGATGAGATTTGTGAATGTGATTTTTATGGTTCAAAATTTGACTTTTAAAAATGGTTTTTTAATTTCTAAACCAGTTTTTGTAGTTTTAAGAGCCTGGTTGCATTCTTGGAGGAAAACCAGTTCAGTAACTTCAGTTTAGTCGCTGCATTAAGTCATTGGGTTTTTTAAATGTAATTTGTGGTTCAGAAGTTTTCACATTTGAAAGGCTTTTTGAATTTATAAACTGCATTTAGTATTTAGGAACCAGATTGCATTCTAAGGGGAAAATCGGTTGTGTTAAATAACTGGTTTTAGTCATTTTGTCTTTTCAAATGTAATTTGCTAGGTTTATGGTGTGGATTGATTAAACTGGTTTTTCCTAACACTCCCATTTTACTAAAATCCAATGATCATGCATGCAATCTTAGTTATCTGGTTCATGGTTACCAGATAATGAATTAGAAATTAATTCTGTGCATTGCAAATAGCTGTTTTGTTTCCATATAATAGTGCATTATTGGAAACATAGGTGTATCGTAACTAACAGTTATTATATATTATGGATGGTTTGATCATTCAAAGTGAGACAGCAACAGTTAATGCTAAATAAGTTACCGAATACCCAAAATCAGTCTAAAGAAGTCTATATGGAGTTTCAAGTCATGTGATCATCCCATCTGAGGGTTTTTGTTCAAATGTGAACAAATATTAAGTTAGGAAAATGAAATATACAAATGAAAGTGAGAGAGGGAGTCTTAAAAGAATGTCCATGACCCCATGTATGTTTGCATAGTTTGTTGAAGTCACAACCTCACCACGAATGCCTATAACTCACAAGGAAGGTAGGATAGAGAACAGGTGTGTACGTGAGACAAGAAACAGCCATGGTTATTAAAAGGCACCATGCTTTTTCCAGATGTATATTGGAGACATATCAAACAATAGTAATGTTTTTGAGTGAGTGACAAATATTGACCATTAGATCATTATATATATATATATATATGGAACATGTCATGTGAGAAGAGAGTATATTATGAAAGGTGAGAGGTTAAGATTGTTATCCTTAGATTATAATGAAGAGTTCAAATCCAATTAATCTTTTACTTACACTACACATGGTCTTATATTTCCACTCTCGATACAAAGCAGTTTCACTTTTTCCTATGGAAATGGGGGAAGGACGGTTTATGGAGAAGATGAGCAGAAGGATATGATGAGGATTATTGAAAGCAAAGAGGGTTTTGGTTTCAATTTCAACCATACGATGCTGATTACAGCACCATTCCTGTTCTGGTTTTGTTTCTTTGCTGTTCAGCCATCTTAATCAATAGCCTCACCTCTACCTATCCGTTTCTGGGCCCATATTCTTTCCACATTCCTTGCTTTAACAATTACAATGCATTTGGAGTTCTGACCACAAACATATTAAAATAAAAAAATGAAACCACTTTGTTTTGGGTATAGGGAAATCAGTGGAAATGCAGTGTAAACATTAAAAAAGCCAATTGGATCCTGAACCCTAATATGAGCTTGTGATTTTCTCCTCTCACAATGACACTAGTGGAAGTTACACCAACCATGACACTTTCAATAACTTTCAGTTAGATAAGTTATTCTCAAAGTAAACTTTAATTCTGAAAATTTATTCAAATATAAACTATTTGGATGCCATGTTTTTGTTCACCTTTTCTAAAATTTAACATACATAATCAAGACAATATGTAATTGTACGGTCATATTGTAAAACAATAATTCTATAGAAAGTTATTAAGATTGTCATAGTTGATGTAACTTTTATGTGTGTCATTTGTTCTCTTCTCATATATATGGTGGACCAATAAAAACACGAGGCTTTTAACATACGTAATCAAGACAATATGTAATTGTACGGTCATATTGTAAAACAATAATTCTATAGAAAGTTATCAAGATTGTCATAGTTGATGTAACTTTTATGTGTGTCATTTGTTCTCTTCTCATATATATGGTGGACCAATAAAAACACGAGGCTTTATTTCATCTTTGTAAGAATTTGGATATTAATCACATCAACATCACTCATTATTTTGATTTTGATCCTTATCGTAGTGGCACAACGACTTCTCAAGGGGTTAACATGCTTTTTGAGCACCTTGTAGCTGTTTTCACTTTATAGCCTATATGCCTATTATAGCTCTGTATTTATAGGCTTGTGGCACATATGGAACCATTACTCATTAATTAATAAAATAATGGTTGATATTAGTTGCATGATTTCTCTATACAGGCTGTTCGAAGAATGAAAACCTCCCCATTGACTGCAGAGGAGATAGCATGCATTCAAGAGGTAACATATTCAACACTTCAAGTGCATTTTGCGTTTGAAAATTTTCTGCTAGATAGCATGATTTTGACTTGATGATGTATTACAGGGACTCAAGATTTATAAATTTGATTGGATGTCAGTATGGCAGTATATTGTTCCACATAGAGATCCATCCTTGCTTCCACGCCAGTGGCGCATTGCTCTTGGCACTCAAAAGTCATACAAGATAGACGAATCAAAAAGGGAGAAGAGGAGATTGTACGAGTCACAAAGAAGAAAGTTAAAGGCTGCCTCATTAGAAAGTTGGCGAGCTATATCTGATAAAGAGGTTTGTTACTGTCTGGAGCTTAGAAGCTTGTTTTGAATTTTATCACCCTGGTCTTACATGTGTTGGAGATGCCATCATAGTCTTCTTAAATGTCGCTTTTGTTTACTTCTCACCTCTACACATGTACATTGCCGATTTTTCTATCATAACACTGCACTATCTGGCTTTTCCATGGGTTATCGAGGAGTAGAATTCACAGGTTTTTTGGAATTTATTGCAGGATTGTGATACTGAAATTGCTGGTTCAGAGTCCATGGATTATTCAGATGTACCATACGTGCACCAGGCATTTCTGGCAGATTGGAGGCCAGACACATCTGCGCTTGCTTATTCTGAACGTGTTCCAGCTACATCTGGAGAAGGAAATGTTGCTCACAATGCATTTCCTCAGCATATTCGATTTTATAGGGGTACTCAAGATTATGGTTTAAGTGGAAAAGTTCAATATCAGAATGGTAGTCAATCTGCATTTCCCTCTGTATCTTACCTACCTCAATTTTTTCACACTACATCTGATTTGAGAAATGGAATGAATGGTGCTCCTAGCACTCTTAATCCCAAGAAACCAGTTTTTAATGTGACTTCTAGCTCCAAGTACTATTGTAGGCCCTATCGGTCTCGGAGGGCACATAATGCCCACTTGGTGAAATTGGCTCCCGAGTTGCCCCCTGTAAACCTTCCTCCTTCTGTTCGTGTGGTTTCTCAAACTGCTTTTAAAGGGTTCCAGTGTGGTACGTCTAAGGTTTATCCTCCTGGTGGTGGTGTAGTTGCTTCTAGAGAAGATCATTTTGCTTCTCAAATTCGTCATGGCGAGAAATCTGAAAGTGTTCATCCTGTTATAGGTGCAAAGCCTGCATTGAAAGACACTGTCACAGATTCTCAGTCAGAAAGATTTGAAACTGTTGAAGGCAGATCTATTCAGGCAGAAAAAGGTACCAGTACCGATCTTGAGATGCATCCTCTCTTGTTCCAGGTCACTGAAGATGGCAATGTGCCTTATTATCCATTGAAATTTAGTTCTGGCACTTCTAGTTCCTTCAGCTTCTTCTCAGGAAGCCAACCGCAATTAAATCTCAGTCTCTTCCATAGCTCTCAGCAACAAAGCCACATTGATTGTGCTAACAAGTCCTTAACGTCAAAAAGTCCCATTCTAAGATCTGGAGGCATTGATTTTCATCCACTTCTACAGAAATCTGGTGATGCACAATCACCTAATTTTGATTCCAATCAGCCTGAATCACTGGGCACTAGTGGTGTGTTGGCAATAGCGAATAGATCTTCTGGCCTTACTGACAAATCTAATGAACTTGATTTGGAGATTCACCTTAGTTCTGTATCTGGAAGGCAGAAATCTGTGAAAAGTAGACAGGCAAAGGCACATGATCCATCAGGGTCCAAAAAAACTGTAGCAATTAGTGGAATAGCGAGGGAACCTCTAGAGGACAGTCCTCATTGTCAGCAGGGTGGGGAAAATGTTTCAGCAAGCGGCCGTGGGCTGGCTCCAAGTTACCCTTTGGTTGATCCTAATGACAACATTGCCAGATATGATGTAGATGATATTGGTGATCAGTCTCATCCTGAGATAGTGATGGAGCAGGAAGAGTTAAGTGATTCTGAGGAAGATATTGAAGAACATGTAGAGTTTGAGTGTGAGGAGATGACTGATTCTGAAGGAGAGGATGGTTCTGGCTCTGAACAAGCTCATGACGTTCAAAATAAGGTATTTGGTTTAAATTCTCACTTTCCTTTTAGTTTTGTGCAGGCCTGTCTCTCTGTGTGCATTTATAAATTACAAATTTTATCAATAAGGAGGAGAAATACAATTTACAAATTATTACGATTTGAAATAACATATATCTTCTCTTGTATAGTTTCCCCCGTACTTCAGTCTTCCAAATTAAAATAGAAACTTAAAAGATTTGTTTTGTTTGTAAAAAAAAAATCATTTTCAAATTTAATTACCAAGAAATTCCATTTCTTATTTTTTGTACTAATTTTTGAAAATAGAAATTAGATGAAGACAAGGTAGTATAATTGTAATTAAATGTGAAAACAATGGAAAACATTTTTTCAAAGAATTAGGCCGGTACATCTTTGTTTCGTAAGATATGTTGAACTAGCAATTTTATCCTTGTTCTTTAGCTTTACTACTAAACTCACTATTTTCGTATTAAATTTAACTCTTTAACATGTAAAGTACTTAACTTTTTGTATGAGTCATACATAAATTGAGAGGGTTTACTTCTATTTTAATGTTTGTACTATTCGCATTATCCTTGTCAGCCTGTCAGCTGTGCTGGCTGAGCCATATCTAGGCTCTAAATAAATAGCTAGCTGATTCATTGGTTGCACGTAATTTTTCTCTTTTCTCTTTCTGTTGCTTCTTGCTTCATGAGTATCTGATGCATTGTGAGCCAGTATTTTTAGAACAGTAGAGCCTCCATGGCAGTTAGTTAGTGGTTGGTCATAGTAGTCCTTTATCATGCTACGTAAGATTCAAGACCCCAGTATTCTTCTGAAGCTAATTCATATTCTCACTAATGTTTATTTTTCTTCCCTTCTAACTCTCTTTTAACTTTGTTTCGTTAGGAGGTCTCAATTTCTTCTGAAGAAAATGTTGTAAAGTATATGGCTTGCATGAAAAAATCAGGTGATTTAAGGGCCAATTCTGATGCTCAAGTTGATGGCGGCCTCCTTACAAATAATACAGCTTTGACAAATGAGGAACAAGAGGACCGAAGTAGTTCTTCATGGCTAAGTTTAGACTCGTGCTCGGCAGGTAATCCTGTACTTTCAAAGTCCATACTTGGACACAGTACGAGTATGATTGGGGAAGCTTCTGCTTCTAGAAACTTCTCAATTGGTAAAGTTGTCACAGAGGAGAGACATACCATAGACATAATACAACAGCCAACTGTTGGTCCTCACGTGTCTACCACTCCACGAAAACCCAGGAAGCGTTTTGGCAAACCAAATGCAAATTTAAATATAGGCCTGACTGTTGAAAGATCAAGCAATGATGGTAATCATGAAAATGGTTGATTTAAATATTCTGGCAAGTGGGGTTCGAAAAGGATTGACTATCGAAAGGTCAGGCCACGATGGGTTATTGAAATGTTCTGTCAAATGGAGTGCAAATATGATTGAATTTTGCACGTTCACACCATGATGATAATGTGGAAATTTGTTGATTGGTGCATCATCTGAACTAACTGAGCTTGTTTTTGTTGTTGCTGTTGCTTGGCATCTAATATTGTTGTTGCTAGTGCTGGACGACAGTTAACAAGAACATGATGGGGGGATCTTCAATTCTTTCGACGTGCTGCACCAAGAATTGAGACTTTAATTTTGAACTATTGTTACTCGCAATGGTTGAAAGGTATATTGTCTTTGTAAATATGTTGCTAGAGGTCATGGGCAAAATTGGCCTTGGCTCTTTTCTTACGGTGGAAGTGATGAATTGTATATGCTAACCTTATTACTGTTTACTAATTCTGATCTCCCAACAAGTAATGTTCAAGAATGTGCCCAGAGCATGTTGGCAAGCAATCCTTTGGACTTTCCTTTTCACAGCTTTCTCTTGCATTACATTTGTTAAAAGTAAATATTATCCATTGCTTCTATCTAAAAGAATTTCATGTTATGGTAAAACTACCTATTCCGTAGTCTTAACAGACTTTGTAACAGTGTATACTTGAATATAAATCTCTAACATCAATGAAATTGCAATGGAGTCTATGTACTGTATTTTATTAATAAAGCATAGAAAGGGAATACGCATGTACTGAGCAAATAACGCATACCGGTTTTTCAAACAAAAATAAAAAAGTACCAGCGAATTAGAAGCGTGTTAAATAATAATAATTTCTTATTCTACCACACGATGGTTTCGCTTGAGCAATGCCTTTAATTATTGACGTGAGTTAAGACAATTTATTTTTAAAATTAAATAAATTTGATTATACCGCTATATTTTTTACCTAAAGTAATTGATGTTTCTTTTTTATCCAAATCTTTAAACATTTTATAATGAATATATAATATATTAAAAAGAGTTAATGTATAAGTGTTCAGACGAACTGCTATGTTGCTATATCAGTGTTGTGTTACTGATACGAGAGGTGTACTTCAACCAGATTGAAAATTGTCTTCTCCAGCGAGTATTAGTTACAGTCCCTAGATTTTAGAGAAAAAGAAGATAAGAAGCTAAACGGAGAAGGAATCAGCACTCGAACAGCCGCATATACCTTTGCCGATTGCCACTCAGCACCAGTCATACTAGCCACGTCAGAATTTGGACCCACAGAATTCCCTTACGTGGCTCTCTCCTCATTCCACCACTTCAAAATCGTTATCTCGAAACCTCATCCACTTCCTATCATCACCTCCACTCATTTCCCACTTGTAACTTCCATGGCAATTGAGAATCCTAACCCAACACAACACAAAACAACCCATTAACACAAGGAGAGGATAAGACCGCTCTCTTTCACACTCACAGAAACTAAAACAAGGAGGAAAAAAAAATCTCAAAATAAAGCAACCAAACCTCAATCTTCTCAAACACAAGATCCACAAACAATGTCTTGCTCCAATCTCACAATGCTTGTGTCCTCCAAACCTTCCCTCTCCGACCCCTCCAACCTCTCCTTCCGTTCCGTTCTCAACCCTTTTCAGCTCCCTTCACAAAACCCAACTTCATGCACCCCTTCACGCTCTTCCTCTACCCAGGTTCAGTGTGGTCTTCGAGAGCTCAGAACCCGCATTGATTCTGTTAAAAACACTCAGAAAATCACTGAGGCAATGAAGCTTGTGGCAGCTGCAAAAGTTAGAAGAGCTCAAGAAGCTGTGGTTAACGCAAGACCCTTCTCGGAGACCCTCGTTGAAGTCCTCTACAACATCAACGAGCAGCTCCAAACCGAGGACGTAGACATTCCTCTAACAAAGGTGAGGCCAGTAAAGAAGGTTGCACTTGTCGTGTGCACTGGCGATCGCGGCCTCTGCGGCGGCTTCAACAACGCAATCATAAAGAAAGCCGAGGCTAGAATTAAGGATTTGAAGGAACTTGGTTTGGAATACACTGTCATTAGTGTTGGCAAAAAGGGTAACTCTTATTTCCTTCGAAGGCCTTATATACCAGTTGACAGGTTTCTAGAAGGTGGTTCACTTCCAACTGCTAAGGAAGCTCAGGCTATAGCTGATGATGTTTTCTCACTGTTCGTGAGCGAAGAGGTTGACAAAGTGGAGCTTCTGTACACTAAGTTTGTGTCACTGGTGAAGTCAGATCCCGTGATTCACACTTTGCTTCCACTGTCACCAAAGGGAGAGATTTGTGATATCAATGGTGTGTGTGTTGATGCTGCTGAAGATGAGTTCTTCAGGTTGACCACCAAGGAGGGAAAGTTGACTGTGGAGAGAGATGTTGTGAGGACTAAGACTTCGGATTACTCACCAATTTTGCAGTTTGAGCAAGACCCAGTTCAGATCCTTGATGCTTTGTTGCCTTTGTATTTGAACAGCCAGATACTGAGGGCCTTGCAGGAGTCTCTGGCCAGTGAACTCGCTGCAAGAATGAGTGCTATGAGCAATGCAACGGACAATGCTTCAGATTTGAAGAAGAGGTTGTCCATTGTCTACAATAGGGAGCGCCAGGCTAAGATCACTGGCGAAATTCTGGAAATCGTGGCTGGTGCAAATGCCTTGCAATAGTGCAATTTGTAGGTATTGTTATCATTCTCATTATTATATGATGTGTTTGTCTAAGACTAAAGCGGAAACGTTTTTTGTGTGTTGTATTTATTATTTTCCTTCTGAACTATGTATGTAATGAATTAATGATAAGATCTATATATAAAGATTCAGTGAGTTCATGGACATGTTATGAAGTGGTGTTTCACATACTTTTTGCAAAATGTTCCACTGCAATGTGGTGATTGTGTTTGATACTGCGGAGACATATATTATAACGGGATCTATAAACAAATAAGGTTGCCTCTGAACCATGGGGGTCCTCAATAGATAGCTGTTAATAAAATATTATATCACTGAATCCTGATTCGTGAATTGAAACTGAGTACTAAGCAGAATGGCACATAACATGGTATAGATGAAAACGGCACACAGAGAAAGATAAGCCATCTGTGTTAGCTGGACTTTGGATATCTACATCACACTTTCACCACAATACTGAATCTTGATAGTTTTCCCTCTCAGAGTTTTTGTATTTTTATTTGATTAGAGAAAGTGAGAAAGTAACTTCTTATACCAATTCTACTAAATGTAGCAGTGCATGCATGTAATTTGTCTTGTGCTAACATGTTATAAGTAAACATTATATTCTCATGCTTCCATGCAATGAAGTTATGCCCGTTGAAAATGTTTTTGGAATTTCGATTGGTTGACCAGCATATGTAGCTTAGAAAATGCACAAAAGATCATGCAATTTTAAAAGGCCATCTTATATGCGTCAGGTTCTGGTTTGATCTCAGGAGATAAGCACCTAATGCATTAGAGTGAAGAAATTGTTCTGGAGCTTCTCAAAGGAGGTCAACGTACCCTTTTATGTCTTGTCTTCTCCTCAACTTGGTTCTGATTTCTTAAGCAGAAAAGTTCATTGTTCTTATGATGGAGCTGTAGGGAAAAGGAATACGAGTACAGAGAACACCGAGTCTGAATAAATTACTTCAAAAAAATGACATGCACAATTTGTATTTGTATAATAAATCATGTGAAAAGTAATATAAACCCTTTGCCATCCATCTATTTGACATTCGAATTTGTGGTGACATTATATAAGCAGAAACTTCTTCTTAAACGCTCAGACCAAATTGATCACTGTTTTGTCGAATATCATTGGAATGAACACTTCTAAATACAGGAAATCGAAGCTTTCATTGCAACACAAAAGAGTTTGATACCTCAGACATCTGTAGCACACTTCACACTCGTTTTATCTATACTGTAGTTTGTCAATTTGAACCCACAATTCTTATTGGTCCAGGTATTATTTTAATCAAACATGTATTTAGTTTGTATATGGATTGGATGTGTATTCTTAATACTCCTCTTAAATATCTTCATCGCGTATACTTTGTTGCTTTACTCAATCTTTCTTCAAATTCTTCAACGAATGTAGCTGCAGCCAATTTTTCCATTATCTTTTGTTTCTGGGCGTGAAACAAGACTTTCTTTTGGGATTTTTTGTCTTCTTGTTTTGTTGAATATCATTGCGCATGCACTTCATTATGAAATAATTTCAAACCACATTTAGAGACCAGAGCTTTTGTTGGACAAGGAAATACCTTAATGTTGTCATGAATAATTGGAGGAAGAAACAAAAAAAGAGAGTACGATCAACATTAGGATTGTTTGATTGCTGTTCTTGCTTTCTTTCTTTATGTTGAAGAATGAAAGAAATGGGAAATTGAAGATAAGGATCATTAGAAGGATTTGAGTTTAGAGAACATGATAAAAGTGGTTGAGACCTTCCAAAAACAGATAATGTTTCTTATATTCACTACAAGATTCCAGTTTCGGGTTGGATTCATCCCAAAGACTTTTTAGTCGATGAAAAAAGGTAGAAAGAGATCTTTTACCTTAACTCATGAATATCAAACCTTCTAAAATGGTTGCTTCTACTTAATCTTTTTTGGAGATCTATTCAAAGCTCTCTTGCACTGTCAATGCAGTGGATGCTCTGTGAAATTTTATAAGAAGAAATGTGACTGATAAAAAAAGATCATTTGTTACATTTCTTCCAATATGTTTATGATTTTACTCCCCTGGTAGTTGAAAGTAATTTTAATTTTATTCTTAAGACTAATATTTAGTCTTAAAAGATTGAATATGTTTATGACTCAATTATCATATTTAGTCTTAAAAGATGATCTTTTGGCTCAATTTTTATTCTTTATTGTAGCTAAGGTCAAAGAAGAACAATGAAACAAATAACTTAAAAAAATACGCTTAAAGGAGTTAGAATGACAAGTAAATGTATTGAGGTAAATATGTTACAATTTTCAAATGATACTCTTTTTTTTAGACAAAAACAAAGAAAGTTTGGATTTTGAAGAACATCTAAGATCTTCTGAACTTGTTTCTAAACTTAGTGTTAATTTTTCTAAAAGCAAAATCGGTGAATTAAAGATTGGGGAGAGTACTCTGGTAACATTTTTTTGAAATGCTAAATTGTAATATCATGCATATTTACAATAAAAAATATATTATTGACAATAAAAATTCGTCGGTAATGTGCAAAATCGTTGGTAAATGATAATTATTGATTGTCAAATATTTGTTGATAAAAGTATCGTCAGTAATTTTACCGATGGATTTTTTATTCAATTAGTATTATTGGAAAAAAATTCGTTGATAAATTTGTCAGTAATGCTTATGTCACTTACCAACAAAAAAATATGTTAATAAATCTGTCGGTAAAAAAAAATTCAAAATTTATCGATAAATTTGTCTAAGTAATGTTTATCAAGGAATATATATCCGTCGATGAAAATATGTGAGTAATTTTATAATTTTTTGTATTTAAGTTTGTCTATAGAAGATAATCTATAGAAAGAAGATTGACTAGATGAAAATGAAATGTTAAACTTTTGTAGAAAAATTTGTTTGATAAATTCAATTTTAGCTGTATTTCCATATTATATCTACCTTTCTTCAAAACTACAATCGTTAAGGTTATTAGGAAATTATATTAGGAAAATTTATTTGGGAAAAGGAAAGTGAAGATAGAAATTTTGTTTGGGTTAAAAGAGATATTTTATTCGAAATCAAAATATTAAGAAGGATCTAGTATAAAGGACATTAAATTATTGGTTTAATAATTTAGATTGTTCCTATTTATATTGGGTTTTCTCAATTAGGTCCCAGTATTTTAAAATGACTCAATTAAGTTCTTATTTTTGCAAAATTGAATCAATTAAGAGTTTGTCGTTAACTTGGGTGGACGACATTAAAATTGAGTGTGCGTGACATTCAGGCTTGGCTGAGGTGACAGTTTATGCTGAATTGAGTTGGTTTTCTCACATTTTTTAATTAAATTTCTTTGGAAATAATTGATGCACACAAAACGTAACGTTTAAATAACTGATTTTTGCCTAAATTAAAACGTGCGTTTTGAGTTTGGAACATTGCAGAATAAAGGGAATGGTTTTTGTCTGTGCAAAATTGAGGATTTTGGAAAAATAGGGTTTGTAGATGGCTTCTGAGTTCTAACAAAAATTGTCTGGACTAAGAACTGAACAAAATGTGATTTTATCCATTCCTTAATAGCTAATTAATATATAAGCCCCTGATGGGAAGAAAATTTACGGCTCTCTCTGGCGCCGGGATCTTCGAACAAGGTAAATATGCCCATAAACCCACTGTCTACCTAATCTTAAATCCGATTGCTGCAAAATAACAACACCATTGGTCATGCAAAGAGCAAAACACCTGCAACTCTTGTTTACATTGTCACGTTTTTATTTTCTCTACTCATAAAAAGGAGAACGAAATCGTGGTCTAATTTTACAATCTTATGCAAGAAGTAAAAAGAATCTATTTTATTACCTCAGCTTTGGTGCAAAATTCCAGTAAGCATTCACACACATGACAATCTGCTCTATGAGGTGAGTTATTACCCTTGTCCGTTCTCACAAATGCAAATACCTTAAAGAAAATGAATTCAGTACCGTGAACCTCACTCTCCTCAGGCACACCTATTCTCTTCTTCCAATTTAGGGTTTTAAATCCCTTCTGAGTTCCCAATTTCTCCCAAAATCCCCGATTTCGTAATTTCTCTTTATTTTGCAATGTTCCACACTCAAAATGTACGTTTTGATTTAGGTAGAAATAAGTTATTTAAACGTTGCGTTTTGTGTGCATCAATTATTTCCAATGAAATTTAATTAAAAAATATGAGAAAACCAACTCAGCTCAGCATAAACTGCCACCTCAGTCAAGCCTGAATGCCATGCACACATAATTTTAACGCCGTCCACTCAAGTTAACGACAAACCCTTAATTGATTTAATTTTGCAAAAATAGGAACTTAATTGAGACGTTTTAAAATACTGAGACCTAATTGAGAAAACCTAACATAAATAGGGATAATCTAAATGATTAAACCTAAATTATTAATTATACCTTATTAGGAAAAGTAGGGTTGGGAGTGAAAAGAAAAAGGTTAAAAGGAGGTATATAGTCAAATACGAGAGAAGGAGGAATTTATTTGGCTAGATAGGTAAGATCAGGTAACAAAATCAGTTTATAAAATACTCTTATTGGTGCAAACATTCAATAGTTAACAGAATAGAGTACATACATATTTATAAATTATTGGATTCAATTCACTTACCAATAAAAATAATTAAATTACAAAATATATTTTATTTCATGAAAAATTATAAAAAATAATATTATTTATTTTATAAAATCAATTTAAATAGATAAATTAAGTTAAAAGATGTAAAATATGTTAATAATTTAATTTAAATTTCATGTGAATATTAATTTTTTTTACAGAAGAATTCAATTTATAAATAAGCTAATAAAGAAAGATACATATTTTTTCAAATATAAAAATTACAAGAACTTTATATTTATATTTTTAACATTTTTTTTTCTAAAGAATGAGTTGGTTTTTCTAGTCAAAAGTAAACTTGATTGTGAAATAAGACAAGTTAAACATGACATTTTTATCAAAATTAAAAAGAATGTTTAAAATAGATATTTTTTAATTTAAATTAAAAAACAAAATTTATTTTTAATATTTAAATAAATTAATTTGATATATAAATTTTAAAAAATTATTTTAACATGAATATATAAGTTATAATTAGACTTATATATTAATTTGGTTTCATTTTGAACAATAATAATAAAATTAAGATTTAATTGAGTTAATAAATAAATATAGAAAATAAATTAAATATTCGAACATTTTATAACACTGATACATGGTATTCACAGTGACATTAGCATGTGATATAATATTAATCTTTACACGTGAAAGAAAAGCTAAAAAAAAAAACTAAAAATAATACTAACAAACATGCAAAGATGACGTTAAGTCTAATTCAATACTATTTTATACAAATTTAATGAAAATTAATAAATTGAACTAATGTAATGTAAAATAAATTTTAATTGAAAAAAATACTAGGATCAAAATAAAATACAAAAAGTTGAAAAAAAAAATAATTAAACCAAAATTTTAATATAGGATTCAGTCCATTTAGAATACATGAATAAAATGAGATGCAATGTTTTTTTATTGGCAGTGTTTCCGTATTGATCATCTGACTCGTTAATCTAATGTACTCATCACACCTATGACTATGTTGCTTGCTATTACAAGGACACATGGATATATAAATTTAGATATTGGACCGTTGATTGCTTTTCATACATCAAATTAAAAAGGAAAGAATCTTATAAGGATTACACTTAGAATATTCCTTTACTATTGAAAAAGAAAAAAAAAAGGTATATATATATAAAAGTGCTAACTCACTAACATAAATAGAGTCATGCTTTTGAATATAAAGTTTTTTCATAATAATAATAAAAAATAAAATTATTACTTTTCTTATAATGTTAAAAAAAATTAAATTAATAAAGTAATTATTCTAATTTAACAATCTTAAAAGTTTGCAGATAAGGATGATAACTTAACATCGTGCATTTTATATAGCAGAAAAAAAAATATTAAATAATGATGATTGATTGGTGTGGGATACACACTCTCATAAAAAATATTAAATAATGATAAATGAAAAGTGTTAACTATTGCTAAAATGGAAGAACATCTTCTATATTATACTATTTTCTAACTTATCTTAACATAAAATTAAACATTATTTGTTTTACTAGATATGTTCGATTGATCTTTTCACAACATGAATACAAAATAATTCTACCTCATAAAAGTATGGAGAGTTGATCAGTCAGGTTGAAATTGTTCATTTTAAATATGTTTTTGAGAATTAAAGTTTATATTCTTGATTGAAAGAATATATTTTAGAGATAGATAGTAATATTATTTTGTAATTTTTTCTATAAAAGATGTTAAAAGACAAGTTTTTCATTATATATAAAAATTGATAATCAATGACATAAGACAAGCATGTTGAAAAGATAGAAACCCTTTATAAAAAAAAAAAATCCTTTGAGATAGATTCAAATTGCGTGAATCTTACTTTCTTCCCAGCAGAGAAAGCAAAACCAGAAAACCGACTTCACTTTCATGTGTTTTCCTTTAAAGTTGTTGATATTATAAGTCCGTGAATGTGATTACTAGTTTCCATAAAGCAATGATCCAAACTAGAATTTTGCACCAAGAGATTGTCTTCGTCTTCTCGTCTTACATCTGGCACATTCTCGTTGGCATGTATCTTATTGTAATGTTGAATGTGTTTATAGATATATTCTTAAGTTTTATTTTGATAATATTTGCAATGAAAATTAGATCAATATAAATTAACAAAAGGGAACTCAGATTTTAATATAATAATTATAAATTTAGTTTAAAACTTTTGTCAATCAAAGTTTGAAATAGGAATATCTTGGTTACAACTATTAAATTAATTAGACTAAGACACAGAAATTAAATAATGTCTGGAAGCATAAGTAGTTTTTGAGTTGGCAGTGTTTGAGAATTAACGTAGATGACAAAAGAAATGGAACACTGGACACCAACATTCGACATTACAATAACCACTCAAATATAAGTGAATTTGCACCGTTGGATGAATTATCGAAGTGTGGTTACTTCCATGAACAAATTAATGTAAACTTGGCGGAGCAAAAATAGCAAGAAAAGAAATGGTATAAAAAAATAATCACAAATAGCGCACACACATCACTGCCCACCACTTGACTGTCATATGTGTGGCTCAAACTCCGATATACTCAAATCAATTGACACTATCGCCGAACTGCTGCAAGTGCATGTATCATCCTCTCCTCATCGTCATCTCATTTTCATTCTTTATGTTTTCGTAATTTGTTTTTCGTTTTGTATACAGTACACTGATATTTTATTTTGTTTTGCTTTTTTTATGATTTGGCGCACAGATTCATGGGCATGTTCATTGATTTTGGAACATTGGATTATTAGCACAGTTGCATTGATCAAATGCTCGCACCACAGCGCGTATAAAAGAGGAACAAAGAACGAAACTTTGTTGTTGGAAGTGAGTGGTTATGGAGATGTCTTTGCAACTAAACTGCAAAACCGTGTTCCCCTACAGAAGCGGTTGTGTGAAGCTGAACCCGTTACCTCGTCGTTCTGTAACGTTTGAAAGTGGTTACATGGTAATTGCTAAGTTTTTTCATCTTACTCTTGTGTATGCTTTATGTTTTCTGCCTTGCACCCTCTCTTTTTCTTAAATTGGATTAATATGGTGGTGAGTATTAGAGTTCGAGTACTTTTTCTTTTGGGTTTCAGTGTTCCCCGTGCAAAGCAGGTTGGGGTGTTTCTTTCGTCAGTGCCAGTGCAGGTTTTTTATTTATCTTATTTTCTTTTTGTTGTTTTGTTGTTTTAGGATTAAGAATTTATGAGTATATTTTTCTATTAATTTTAAGGTTTGGTAGATTTTCCTCGGAGGAGGCAACAGAAGAAGGTGGCAGTTACAAGGCCCAAAGGCACTGCTGCAAAGGGTTTTGTCCCAAGCAAAAGGAATGCAAGATTGAAGAAGGGAGATTCATTAACTCCTGTGGTCAGCGAGGTTTCAGGGGGCGATAAGAAACAAACAGTTGATGTCGATATTGACGATGATAAAGAAGGGGGGGTTGAATTTTCGGAAGACGAGAGGTTTGAGGTTATAGATAGAACTGATGAAATTGTTGGGGATGTGGGGGAATTATTGTTGTTAGATGAGACCGTGGATGTTATTGAGAGCAGTCAAGCTAGCATTTCTATGACTGATGAGGATGTTGAGGTTCTCGAGTTAAAGGAGGATATTCCTTACAATGGAGGTGTTGGGATTGTTGAAGATTCAGGAGAAGGGTTGTTGGATCATGCCGAAATTGATGAAAGTGTTAAAGATACAGATACTGATACCCTTGGTGAAATAACTGAGGAAGCTGTTGAGGAATCAAGCACTGCTGATGATGATAGAATAAAGGAGGAAGCTTCTCGGCTGTTGAATTTGGAGTTGGAAGAAAATCAGCGCCAGCAGGAGATAGAGAGCATAGCAGAGGAAAAAGTTTCTCAAGGGACCAAGCTGTTTGTATATCCTCCTGTTGTTAAACCTGATCAAGATATAGAAGTGTTCCTTAATAAGAGCCTTTCAGCACTAAGTGATGAACCACACATTCTAATCATGGGGGCATTCAATGATTGGAAGTGGAAATCTTTTTCCGTTAGGTTGAATAAGACACATCTCAATGGAGATTGGTGGTCTTGCCAATTATACGTGCCAAGAGAGGCCTACCAGGTAGATTTTGTGTTCTTCAACGGAGAAAATGTCTATGACAATAATGACCAAAAAGACTTCCGCATACCCATTGAGGGAGGAATGGATGCATTAGCATTTGAAAATTTCTTACTTGAGGAGAAACGTAAAGAATTAGAAGAACTTGCTAGGGTGCAAGCTGAAAGGGAAAGACAAGCTGAAGAGCAAAGGCGAATTGAGGCAGACAGAGCTGCAAAGGAAGAGGACAGGTCACGGGCGAGGGTGGAAGTTCAAAGAATGCGAGAAACATTACCACAATTGTTGAAAAATGCTGTAAAATCAATTGATAATGTTTGGTATATTGAACCTAGTGTATTTAAAGACAACGACTTGATCAGATTATATTATAACAGAAGCTCAGGTCCTCTTGCACATGCTAATGAAATATGGATTCATGGTGGGCACAATAATTGGAAGTATGGATTATCAATCATTGAGAGGTTTATCAAATCTGTTTTAAAAGGAGATGACTGGTGGTATGCCGATGGTATGCTCTTTTACATATCTATGCTTTGTCTTTGAAATTTTTTCATTTCCTAGAAATTAATCTTTTACTAGACATTGCAAAAGATGACGAATAGAAAAAAAAAGTGCTATTATGGGACTGCACGGAGTTGGAGTTTTGCATCCCTATTTATAATGGTCACATGTTTTCCGAATGAAGGAGGACTTATGCCATATATATATATATATATATATATATATATATATATATATATTGTGGTATATGGTGATTCATCAGGTGAATGGTGTGACTTTGCAGATGAGATTCAGACACATGATTCTTAAGTGCCTTTTTTATCCACAAGAAAAACCATAATGAAGTGAAATTTATTTATAGATTTCTCATGTCCATCATATAATTTATAGAAGAAAAGATTGCATATTTAAGGGATAGGGATATTTGTGTTTATGGCTATTATTTTGCATAAAATCTTTGATGAGAATTTTGAATCTAGAACATTTTAAGTTATACAACCAATTTTGAATTCTATGATTTTTACTATATCTTACATTTGGCTGAAATTTCATAGATTGATTAGAAAGAGGCAGAGAGAGATGAATTTCTTTCATGAAGCATTAGTTGTTTAGTCCTAGAATTTAGATATCAACTCTTTAAATTATATAGGTCAAGGACTGTATGATGGTCAGCGAAGGAATTCTGGTTCAGAAGATGGATAAAAGCTTGATATTATTTTTAGGATTAGTTTGAAGAATGCAACACATTTTATTAATCAATTAATTATATTTTATGCAGTTGTTGTACCTGACCAAGCTCTTGTCCTGGATTGGGTCTTTGCTGATGGCCCACCTCAAAAGGCAGGTGTGTATGATAACAATCATAAACAAGATTTCCACGCCATTGTCCCTACAGTTACAACTGATGAACAGTATTGGGTTGAAGAAGAGGAACTGATATATAGAAAGCTTCAGGAGGAGAGGAGGTTAAGAGAGGAAGCTATACGTGTCAAGGTTAGTTCTGGCACTGGGTGACATTAAGTCGTGGTCTAAGATGCTTCAATTGTAAAAATAAGCTTTTCAGTTGTCTGTTTTTTCTTGTACCACTTGTTGTAAATATATACATAACAAACAAGTATAGTATATTTATATAATCGAATTTTGGGTATGGAGGATAAGTTCACCTTTTGCTCAGAGTGTAGCTCTAGATTGATCCCTATAACTGTTTGCCTATGTAAGAGCATTTTTTTTTTCTTTTAACTGATATTTAAACTAATACTTATGTTGTTGATTGTTCTTATCCTTTTTTGCAGGCCGAGAAAACAGCACAAATGAAAGCCGAAACAAAGGAAAGAACTTTGAAAAGATTTTTGCTTTCTCAAAAGCATATTGTATTCACCGACCCACTTGATGTTCGAGCAGGGAGTACAGTGACAGTATTTTATAACCCCTCCAACACAAATCTAAATGGAAAGCCTGAGGTTTGGTTTAGAGGTTCATTTAATCGTTGGACTCACCGTAATGGTCCATTGCCTCCTCAGAGAATGTTACCTGCAGAGAATGGTACTCATGTCAAAGCCTCTGGTTAGTCTCTCCCATAGTTTATATATGAAAGATGATTAGAGTCTAGACCATATTATTCCAGCAATTAGTAATATAAAGGGTTTTAAAGGATGTTATTTACGAAATATGATTTGCCCTCCAAATACCACACTTTTGGTGCTACAACATATATGATGTGCAATTCAAGTTAACAGATTGCTTGTCTTTTATATTAAGTGCATTGTTCTGCTATCAATCTGTGTTCACGGATACTACTACTTGAACAGCACTACAAGACACAAGGAGAGCCAACAGGTTTCCTGTGCCAGTGGATTCAATTACATATGGATTTGTGCAAGAAAAAAATTCAATATGCTACTGCATATATCAGAGACAAATATAAGGATGCAGATATTTTTGTATTAAAAATTATTCTTTTATGCACCATTTGCGTGCATAAGATGTGGGGATGGCCTTTATCGGTCATAAATTTTATAAAGAAGGCTGCTAGGAGCTTCTATTGTGTAATTTATGGTCTGTGTTCGGATCAATGTCCATGGATCTTATGTCATAATAGATTTTCAAGACGGAGAATTTCATTATAGTTTTGTAAAGTTGGTGTTATGCAAACTCATCAAGGGTATAATCACTTTGTTCTCTCTAGGGAAAAAGACATTGGCCCTGAAAAAGTTAAATGATTGTGTTTCTGCAGTTAAGGTTCCACTGGATGCATACATGATGGACTTTGTATTCTCTGAGAGCGAACACGGTGGAGTTTTTGATAACAAATTTGGAATGGATTATCACATTCCAATTTTTGGAGGTATTGTAAAGGAACCACCTTTGCATATAATCCATATTGCTGTGGAAATGGCCCCAATTGCAAAAGTGAGCTAACTTATTCTGTGTATCTTATCTTAAATTTATGGACATGTCTCTGCAGACTCTTTTATTTCCAGGCTGGAAGATTTCAGGAAATTACAGTGAAGGAATTTTACTTTTTGTCATTAGTTATGGTGTGGCCAGAATGACCTCTTCCGTGTTGAATTTTCACATGACTTTGTCTAATGGAAACTTCGTAATATGTCAACCCTTATTAATATTTGTGAACTTTTATGAAGAGACAGACATAATTTCCACATGATAAGTGTGAAAATTCAACACTATAGGATCCATTCCCAACATGGTAACAGTTACTTTTTTGGTGATGTTTTCATAAAATAAAAAAAAAAAATCAGTTGCAATTTCTTTATGCTTTCAATATTATTCTATGAAAGTTGGATTTGTAGGACTGGAAAATTTGCATACTCCTTTTCATGGGTAAAGAAAAAAAATGGTTTAACATTTCATTATCTGAACTATGGCAGGTTTAAGGGTATCATTCAACATTCCTTAAATATATGGGATGTTAGAAATATTTCTTGAGCGAAAACAGTAAAAAGTTATGATTAAGAACATTTATTTTTGGCATATACTGTAAAGCATTTATTAAGAACATTAGTGTTTGGCATTTGGTAGTTTTAATTGTTTTGGCAGTCAGAACTTTTCTCTGTCTGTTAGTCTTTCCACTTTTGTAATCTTTATCGTCTTAAGTGTCATTGGGGGAAGTCTTCTTAATAATCAAACTTCTCTGATTATTTTCTTTTCCCATTTTGTATCTTTGTAAAATAAAGAAAGAGGATTGAAAAATACCTCCCTAAGTGCATTATTTTATTAGTGATTGAAAAGAGAATTTTTGAACATCTTGAAAAAGGGTGTTTCTCCTCTTTACTAAAATGGGTTGCAGTAGCACAAAATTCCCCGATGTAGCTAGGGTACGTATGAAGGGTAACTGTTTCCATTAATCAGCTGTTGTTGCAAATTTTGTTCAGAAAAAAGATTGTTATTTATTACTATGTTATGCAGAGAATACTTGTGAATAAATTTAACACGTTTGTCTGTTTCTGATGTATTAATTTTTGGCAGGTTGGGGGCCTTGGTGATGTTGTTACTAGTCTATCCCGAGCTGTTCAGGATTTAAATCACAACGTGGACATTATTCTTCCAAAGTATGACTGCTTGAACCTTAGCAATGTAAGTTTTTTTTCTCTACCTATTGCTGTGGTACTTATTTTACATCTTATGCTATGCATTGGATGTATAATGTCTATTCCAACTTGATTCAAAACTTTTATGTTCTTTCTTAAGTTCCTTTTGAATACAGCATGGTGTTATGATAATCGCTTCTAGAGTGATGCAGTTTGCTATTCAATATGAAACTGATTAATAATAGAGATTGGGGGGACACAGATATTGTTTGGGTGCCTTCCTCTTTTTCACATTGAGCATTTGCATCAGTGGCTATCTTAGAAGACATGAGTGTCTAGAAAAATGCATTTTTTGTATTTTTGTGCTTTTGTATTTTAGCTATTGTTATTACTAGCTACTAAATGCATAGCTTCTAATGTAGGTAAAGGACTTTGAATATCAGAGGAACTATTTATGGGGAGGGACTGAAATAAAAGTATGGCGTGGAAATGTTGAAGGTCTCTCTGTCTATTTTCTGGAGCCTCAAAATGGGTAAATGCGTTGGTTCTCCAATCTGTTCACTAATGTGTGTCAAATATACAGTTCCTTATATTCAAGCCTTGTATTTTATTTCGGAAAATACATTTTTCACATCAACTTTCTCGGTTAGGAAAATATCTATGTTTAGATTGCAGGCAAAGTTTATGGTTGCTGTACTCATATAATTGAACTTCGCCGGTATTATAATCAAATTGCTTGATGGCAATCTTCAAGGCTTTGGTTCTTTTTTGTTCGGGGATAAAAGAAAAACAAAGGAGAAAAAGAAAGAATTCTTCAATTTTTTTTTTGAATTACAAACAAAGAACCTTGGGAGAAGATTCTCGTTCCACCTTCCCCTCTTCTACACTCTTCTCCTATTTAAACAAACTCCCTACACCTAATACATTAAATTTCCAATACTACTTTTTAAATTAACCACCTTTATTCTAACTCTCTGGACCCTATCAGTAGATTGATCATCGCCGGAGGTGGCCGAGAGGTATCATAGTTTTAGGGATTGAGAAGTAAAGGCGGTGGTAGGGCACATGTAATCAACTTTCTGACTTGGTTTTCAACATGCTTTTGAAGCGCTTAGTCGCTTAGCACCAAACATAGACCAAATTATTTCTGAGTAGCAAGAAGATGGGTTGGCTAAAGTTTGAAATTTCCATCACACAGTTGTTAAACCCAAATTTGTACAATACTTGGATAAATTTGTACAATCCAAGTTTTTCTCTTTCAAATCTTGACCATAATTATATTTGAATGTCAACGGCAGGTTTATTTCTGTCAAACTGTTTGAGGAATTCACATTAAGGATTAGATAAAGTCTGTCATCACTTCTTCAAGAGAACAGACTATACTTTCTATACCTTTAAAAAATAGTGTATATTATACATAAAATAAGCCTTTGGACGTGACAGAAGCAAAGCAAATATGTGAAAGAAATTAGTTAATCTCTCCAGTTGTATATATTATGGAGTATATATATTCAACAGATTAAATTGATAGTTGTGAGCTGTATTATGTTTGACATTGGGGGCTATTTTCATTGTAATTATCTAAAAAGATTTTTTTTTCTTTTATTTTGGGTAACTTCATTTTTACTCTTTGCTGCAATTAAGCTGATTGGAAAACTTTCAAATGTTTCACAGATTGTACTGAGCTTTACATATCAATATTTTTTGGTGCAGGTTCTTTCAAGTTGGCTGTGTATATGGTCGTGGGAATGATGCAGAGAGATTTGGTTTCTTTTGTCATGCTGCTCTTGAGTTTCTACTCCAAAATGGATTTCATCCTGTAAGAAATTTCATACTAGTGACTAAACTGTTCATTTTATTTATTTTTTCATTAAAAGATGTCAATTTTTTAACTTCCAATTAACATTTCCTTTTCTGATGTAAGAGTTAATGAAGAACTATCTATTATTCTTGGGATGTTGTGTGGTAACTCAATATTTTCTCATAACCCACCTGAACCGAGCAGTTTTTTTATATGAGACTTGACAGTGGTCAAAACTAGGTAGGACAGTGGCAAGATACTCTTGTCCCTACTTCTTTTTAGGGTAAATGCAATTTGCATGCATTTGTGTAATCCCCCCACTTGACCTAAAAACATGATATGCCTGACTTTTGTAATTCCATGCATTTGTGTAATTGTATCTAAGATTCCGATGCATAAAACAACAAAAAATATTATGAGCCACTTTGCAAGTGATCAGCTTTCCTATTTTGGGCTAGATATTTCTCTTTTAAATTTATTTAACATGCCATTTATATAAAGCAAGTGATCTCGGGTTTAACAATGTCACCGAGGATGTATTTTAATTGACTCTAGTAAATGGGCAGGATATCATTCACTGCCACGATTGGTCAAGTGCTCCGGTTTCATGGATATTTAAAGACAACTATGCTCATTATGGTCTTAGTAAAACACGACTTGTCTTCACTATTCATAACCTTGAATTTGGAGCCCAATTCATTGGAAAAGCTATGCAATACGCTGACAAAGCTACAACTGTAAGTTCTATCTTAAATTTGTCAATTTCCCTAACTTTCACCCAATATTTGATAATTTTAGTAATCATTTACTAATTGTTCCAAACATCAAGTTGTCAGATTACATTTCTATCAAGCCTTTTGAGGCTTGGAGCATGGAAAATATACACACCATACCTACCTTGTACTAAAATTTGCCACATCATGTTATCCCAAAAGTTTATTCAATAAAATTTTAATTATTACCATATATATATATATATATATATAAGGGCAACAAGGTTTGAACTCAATACCACTTGGTTAAGAAACAGACAACATAGATAGATACCATGTTGAGTGAACTCACTACCTCCTCCACACATACTATTTTTAACAAGTGTTTTTTTATCTCTTTTCTAACATTAGTGACTACTCAAGATGATAATTTTATTTTGTGATAGCAATTAGTAACATTTTTCTAATTTTTCATTTTTTGTGCAATGTTTGAATTAATATTTAGTTAATAACTTGATAAATAATTTATGTAAAATGTATGTTTAAGTCAAAATTATAAGGATGGTATAAGGAGTTGCATGGGAGTTTACTCAAATCCGGTGTAACACGAGGAAGAATCTAGAGGTGAGTATTAAAATTATAAACCTACTTTGATACCCACAGGAGATTTTAGGAGTGAAATGAGTAGACACCTATTATTCCTAAACACTTCAATAATAAAAAAAGTGAAAGAAATTAAATAAAAAAAATGTATATTATTAATAATGCATGACTCATTTTTTGGCCTTGACTCATAATACTTGACTATGGAGCTTATTGAATAAACTTACTTAGCCAGCTTTGAACTTGCGGAATATATTGCCTCAAATGGACTATGTTTTCCTTCGGGATCATAGAGAGGACCATGTGTTGACTCTTTTTTTTTTTTTTTTAAAAATAATCTTAGCTTATGCCAGATAGCTTTAATGGAGAGAAAAAGTTTTATTATCTTATGGAAGCAAAACATTTTGTAAATGTGCACTTACAAGGTAAATCATTTCCTGTCAAGGATTTGATTGGCTCTCATCCGTTTAAATCTTTCCCCATAATATAATTTTATCTAACTGTGACATCAGATACAATCTTGGAGTTTAAATTGAATCGGCAATTTGAAATCAAGAAGCTGGTTATGATTTTTACATCATGGTCATTCATATTTGGCAGGTCTCCCCCACATATTCAAGAGAGATTGCTGGTAATCCTGTAATTGCTCCTCATCTTCACAAGTTCCATGGTATAATAAATGGAATCGATCCAGATATATGGGACCCATATAATGATAAATTCATTCCTGTAAGTAGACATATATACAGATCTTTTTATTCTTTTCTTACTAGGTCCTATAATGGCATGTGGTTATCAAAGTTAGCCCCAATAATGCTTCTTGTAAATGATAACTAACTAAAGTTAGAAAGTTAAGCTAGAATAATGCTGATGATTTGTGTTTATCTTGATCTTTTACTTTGGATAATCGTATTGAATAACTCCATCCTATTTTGGTTCTTACTAGTGACTTCAAAATGATGCAACTGATTCTGTGAACATACTTGCCTCATGTTTCTTATGTAACGTAGTGATTGTGAGTGTTTGTGATGAATCATCAATATGCAGAAATATGCACTTAGAATATTACTTACTACTCAACTGTTAAAGTTTCAACAGTGCACAACTGCATGCATTGCTCTGATAAGTTTAACATATACAAGTTTTAAGTAGGTCTTCTTAAATGAAAATGGACTGAGGGATTCTTTTTATTCAGTGGAGTTCGTTAATGGCTACACTGATATCTTAAACTCAATTGATGCCTGCTTATTATATAGAAGCTATTTTATTTAGTTTACTAAGTCAATTATGACTATTTGTGATATCATTATTCCAGGTATCATACTCATCAGACAACGTTGTTGAAGGAAAAAGAGCTGCTAAGGAAGCCTTGCAACAAAGGCTTGGTTTAAAAAGAGCTGATCTTCCTTTAGTAGGAATTATTACTCGATTGACTCATCAGAAAGGGATCCATCTCATCAAACATGCCATTTGGCGCACCCTAGAACGTGGTGGACAGGTATTCCTTTTTTCTGTTTCACAAAGATATGGGATAATAAAGTTATATGCATTTTGACTGTTGTTTTTGTTATCATTACAAAATAATTTACCTGATAACTGATGCAGTATTAAATATTCTTTTATTAAGTTGTTGGATCTCAGTCCTCATCTCCCTTGGGTTAAAGATAGGTGGCCACTTTTAGACCTCCACTTAGCAGTTTCAATTTTCAGTCGAATGATTTTGCAAAAGTAAACGTCTAGGACGAATGATATCTTGAACATGGAACCTACTTTGACCCTTTACCTTTCTTGAATAAGTTCTATACTTCAAATAGGTGCTGCCAAAGTATGACGTTTAAATTTGTTATTAGATTTTCTTGTTCAATTTATAAATTGTTTGCTAATGTTTCATTTAATTAGACAAGTATTGACAGTAAAATGATATGCAGGTTGTATTGCTTGGTTCGGCCCCAGATCCTCGTATCCAAAATGATTTTGTGAATTTGGCAAATCAATTGCATTCCTCTCATAATGATCGTGCTAGACTTTGCCTTGCATACGATGAGCCTCTTTCGCACTTGGTAACTTATGAAACTGATCCTTCGGTAGCATTTTATCCATTATTATATATATACAGGCAAAAAATTATGGGACGCTACTGACTCTTCTAGATTTCTTTTGTTCTAGATTTATGCTGGTGCTGATTTCATTCTTGTTCCTTCAATCTTTGAGCCATGTGGACTCACTCAACTAACTGCAATGAGATATGGTTCAATACCTGTTGTTCGAAAAACTGGAGGTCTGTACATGCTACATATTAATCTATCACATAATATTCATCGACCATTTATCTCATGTATATTTATATATGAAATAGCTTTTTATCTTTTATTTCTTTTGTTCATTCAACTGCTTTGGTTCAGTTGACATTCATCTAAAATAACTTTGCAGGACTTTTTGACACCGTATTTGACGTTGATCACGATAAGGATAGAGCACAAGCACAGGGTCTTGAGACAAATGGATTTAGTTTTGATGGAACTGATGTTGGAGGTGTTGATTATGCTCTGAATAGGTGAGTTCTTTGTCATATGGTTATATCATGAAAAAATGAATTTGCCAATAAATGATGCTGTCAATAGTAATGACCCAATATTGTATGCTGACTTTCTTGCATTGATATTTTCATTGGGAAAGAAGGGTTGAAAGTGGCTTTGACAAGGATAGAGGAAATGTTCTACGTTATTGCCACACTCTTGTAAATGTTTCTTACAGCAAATAAAAATTAATTTTGTGGTAATTTTTTCAGGGCAATAACAGCATGGTATGATGGGCGTGATTGGTTCAACAGTTTATGCAAAAGGGTGATGGAGCAAGACTGGTCTTGGAACCGGCCTGCTCTTGACTATTTGGAGCTTTACCATGCAGCACGCAAGATAGAATGAGATCTAAATGGAGAGAGGAAGTAAGATGCAAATTAAGATTCATTCCTTTTACACAGATTTAGTAATAAGCTTTTTAGTCTTAGAATAATTCGTTGCATATAGCAAATCTTAGTGAAAATAACAACTTCAAGGTGACATCTGTTTCTAGAGAAAACACTCAAAAGGTTCATTATTTTGTCGTCACGCAATAATAACATGTAATTTATATGGTTTTAGTATATGCTAAAGAGGGCATGTTTTTTAATAGCTAAGCTTGTGGAATGCAGAGCAGAATAAATTGGAATCTGCAAGTTTTTTTGTGCATTACATAGTTCAAAATCAATAATAGAAGAAAGAGTTTATGTCTGGATGGGAACCAGCACATACTCCATAGATAACATTGTTTTAATATAGTAAATATAATATTTTTGTGTACTCATTAAGATGTCTGTTAAGATGTCCGCTTGACGTTATATATATATATATATATATATATATATATATATATATATATATATATATATATATATATATATATGAGTTTGTTAACGGCCGTACACCTGTTTTTCAGTTGGTACATTTTAACAATGTGTATCAAATTATAATAGACAAAAATACCCTCATATATTATGGATTCTAAGTTTTAAAGTCAAGGATATTTAAATAATTTTCATTCTCATAACTAAAAAAAAGAAACCCCAAACCCTTACTCACATCTCTCATTCCTCTTGATCCTTTCTTTTTCATCTCTCTCACTCCAACATTTTATCTATCATCTTATGGTAGATTCAACTGAAAAAAAAATTAGAAATACTCGTCGTTAAATAATTTATCTTTATAAAGAGTTGAATCATTGGCATACTCGTCTTCAGACAAAGGTTCATTCAAGATCTCTTCAATTTCATCATCTTCACTAACCTCTTTAATTTCATCATCTGTAAATGTTGAATCATCATCTCTTAAAAAACCTTCAGGTCAATTACCAATTACTTCTGATATCATTATGTTTGTGAAAATTAGATAAGACAAATTATAAAATGAAAACTCAATATAAAATATTTTTTGTAAGAAATTGTTTAATAGCGAGTGTTTCTGATTTTTTAAAGGCGAATTATTAATTCTTCATATATCATTATACTTGTGAAAATTAGATAAAATTAGATAAGACAAAAATTATAAAATAAAAACTCATTATAAAATCATTTCTTTTTGTAAGAAATTTCAGTGTTTCTAATTTTTTTTTAATTGAAACTACAGTAGACATGATATATAGTTTACTAAATGAAAATATACATTTATTTAAAAAAAATATAAGTGCGATTTTATTGAATATATAAGAGATATAAATGCTTACTTTAAAATTAAAAAAAATATATATCAATATAATTTCATATAACTTAAAGTAAATTTCTATTATAAAAATAATAGTAAGTATTTTTAGTTTTAATATTTATCATCATTATTGTGATCTCATCCTCATCATCATTAAATATTTATAATGTTACTTATCTCTCTTTTTCTTAAACTGCACTTAAGTCTATTAATTTAACAAGTACCAAGTTATCATGGAAGTTGCTGATTGCCTCCTCTAATGTGGACATTAAAGCTACATAATAAGGAATCATACATCTGTAGAGGCCAGGAGCTCAGATTTAAAGACGATTTTTCATTGCTCTTTCAATCTTTAAAAAAAAAATTACTTTTGGTGAAAAAAATATAAACCTAAATGCAGGTTTCCACTTACTCATTAACTAAAATAAAAGAAATATATTATAGATTTTTCATTCATTCAACCATATTAGTTATATGTTAAAATATAATAATAACATAGATAAACTTGTGCTTGATTAAATGTTTTGAATTAATAAATTAAAATATGTAACTTAAATTGTATTTATTTGATTTTTTATATCTAAATTTTCACTTTTTATTCATTTATCGTGAAAAGTCTTCATCTATTTAAAGTCTTCATCTAGTTATTGTTCCTTTATAATTTCGGATTAAAACAGGTATATATTCTCATTAAAAAAAAACAAATGGAATTTGTACAAACTCACAAAATAACTTCAAAATACAAGGAATACTTTTTCGACGTGAAGAAAATGAATAACTATTTATTATAATTTTAAAATTTCTAATAAAATTAATTATTGTTCTTATGAATATTATTGATACAAAAATATTAACTTTTCAAATAATTGATCTTTACCGAAAATCCTAACTATTGGAATCCAAAATCTTAAATTATAGATGATATGAAATCAGAGAATAAGTTAGTAAAAAGTCCAAAATGGTTGGAAATCCCTAACAGCCATCGAATGAAAAGAGACTGCGAGTTCAGTGACTTAGCCAAAATGGTTGAGATGGAGGGAGGTTCTGCATGTATTAATGAATGAATGAGCTTTGTTACAGAATTCGGATAAGGTTGAGGATTGTACGGTTACATCCAATAGTCCCTTACCACCTCTCCAAATCAAGATGCAGATGCAGATGCAGTTGCAGTTGCAGTTGCAGCTTTTGGAAAAAGATAACAAAATAAAAGCAAATGAGAGTTTTGTTAATTGAAAATGTTACCATGTTTTCACCTTACTTTGATCATTTCTAGCTTAATTAATGATTTATTATTATTTATGTCAACTAATGGAGATTCATCGTCTTCTTTTCTGGACCAAACAATAATACAATGTGTACACAGATTTCCTGCTTTTGTTGGCTTTTTTCTGCCACCCCATGTCTTCTAAAAAATAATAATGTACCATTCTCTGATTCTGGACTCGGATTTTCAAGGCTTCTTCCTTTGTACCGGATGGTATTTAACATGGGTTAATCACATTTACCATTTGTAAGTTTTTGTTTTTTGAAAAGTTGTAGTTCCTTTTGGGGGTATATTGAAACAAAAGCAAGGTAGATTCCTGATGTTATTCCCTTACACCTTTCTGCCTTTTGATTCCCAAGACGAGAAAAAAGTTCATTTTATCTCATTAGAAGCCACAACAGCTTTAGGTGGAGAAGTCTCATCACTTATCCGTCTCTATATATACTGAAAAAGCTAACTTTCGCATCACTGCTCATTGCTCAATCTTCTTACACTCCTTTCTGCGTTTCACAAACATCTCATCCTTCTAGGGGTGGCACTGTGGCAGAGCTAACAACAATGGCAGATCTAGGTGTTTTTCTGAATCAAAGTTGTGCTGCTGGTGGAGGAGCAATGGGGAACAAAGATTTTGATGAAGATGTGTGGAGTGTGGACTACGAGAAAGATGATTCTGCCCAAAATACCACAAGGGCATGCAAGGAATCTTGTGGTTCTTCTTCTGCATGGCGTTTACCTGCTGCCACAAGAAAGATTCCAAGGGCTAGTTCCAACACCCCACCTTCTTCTGATGCTCCATTGTTGAAAGGTTCCTCAGAGCCCATGGATATCCCTGACTGGTCTAAAATTTATGGGAAGAGTTGCAAGAAAGGGTCAAGGGATGATGGTTCATGCAGCAAAGATGATGAGGATGATGACATGGTGCCTCCACATGAATGGATTGCAAGAAAGCTTGCAAGAAGCCAGATTTCTTCTTTCTCTGTGTGTGAAGGGATGGGGAGGACTCTGAAAGGGAGAGATCTTAGCAAGGTGAGGAATGCTATTTTGGCCAAAACTGGCTTCATAGAGTAGTTCTTAGTGAAGTTGTCACCACAGTCTTCAACCATGTCATGTCTCATCATATAAGCTTCAAATTTTGGTGTCATCAGTAACTCTACCATCACCAAATCTTCTATCATTGTTAGATTAAGTTACCATGCAATCGTTTTCTTTTTCTTTTGTTTTGATCATTCTCAGTATTAAATACTTTATTGGTACGGAATAGGGTGTCCTTTTCTGCAAGAGTAACTTGAAATGGAACCCCTCTACATGAAGCCAGAGCTGCCTTGTTTTGGATCTGTTTTTTGTTCTAAAGTTTTCTGGGAAAAGAAGGATTTATAGGGAAAGCAAAAGAGTGAGTGGAAGTGAGCAGTGGCAGCCTCTGAAAGTTTTGTGTGGATTTTTAATGAGTTTTTGGTTTGAGGCTAATGTGGGATGCACCTTATAAATGGAAGAGTTGTTATTTCTCATTGGTTATCGTTTCATTCTGAGATTCATAATTATATGTTTTAGACTGAACTATTCTAATGTAATAGTCTTTTCCAAGTAAAGTTCATACAACAAATGGTGAGATTTTGAAATTCAGGAAAAGGGCACAGATTACATACCTTTTTCTATTATTTTAATTCTTTCAACCAATACATTATAATGAGTTTTAAATTTCAAAGTTAGGATACTTTTCAAACAAAGTTAAAAGTTGAAACAAAACCATGAATATATATTTCATTTTTGTCATGTATTTATAAATTACCTTTCAAATTGGATAAAAAAAAATATACTTGTATCACACCACTTTCTGACTATAATGGATTAAATTGAAATTTAACTATATACTTTTGTCTATGTTACTTTTGTCAACCTGTTAGAACTAAAGTTCCAAATCGGTGGATTTTCTGATCTGGCAGTCCTCTAAACCTATATATTAGGACTATGGTAGTTTCTATTATATATTCCGAAGCTTATTTCCTAGATATCATTATATTAATAATTTAGAACAAATTATAGTGAAATATGTTTGAAATTCTTTTAGTACTTCTGTATTTCCTTTTAAGTTTCTGTTATTATTCTCTTTCTATATTTAGAGGAAATTTTTGTATTACATTCTATTTAGTAAATTTTTATAACATATTAATGTTTTGCTACATTTTTTACCCGACAAAAATAGAAAATTGTTTTTTATTAACACAAATCCTTAAGATTTAGGGGTTATGTTTTGAAAATTTTATTTAAAAATGTAATTTTTCTATCAACTTTATAAAAAAATAAAATTAGTTCTTTTTATTTTTTATTTTATTTATTATAAAAACATTACATTCATTTCAATTAAATTTTCTCTGGGGACAACTAATTAGAGTGGAAACAATTGTACCATGGGGCATAGAATATTAATAACTTTAAAACTTTTAATAACTGTAACCAAATAAAAATGAGTTGTTTTTTTAAAATCCAACTAATCAATTATTTTGTATATACTCTTTAACATAATCACCACGTCCCCTTCATTTCTGTCTCTTAGATTTTTTATTACATTTTCTCGGACTTTGAAAATAAGAAATATAATCTGTTTTCTATTTTTAAAACATCTCTTTGAACATACTCTGATAAGAAATTAAATAAAAATATTGAACTAATTTTATTACTTTTCAATTGATAAATAATAAAATATAATTCTATTGTAAAGCAAAATATAATCTTCTTTTTATAGTTTGGTATTGACATATTTGTTAAGGATACATTTTTATTACTTTTAAATATATTTTTAAAATACAAAATTATGCATGATGATTTTAAAATTATTAATAAAAAATTAAAAAAAAAGTAGTCTCATATTTTTCCTACTTTATAATATATATATATATATATATATATATATATATATATATATATTATATTTCTCTTATCGAGGTGCTACACTAAGATATGTACATAGAGACAGAAACAAATGTAAACAAGTGGAATAATTAGTTTTCTTTTATATTGTAACTGTTTATTTTTTCACCTAATTTGATAAGTTGGCATTATTATTTTACTAATTGTAAGTAAGAAGGAGACCTTGAGTTTTCATTACTCTAATAATTTAATTTAAACTACATAACTTTTTGTTTAAAAATTATGTGGCCAATGAAGGATACTTTGATTATTTTTAGAAATTCAGACATGGACAACATATTTGTTTGAGAGGAAGTTGATCATTGTTTACATTTCTAAGCACATTAACTACGGTGATTCATGAGGTTTTTAACAAACCAATACAAAGTGGCCTATGCTTTTTCTTGAGTGTGGATTTCTTGTGGAAATACTTGAATCACACAATTTGAGTTGCATCTCAAACTTAAATAAACATACATGATTGAGCTACATTGTCGTAACTGTTGTAGCCTTCTAGGATATTCAAAATCAGCAAGGTGACCATCCTAGGTTTCAACAAAAGGAAGTTATATCTAGATGCTCATTCTCCACTTAAAATAAAACCTCTTCACAGATTTTCATATGAGCCCTTTGCATTTAAGACATTCTATATTAGGATTAAAATATTTATATTTTAATGCAATGTTATGTCTTTTTTATCAGTTGTTAGTTAGAATTAAAATCAATGAATTTTATGTTGCCTCTTCAAGCTAGTCATAAACTTACCCTTAATAGCACTACTACCCTTGTTCGAACAAACACACACAAAGGGCTTTGCAAGAAACGGAACAAGTGTTTCAACACTTACATGTTTTCAACACTTACATGTTTTCAATGAAAACACGAACATGCAGAAGCCTTAGCTGATGGACACGGACAATGTTTAGTCCTTTTGACATAACCTTCTACTATTCAGAGGAATTTTGTTTTTTAGTACTGTTTTGAAGGTTGCAAACCTTTTACAATGTTTGGTTGGAAATAATTTCATGATTTTCTGGTGACTAGAAAATTTTATGATATGGCTAAGTTTGGCAATATATCATACACCTTGAAGGTTCTGCTTTTCACCAGTCTAATACTTCTTGGAAAAACTCTTTTCGAGCCATTATTTGAATATTTCTCCAATAGATTTGATGAATCTCTAAGGTTTATTTTCCTGACATTGCTTCTTGTAGGTTTTCCTCTTTAGCTTTTCATATTGTTACCTATAATGTTCTGGTTTCCTACACCCCAATGACAAGACTTGTGCCTTTTATCATCACAGACAGTTCAAGATGGAACCTTAGGCTAATAATCTCTTACACAATGAATCAAGCCAAACATAAAGAATCTTCATAGCACATTTAATCTCATAATAGTACCAACGAAAGTAGAATGACCTAACACTAAACTTTATTTGTAGCACAATAATTTTGTTAGTTATAGTATTAATATAAATTATTCGTGTTTAGAAATATTATCACAAACATTTGAGACATAAAATGAAGATTTTCCTGTTAATATAATTTGTTATATTCAAAATAACATCATCACAGATCAAATCTCGAACTAATTGGCGGAAAAGTTTTAATTATTTAAACATATTATAAAACTCTCATTACTCAACTATATCCAATGATGTGTACATATAAGAACACAAAATCTTTTCCATAAGCTGATCATTATTGTTAGCTACTAAACTACTTACCCTACCCTAGAATTAAACAAGATAAATTATAAAAAAAAAATACAAATAAGAAAATAGAAAAAAGCAAATATTTGGTTTTACTAATAGGGTTTGAATTGGAGAGTGATGCAAAGGAGAGTAAGAAGATAAATAGGAGATTGTGGTGTTGTTTAAATTAAGAGATGAATGAACAAATTTGAAAAAAAAAAGTTTGTCCCAGTTTGTGAATGATGTGATGAGTTTGATATATTAAATAAATATTTTAATCGACAAAAATAGATGATTACGAATTTACCCTTTATATAAATTTGATATAAATTTAAATTTAAGTAGTGGAAGTTATATTAAAATGAAATTGAAGTTGTTATTGATAAAAAAATTAAAATTGCAAAATTAAAATTAAAATTTATAAAAGGAATTTGTAGAAATAAATTTCAAATACATTTTTTTAAATAATAATTTGTATATTATTATTTAAACTATTGTTAACCAAAAATATATTAAATTTGACATAATAAATAAGAATTGTCTACATTAATAGTAAATTGAAATAAGTTTTGAACACAAATTATGATTCGTTAATACAAATTCAATAAGTTAAACTTAACAATTTTAGAAAGTTATTTTATACAGTTCATTAATTCAATCTTTCAAATTTTGCAATCTTGTATAGGTGTTATTGAATCTCTGCCTCACAATCAATGTCAAATTAGAAAGGCAATCCTGGATGTTACCACTTTTTTGCCTTGATGAAGACGAAGCCATATCCCACAATAGATTGTTTGTGTTATAATAGATATAAGAAGTGAAGTCATTAAACATATAATTCATTCATGAAGTCATTACAACATACTAATCATTGTTAAGGTAAGATCGTCTAGACGTTTGAGCAATTCAAATTTTTAAGTTTAACAATAAACATTAAACGAAATATTGCTGTGTGTAAAAAGTAGTTTAAAGAAATAATTTCTAAAGAAGAAATACTTTTATATCATCTGAAGCCAAGCTTATAAACAATGTTTTCTAGACCAAGGTGTTTAAATGAATTAGAAAATTAGAAACATCGTGTGAAAAGAAAGTATCTTTCTTTGAAATCATCTAATAGACTATATGAGCAAAACAAGCTAGCGTCTCATGAAAGCACAAGTATATCTCTTGTATAACACTAAGGTTAAAATAATTTTTTATTCAATACATGCTATTTCAACCAAAGCTTTTAAAAAACAAATATTGTCTGATGAATGACTGCTAATCGTGTTATGAATAATGCAAATTGAGAGTCAACGACATCAACCATGAGATATTTTCTTTTAGACCTGTTAGATGATAAGGTCCCAATAGATGGTGCATAAGGTGTAGATGGCATCAATGGTGTCACTACAGGATTATATGAATCCATGTAAGGAGGTGATGGTGTCACTACATTAAAGATGAAGCCTTTGGTGTGTTTTTAACCTATAAAGCAGAAATAAAAAATCAACTAAATAAGAAAATTAAGAGGATTAGATCATATAAAGGTGGTGAATATGTACTGTTTAATGAATTTTTTGTTAGAGAATTTATTATCCATGAAATAATCCTATCATGTTCACATAAGTCTAATGGAGTACGAATTCTTAAGGAAATTTTGAATGACATGCTTATTAGTTCTAGTGCACCTAATAATATTTGGGGGAGAGGCCTTGCTTACCGCATGCTTTTTATAAAATAGAATACCTCATAATAAAATTGGTAAAACTTCCTATGAGCTGTGGAGAGGTTATCAACCTAACCTTAAATATCTAAGACTGTGGAGGTGTCTAGCTAAAGTGATGTTATATGATCCTAAGAAAAGGAAAATAGGATCTAAAACCTTTGATTACATGTTCTTGGACTATGTTGAACATAATGTTGCCTATAGGTTTCTTGTTCTTAAAAGTGATATGCTTGAGAGTAATTCTATAGTGGAGACGAAAAATGCTGAGTTTTTTAAACATGTGCTTTCCTTAAGGGTTAGTGAGACATCTGAACCGGTTGATAATAATAATAATGATGCATTATGTGAGGATTTAAGAAAAAGTAAAAGACAAAGAAAGAAAACATCCTTTGGTAATGATTTTTATTCTCCTAATGCAAAATAGTGGGATAAGGCCATTAGGATTGAAATTCAATCAATTTAGAAAAATAGTGTTTGGACCTTAGTAGATTTGCCTAAAGGAGAAAAACTCATGGGTTGTAAGTGGATCTTTATGAAAAAGTATCACCATAATGGATCTATAAAGAAGTATAAGGCAAGATTAGTAGCAAAGACTTTACTCAAAAATCAACATAGATTATTTTGATACTTTTTCCCTGTGACTAGGATTTCCTCTATTCGAATGTTGTTAGCCTTAGTAGCTATTCATAAGCTAGTGATACACCAAATGAATGTTAAAATTGCCTTTTTGAATGGTAATTTAGAGGAAGAAATTTATATGACTCAACTTAAAGTGTATATTGTACCTGGTCAAGGGAATAAAGTATGCAAACTTTTAAAATCTTTGTATGGGATGAAACAAGAATCAAAACAATGGCATGAAAGACTTGATAATGTATTGCTTTGTGATGGTTTTTCTCCTAATGATGTTGATAAATATGTATACTCTAAATCTAAAAATTATGATTGTGTCATTATATGCTTGTATATAGATGACATGTTAATTTTTGGTACATGCAATGAGATTGTCACTAGAACTAAATTGTTTCTGGGATCGAATTTTGAAATGAAAGACATGGATGAAGTCAATGTAATTTTAGGTGTTAGAATCATAAGGAAGGGAGATAATATATTACTATCCTAAAAACAATACATTGAGAAACTTCTTAAGTTTAAGTATTATGACTTCAAACCAGTGAGTGCCCCTTATGATGTTAACTCTAATTTAATGAAAAGTATAGGAGAATTTATCTCTCAACCTTAGTATGTCTAGATAATTGGGAGCTTACTACATTTAATGAGCGTTTCTTGACTTGATATTGCTTATACAGTAGATAGACTTAGTAGGTACACTCAATGTCTAAATTAAGAACATTTGAATGCACTTACAAGGCTTATGAGATACTTAAAAGGTTCAAGGGATTATGTCATTGAATATAGTGGATTTTCCACTATACTAGAAAGGTACAGTGATGCTACCTGGATCTTTGATTCAGATGAGGCAAAATCCAGTAATGGTTATGTATTCACACATGGGGGTGTTGTGATTACATAGAGATCAGTCAGACAAACAATTATTGCATGATCAACAATGAATTCTGAGTTTGTTGCTCTTGAGATGGCTAAAAGTGAGGCTGAGTGGTTGAAAAACTTATTAGCGAATATTCCACTAGGAATGAAATCAACCTCATTGGTGCCAATACATTATGATTGTTAATCGATAATAACTATAACTAAAAACAAAAATTATAATGGAAAGAACATACATATACAATTGAGACAGAATTTAGTGAAGCAACTGCTAAAGAGTGGAACTATTTCCATTGATTTTGTGAAGTCAGAACGAAATCTAGCATATCCTCTAACAAAACACTTAGGAAGAAATATGATCTTAGAAACATCAAGAGAAATGAGACTTAAGCCACATACAAACAAACAAGTGACGATAACTTAACCTTTGTGATTAAAGATCCCATGAATAAGGTACATATAGGTAAAACAAAGTCACTTGTTAGTTCTGATGGCACTAAATTGATTTAATCAATTATGTCCATTCCTATGGTGTGTGTGTGTGTGTGTGTGAAAGTGCTAGAAACTACAATATGAGATAATAAACTTTGTAATTTAAAATTCTATGTGGTATAAAAATTTTAGTTTAAACAAAGTTTTTAATGATTTTCATATCTCTTATGGGTGATGTATGATTTGCAGCATACAGTTGATGAAATCACCTATATAATTAAGTGGGACTGCTTGCATGAGATCTTGACATAATTTGTATAACACTCATAAATATCGAGCACACAACCTAATAAGTGCAACATAGAAGAGATTTGGAGCAAAAATATATTAAATTTATTTTTAAATAAAATTAGTTTTTAATATAAATAATAACAATTATTAGATATATTATCTTTATTTTATATTTATCTTTTATCTTTATCTTTTATCTTTAGTTAGTTTGTTATTATTTCTTATTTGTATTTTGGGCCTATGTGTGTATTTAACACAAGGGAAATTAATCCCAAATATAATTTTTCATCATATTTAACATGGTATCAAAGCCTAAGGTTCTTTTGAGGAAAACTTTTCTGGTGCATTTACCACTACATTCGCCGCTGCCGGTGGCGGGACCATCTACCACTGTAGGCGGTGCCGTCGTCTACCGTTGTTGTCTACCGTTGCCATTACCGAAGTTTCAGTTTCGACCGATGATCACATGGTTTTGATCGTCTCGGTCATGTGATCATCATGTCATCAACGACACCTTCATCGAAGCTCCTACGCGCTCTCAGCGCCTTTTAAAGTTGTGGATCTTCTCCTTTTTCCGTCATGCATAGTGGCATGTCTCGCAGCGATTTAGAGCATCAATGTCGCTCTTTTTCCTCTTTCGCGTTCATCGTGTGTTGTTGCACGTCCGGTCTCCTCTTGCAGCGATTTATAGTTTTAACATTTACTATTCTGCTCTCTTTTGTCACCATTGCGTTTGACCCATCTATATGTGTTTTTTCTCCCATGGAAAAAATGGTTTTGTTAGTTTATTTATAGTCGTGGTGGCTCTCCAACAATTGTCTCTTTATCCACTGGTGGCATTCCTCAAGGGCGATTTGCAAGAAGAGATTTACATGGAGCAACCTCCCAAATTTGTTGCTCAGGAGGAGTCTTTTGGGTTGGTATTTCGTCTTCCATGTCGTCTTGCAAATCATTAACAATTTGGTGTCACTCGAGTGCAGAAGCAAATATATTTTCACTAAGACTTGATGAATTATATTAGTAACAAGCTTGGTACATATGTATGTACTAGCTTGAGGGGGAGTGTTACATATATTATCTTTATTTTATATTTATTTTTTATCTTTAGTTAATTTGTTATTATTTCTTATTTGTATTTTAGGCTTAGCCCATATTTCTTCTATTATAAATAGAGAATCCTATATGTATTTAACACAAGGGAAATTAATCCCAATTATAGTTTTTCATCATATTTAACAACAATAATATAATAATACTTCTTTATGTTTATTAATTAAAATATTTTTTAACCCATCAAATATATCAAATCATTTACTAATTTTTATCTTAAACCTGATTATTTGTCATATTTTTTTTGGTTAAATATGTTTTTAGTCCCTATACTTTTGGGCGATTTTGGTTTTAGTCCATTTTCAAACTAAGGTACAATTTAGTCCTTCAACTTTAGAAAACTCTGGTTTTAGTTATTTTTACCAAATTTTTTTAACTTTATTTGTTGTTTCAAGCACGTTTCATTATAGCATTTGGATTGGTTACACTGTTTGACACATTTTTGCTTCAATGTTAACTGAGGAAACGCGTTTGAAACAGCAAATTAAGTTAAAAAAATTTGGTAAAAAAGACTAAAACCAGAATTTTTTAAAGTTGAAGGACTAAATTGTATCATAGTTTGAAAATGGACTAAAACCAAAATTGTCCAAAAGTATAGAGACTAAAAACATATTTATCCTTTTTTTTTTCTTAATCCAAACAATCTTGATCTTCAAATTTATTCCCTCAACTCCGAACACAATTATAAATTTTATTTTTTTAGTTTACTTGTAATTACATAATACAGCTCATTTTCAATATATTTATTTTTATAAATCAAACAAAAGGTAAGATGAAAAGTAAGTGTGTGAATTTGATCCAAAACCCATAAGCCATAGCTATGACTAACCCATCTTTATTTGAGAGAGGGCTTATAGGGGAGTAGTCCATAGTTGCGTGTGCTTTGGGAAAAGGAAAAGTATGTTATCGATCACCAGTTTTGTACCAGACTATTAAATTGATAAAGATTCGAAATACTTTAAGAAATATTTAAATGATTTTATTATTTTAATTTAAGTACTATTTAGGACCAAAAATAGGGATAAAATTAATGGTGTTCCCTAATTAATGTTCACGAACATCACTTTATTAAAGATTTTTAATTTATTATTGCATCATTTAACACTTATTCATATTTTTTTTTCTTAATAAATATATTAAAATTTTAACAGTATAAAGAGTTAGTAATATATATATTTTTTAAAATTGATAAATTAGTTAAAATAAAATAAAATAAAAATTTACAATTACAGGTTCAGAAAAAATGTGTTTTAAAAATAAAAAGTGTTTTTATACACAACCAATGTTCAGAGCAACACATTTTAAATTTAAAAATAGAAAGCAAAAAAAAAAAAAAGAATCACAGTACAAACAGCCTTACATTATAAGGCTTAAAGTCAATAATTTTTCAAATTCAATATGTATTCAATAATTTGATATATGTACTCAATAAAAATATGTATTAAGATCTAAATTCACTTTTATATTAAAAAAAACTTTTATTAAACCCCAAAAAAAACTATTTAAAATAACCATTGACTAGCCTTATTTTCTACTGTTACATGGGCCTTTTTAAGTGGATCTGTTGATCTTGTAGACCTTTTTTTGGTTTGGTTTCAGATGAGTTAGGATGAAGCAAGTGAGTTGACTCATTTTTGTCAACTCTAACTAAAATGTCGAAGACAAAAGTATATTATAGACGTATCAATAGTAAAAAAAGTTTATTCTATCAACTAATTATTATTATTTTTGTAAAATAGTTATTATAAAAGTTAAAAAAATATGTATTCATGTTAAATAACTTTTTTTTTTATAAAAGAAAATGAAGTTTCAAAGTATCACCACAAAAATATTGTAAAACACAATTAATTAAAATAAGTAAGAAACATTTTGTACACAGTAATTTTTTTAATTTTTATGTTTTAAGATTTTGAAGCTAGAAAATGCTAATTCATGTTATGTTACACACTCCTTACTAGTTTTTTATACACCATCTTTTATGCACTGAAATTTACATGGATCTCATTAAATGTGAAAGTCTTGTTCTTTTCTCCACGAGTCAAACTAATGAATTATGAAAAATAAAATGAATTTAAAGAAAAAATAAAATGTTAGAAAATGTAATGCTAGCATTTTTTATATTGAAATTGTGTGTTTTGCATAAGTGAAACTAAAATAAAATATTTATGATAGTAAGAAAGAAAATCACTTATAAACTGATGTATTTTGCACCACCAAATTTCAATAGTTTTGATTAAGGAAGGTTCTGATAGAGAAATATTTCCAAAAACATGTATTAATTACCTGGAAAGTGGTTTGATAATAATAATAAAAGAAAGAGAAAGGTCGGATCTTGTCACCTAGACACCTACTATAATACTAGATTGTCAAAAAAGAGATGAAGCTTTAAATAGAAGCAAACTAAACGTGAAAGATAGATTTATCTTGGTCACGTTAATTAAGTCCCTACCACCCAAAAAAGAAAAGAGAAATATCAAAACCAATTCCAGCTACCTTACCAATTTCATTTCTTTCTCATCCCACTGCAACAAATTCATTACTTCTCAGACATGTTGAAAAAACATCCTTAAGATGCTATGATCGAACCATGGTTGCTTCCTACACCAAATTAGAAGATCCCGAGACATCTGCAAAACAAAAACATCAGCTACTGGTATTCACTTTTTGTTTACCTTCATCTGCATAAAATACACACAAGCCACACTTCTTTAACTGTTTTCTGTATTGTTATGTAACTAAAATTAGAATTTCGCCTCGTATTGACCTTAATAATATACCACTAGTTAGTGATCATCTGAGATAGTAAGATGAAAATTGAATTTCAATTAGAGAAGATGAAAAAACCTTGAATATGCTGCTGCATGCCGATTGCTTTAAGCGAGGGTCAAAGTTACATGTGATATTGGCACGGCTCAATCAAACAAAGAGAGCTTTAGAATCATAAAGCACTGCCTTCTGATTGAACCGTACCAATATCTCAGGCCCTTAATTATATGTTTGAGACACCAATATCCTAGAGAGTCATCAAGTTCCTGCACTTTCTGTCTGAAGAAACAAAACAACCTTAAACTCGTTAATGAAACATGTATCTAAGTTACAAAGAAAACTTACACCCCACATGGTAACTTAACTTGAACGTGCATATGCATCAGTGAGCAGAAAGAACACTGATAAAGAAGAAGGAAAAGGGCATAAGAAGTAGTGATTAACGTGAGTGGGGGTATGAAGAAAAGAAAAATAGAAAGTGGTGAAGGAGGCATAGGAGTAAGTGTGTTGTCCTGTGAGATTCTTAAAATTTAATGGACGAGACAGGAGGGACCTAGGCAGAGACACAAATGCAGAGCCTTAAATATAGTGGCATTAAATTTGCCAACAACCCAACAACGAATGGGAAGAGGGCACATTAAATTGTGAGGAAATCAAAGCAATTCGATAAAGGCATATTTTGAATTAGTAATATTTATCACAAGCAAGCAGAGAAGATGCAGTGAGGCAAGATGTTGAGTTTGGCTTCAAGGTTTTCATATTTATGAACTCACAGGATAGATAGTTGGGTCTGCTACCAATCACATGCATTTCAAATTCAAATACCTCTCAGAAAAAATAAAAATAAAAAGTGTGTGGTTGGTGTGTTGTGTTGTGCATAGAGCAGTGGTTTTTGGTTGTGTGATGCTGTGTTAGGGATTTTGCATTGAACCAACTTAAATTGGAAGAAAATTGGGTTTGTCATAGCCTTTATATGTGCAAAGCCTGCATTCATGAATATCTATCAAACAGGTCACAACTTTCTTCCACATTCAAAGGCAGAGATACCTGTAAGTGGAGTTGGTTAAAAAAGACACAGTCTTTCGGCGTAAATCCATAAAAAGGAAGCTCGCATGAAAGTATATACATCATTCACGTAGCATTTCCTTTACTTGTTTTTTTTTTTTTTCCTCTTTTTCAAATCCCTTTTATCTTCTTATTCTGTGCTTTCTTTCTCCAGAATTTAAAATGAAAATTCCCTAAAACTAATCCACTGGCGTTATTTAAGGAAAAACAGTATTGTGTAATGTTAGATACTAAAAGTGTAGACATGTAAACATGACAAATAGAAACAAATTACAGAGAAACAAACAGTATAACGATGTTGATACATCATTACCTCTACTTAATGACACTAACATGTTGTAAAGGAATTGATAATATGGTTGTTCCTTGTCTAGTTTCTTGGATACATATAGAGAGGAAAGTTATTATTATGATTTGATCTAGACCTCAGTATTTCAACGAGGTATGGTGGTATTGGAGCAGAAATTCATTGGGATGTTCTGAAAAAGCAGAAAGGATTATGCAGATGGTGAAAAAAGGGTTTTTGATTAGAAAAAGAAAAAGAAATGAATAAAGAGATAGAAGTAAGGAAAATAATTAGTTGAAGGGGGTTGTTAAACATTACTCATTTGATATAATTGTGGTCCCACAAAGTTTCACATAAATTCCCTTTGGTGGTAGAACAACGGCAGACATAGTGTTAATTAGTTCCCATGCATGCCTAGGACCTGACCTGTCACAAGTTGCCTGTAGTCTCTCCGCGAGCAATGCCCATAAATGAGGGCCAGATTGGTACGCACAACATAAGTTTTCTTTCATCTTTCACAAACCAATCATCCAATTATGCTTTTATCTTAATTTCATCACAAACAAATCCATGCATGTGGTTAACAATTCTGTTTTCATCGCCTTATTTATTGCTTCCCAGATTAAAACCTTTTACTTTAAAAACGTGTGGCTGAATAGTACTTTTCATTTTTTTAATTCAAATTTTTAACAATCCATTTCGATTCTATAAAATTGGTTTTTTATCATGTCTATAATGTGTGGTTGAGTAGATCTCGGTCTCGTATGCCTGTAGTCGATCTTTATGATATAACACATATAATGATGGTCTAATTTACTACATATCAGTCAAGACAACCTCATGATCATATTAACATCAAAATTAAAACATTATTAGCAAAGTTAGTTAATTAAAAACTAATCATGATAATTAGTTATATGGATCAGGTCCATCTAGATAAAAATGTTCATAAAATACAATATAAATAGTACAAAAGTTAAAAAGGAGACATATTTATTATTACATCATTTTATGTTATTTGACACACTTGACTAATATAAGCATCAAAATGTTTTTTGTAGATATATTCTTTTTTCGTCTTCAAAATACATGAATCTAGTGGGAAGCACATCCCTCCAAGTCTAAAGTTATCATTCTAGTCCTGAAACATTTCGATTTGAAAAGTCATGAGTCTTTAGTAAAAAATTTTTTACAAAGTAATTTTAGTCGTATAAAAATATTTTGGAAAGTGAAATTTACAACTTTATATATTGTAAATAAAATTATTTTAAAAGTTAATAAATAATCAATAACAAATAAAATAACAGAATTAACAAACAATAAATTTAGTTAAGATAAACTAAATTTATCTTAACTTTGATATTATATAAAAAAAATAAATTTTAAATCTAAGTCAATATTACAAAATGAGTTGTATAAGTTATATATATCATAAATTAACACTGGTGAACATGAAACTTGTGACAAAAAAATATAATGTAGCTAGACCAAGGATCAAAATTTGTGGAGATAATTTGGACTCTCAGGGATAAACCAAAGCCTTAATTATGATGCTTGGTAAAACAAAAGAAGAAATCATTTAGTTTTATTTAAAAATTGGACTAATTAAAAATAACTTTAAGGCTTTGTTTCTTTAGCACTTTTTAACTTTGTTTTAGCCAAATTTCGTTGTAAATTGTGATGATGCCCGTGGTTGTTTGTTGAGATTACATTAAGGTTGAAAGAGGGAGGATCAAATCATTGTACGATAATCTGAAGCAAAACACTGCAGCAAACCCAATTCTAAAGTAGAATCATCATCTCAAAACTTTTACCTCCCAACATTAAATAATCATCCTTTCGGAGGCATATTTTATCACTAAACTCTAGCAAATTATATATTAAAAGTTTAATTTTATGAATTTTATATTTAATATTTAAAATTATCGTCAAATTACTAACAATATGGTAAAAGGCTTTCTGTAAAATGATTTCCAATAGGAACGAAAATATGTATTATATTTTGTATCTTATTTTATAATAGTGTAAACACATGTATTATCGTGTGTCTATGTGTATGTATTTATAAAATATTTATAATATTATATTAGTAGTGATGATATTGTAATGTTATTAAGTTAATCTATGAAATAAATTTACATTTATTAAGTTATATTTATCTAGAATTTATGTATTGTTATAAATAATTATTTAAATTTTAAAAATAATAATGAAAATGATAAAATTGGAAAAACAAATATATATATATATATATATAATTATAGATAAAATAAATTTTAGTTATTAAAATAAAAAATATAAATAATATTGTGTAAATAAATTTTTATTATGATTAATTATTTAAATAAAAAAGTTACTAAAATAATAAAAATGTAAATAATTATATTATAATGAATAATTATTTGAATTAAAAAAAGATTGTTATTAGAATGATAAAACTGAAAATAGTTTTATTACTGTGAATAATTATTTAAATTTTAAAACTAAAAATTAAAGGGTAAAATTGAAAAAAAAAACAAATATATTATCTTTATGTAGAGTGATAGATTTACATTTTACTATTAAAAATTTCCGATTTTACAAATTTTATCACCAAAATTCAAAATTCACAAAATTTACTATTCAACTTCTAATCTTATGATTTTAACTACTAATCTTTCAAATTTGTCAATTTATCATCTGAATTTCAAAATTGTGTGTATTATGCTTTTTCAGAATTGGATGATGTATTAAGTTTGAGATAAAATAATGAGGATGTCTTCTTTATGGACTTGAGAAAAGACAAGTAAATATGAAATATAAAAATTTAAAATAGTTTTATATTAGACTAAGATTACTAAAAATATTTATATTTTATAAATCTCAAAAAATATTTTATAATTTTTACTTTTGTAGTAATTTTTTTTCGCAAAGTTTCAATTTATTAGCTGTTAAATCCCACACTTGAAAAATAAACATAATCTTTGAAATTTTTGAACTTTGTATCCAAAATAATTGAAATATAATTTTTAAAAATAGTTGTAGTCAAACTGCTTATTTAATTATTTTTGGAGTAACTTAGGATAAATTGGTTATGTTAAGAAAACTATCTCAAAATACTCTTATAATTGTTTTTAATTATTTTAATTATATTATTAATTAAAAAATAATTTTTTTTTATATATTCGTCTTATTTTATCATGTAGCTTTATTGAATATACTAGTTATTTTACAATTGTCCAGTCATCCTCAATAATATATTAAAAGAAATTATGGTCCTTAGATTGGTTATCAGTAATAATAAAAAAATTAATTAAATAATTTAATATTTAAGGGTAGGTGTCACATCATTTCCAATAAATACAAGGTAAAACGTTTTTATTGTTGTGGACATCTTTCTGCAACTTTAATTCTCCGTTTTTTTTTTAAACAAAATCGAAAATCAAAATTTTAGGTTTGAGATCCTAAAAAGATAGTAGGCTCCTTATCTTAGATGTGGTCATAACAATATTACTCATCCAAAATTTTAGATAGTAGGAAATTTATTCCATAATTATATACATCTGTACTTACAAAATAGGTATCTCGTCCTCCGACGTTATTCATGGGCCATCGGTAGTGGACCGCTACGCAATGTGCCACCCTCCTTCATTATCGTGCAAACCTCCTTCGATGGTTCTCCCTTATCTGATTTTCTATGTGATTCGAGGTGCAGATGGAGATTAGAGTTTAAGTTTTATTCAATATCTATTTAGAATTTAAGGTGTATATGAAAAAAATATTTTGATTGTTTCACATGTTACTCACAAGTTTATAGATTTAATAGTATTAATGGTTCCTATATTTTTGTTAAAAAGGTACTGTCCTGCAAAACCTAAATGAGATGACATTTAATTTTTGTCATGTCACCATCTTCATTAACTTTCAGTCTAAACAGAAACTGAAACCCTAATTTCTCTCTAACCAGTGGTGATCACGATTCTTTTTCTCTCTAGCGGGTCATTCGCTAGCTCAATAAAAAAGAAGATGAAGATGTTGCAACCTTACCCTTGTGATGGATGTCGATAGTCTTGCACTAGGTGGATGTGCAATTTTAGGGTTATGTGGGTTTCTAATTTGGGAATTTTTGGACTGGTTGTGCTTCCTTGCAGGTTGATGAAAGCACGAGGGAGAAACAAGTTCGCTTATGGTGGTTCTTAGGCGCGATTAGGTTGAGGGTTTCAAACTGCTAGACTGCGTTAATGGAGAAAGACGAACTCGTGAAGACATTGCAAGCTGTTTTTGAGTTTTTGTAGGTTTTCTGGGTTGCATTTGATGCAGGTTTCTGGTGCAGTTGATGATGGTGGAAGTGTGCTTTATGGCGACTGACGCGAGGTTGATGGTGGAAGGAGAGGATGATGACACGCAGGCATGGTGTTGGCAGCGCAAACTTGGAAGAAGATGATGGTGAAGGCGCACAATGAAGATGGTGGCGCATAGAGGTGGTCGGAGCGACGTCTTGGTGATGGTCTTTTAGGTTGCGTTTGCTGTGGTGATTGCGGTGGCAGCATGAAGGTTTAGGTGTGGCGGCGCTAGAGTTAGGTGGCTAGAGAGAAATTAGGGTTTCTGTTTGACCTGAAGGTTGAGGAAGATGGTGACGTGGCAGTAATTAAATGCCATTTCATTTAGGTTTTAACAATGGGTCGTTAACTATTTAAACGTGTAAAAAAAAAGAGACTAAATTGAACATAAATTACATTCTTTAGGACAACATTGAATAGAAAAAAAATTAAAACCATTTCAAACAAACCTAACTATTAAGTTTTTTATATTATTAGAGTTTTAGTTTTGATTATAGATTACAGGATTCGTCTCAACCAATCAACCAATCAACCACTCTAATCATGAAAACTCTTACACATTTTTATCGTTTTTATTTTCTAAAGTTATGGATTTGTTTTTTTTTTCTTTTTAACCTTAAAGCTCACTTAAGTTAGAATATACATGTATTAATAAAAAATTTAAAATGAATGATGCAGTGTATGTATTAAAAATATGAAAAAAAAAGTTTCATATAAATTTTTCAAAAAAAAAATCTAATTTTTCATTTAAAAAATAAAAATATAGTTAAACCCATTTATAAAATTAAAAGTTTAATGCCTGATTATAAATTACATGTATTCCGATAGAGTAAAAAAAAATATATAATTTTTTTTTTAGTTTTGGGATATGTTCAGAAAAATGGATTCTGAATATGTTTATATTTTGAAAGGTACGCCTTTCTAATGGTTTGCATAAGGGTTCTGCAGCTTATTTTGAAAGGATGTTCTTTTGAAAGAGTAATTTTATAACCTATTTTCACTGTTTCGGGATGTTATGTTAAAAAATATTATTTATGAAAATTCTAATCCAAAATTAGTACTTTTCTTCAATAAATATTATTACGGTATATATTATGGACCGGTCAACGTTCAACGTCATAATAAAATAATAGTACAATGATTAAATATGTTATGAGTAACTAACCGAACCTGATTAAAGATATTGAGGCAACTGAATAGTCAGGCTAAAGGCAACCGAGCGGTCCAGACTAAAAGCAAAGGCATCGGAAAACGGTAAAGTCACGTCAAAAAGGTTAGCCTCTCAGTCCTACAAATCCCTACCGAAACATTTTGACGTCTACCATGGGGCCGAGAGAAGTTGAAGAAACCCAATGGTCACCACGAAGAGTATGGAAGAACAACAAAACACATAGCACAACACGGTAATAATGGCAAAAATAATAATGAAACCTGCCACGATCAAGAGTAGTCTCACCATATTAACCTGAACGAGGAAGAAGGGAACCAACACCTCTACAAACCATTAAACCGATCGGTTTATTGCCTTTCAAGGTGGTGCCAAAATTTTTGGCTCTGATCTTATATTTACAGGCCGCCTCATGGGCCCTAAATTAATAAAGATCCAATAAAATAAAAACAAACTTATCTTTAAATTCAGTTAGTTACTCATAAACAGTTTATCACATATTTTTAATCAGATGTCCTGGATTCGATTAGTTACTCATAATATATTTAATCATTGTACTATTATTTTATTATCTGTCGGACTATTGACCCAATAATAATAATTTGAATGTTGGCCCAATTATTACCCAACATCATTAAAATAGTTTGTCCTAGTTGCTAAAGAGAATGAATGGAGCGGTTAAACATTGATCATTTAGTCCATAATATATACCATAACAAATACCTTTTTAAAATGTGGGTTTGAGAAACCTCTTTTCATATTAAGGAACAAAAATGAAGAAAGAAATATCCAATATTCAAATAAAGCAAGAATAATTATTTTAAAAGATAAATATAGTGCACAAGCAACTTTTAAAAGATATATAAATATTCAAACAATTTTAAAAAATACATAAAACAATTCCTACATATTTATTTTTACTTCAATTCCGTTTTATTTTTTCTAAATGAAGAACTATTATTTATAAAATTGACCTATTATTCCTTTCTGAATTAAAATCAAATTACTATTAATATTTATATTAAAATTGACCTATTAAATATTTATAAAATTATTTTTAAACCAATTTTTAACTATATCGTTGAATTATGTTTAACTTAATTATTTTTAATGTTATAAAAATTAAAAATAGGGATTAATAATATAATATTTTAAAATACTTACTTTTTGTTAGTAAAACATAAATTTATTTAATAAATATAATAATAGTTATATGATAAATAGTATTTATGACTTAAAACAAAATAAAATATAAAATAAATATTGATGTGACTTAAAAATATTAATCTTTAAAATAAAGTTATTTAAAAAATAATTTTTATTTGATAATTGAAAAATAAAATAGTATAATAATTTAAAGGATTAAATATGTTTTTAGATTGTAAAATTCATAATTTATTATTGTTCAAAACTTTGACATATTTTAGTCTTAAAATTTTAAAAGCGGATAGATATAGTTTTTTTTATCCAATTATATTAATTATTTTTTACGTGTTAGCAAACATTGAAGTGAGAAAGTATAAAAGATGTAAACAACTCAGATATCAAATGATAGTATGAAACATATTTTATATGTAAAAAAGAAACTGACAAATTAAAATAACTATATTAATTATTTTTTTCGCATAACGAGTCTTTGCAGGAGTGGATTTGCACAACGAATCTTGTCGCTATGCGAATAGGACTGGCCTGGAGTCTCTGTCAAGTTAATTTGCAAGGCGAGCTTGGGTGCGCCATGCGAATCACCCTGTCTCGTTGTACGAACCTTGTGCGCTATGCGAGAAGTCTAGTGTGTAGTAGTTTAATTTCTCTTTTGTTGTGGGTTTGATTAAATGGTTTGTTACCTTGTTTTGTGAAACATGCTTTAGTATCTATAGTGTTGTATTATGACGTTCAAACATGTATGTTGATTATAGTTAAGAGTGTATGATTATAAAGTGAATAAAGTGCAATTCAAGTGGTAAAATCAAGTTTCAAAGTGTAGAATCTCTTGGTGAGATTCTTAGTTGTTTAGAATGAAAGTAGGAGCTCAGTCTTGGGGTCTTCCTGAAACTCCAATGGTCTTTCTTCTCACATAGAGAGCATTGAACCATGTGGTGAGGAATAACATGAAGTCTTAGTCTTGGGGGCTTCCAATATGCCTCAAGGCTCGGAACAGGCTAACCTCGTGAGTGTGGTAGGGTGGGATCCAATGGCCAAGTATTATAAGCCACCACGAGTGCATGACCTGCCATAGCTCGACTATCATTCTAAAGTCCGGACGAGTCAAGTCTAGTATACAACATGTTAGGATGTATGTTTTGCCTTGCTTTGATTGAAATTAACTCTTGTATGTACATGTTGTTATATTGTATGCTTTTTATATAATTAGCTCATCCTTGCTTTGCGTTTTGTGTTTTGCTTATGTGTGGTATTTTCCTTTTGTAATGATCATCCACTTGGATGTGAGCAGAGGTAGATGAGGTACCTCTGAAGCAGGTGTTGGAGGGAGATGACTCTACCGTTTAGCTTAGATAGGATTCCTCACTGTCTCTTGTATTTTGAAATACTCTAGTACTTAAAGCTTTAAATTCTTAACTCTTTTGGATGACTGTAAGCTTAGTACTTTAATATTAAGCCTTTGACTGCCTTGCAATATTATATTTGATGACGTTTATATTGTATATGCTTTATATATATATATATATATATATATATATTTATTTATTTATTTATTGGGATGTCACATTTATGACTGACAAAATCATTTTTAAAGTTTAAGATGATATATATCAAATTTTTGAAGAAAAACAAATTTCAATTTTGTATCAAAATTCAAAATCTAAAAACATGCTTAATTTTAATTTAAATAATTAATACATATAAATTAAATTTTAATTATTATTAGTAATTTAATATGTAATTACTTTAATTATTTTAATTTAATACGTTAAAAAATAAATTTTAATATTAATATCAGAATAACTTATACAAAATAATAAATTTAGTTTTAATTTAAAGATGCAACATTGTTTCATTTTAAATTGATATTAAATTAAATAAAAAATATAAATTAATTAAATATAAAAGAATGATATTTGGTACTAATGTAACAATAATATTAGTACGTGAACAATAAAATATTTTTGTAAAAGCATACAAAAAAAAGTTATAAATTGATTCATATCTTTAACATCAATCTTAATATAAAAAAAAAATCATTGAGTCAATTTTCAAAAGTTAAAACTTAATTGAAACAATAACTAAAGTAAAATACAACTTCACAACCAAAATAAAATGATCAATTAAGGAGAACCTAATATACAAAAAGCTAGACTTATAAACAACTAAAATATAACTGAATTTTGAAAACGGTTTTCTATATATATTATATAACGAAACGGAAAAAAGATAACGTAAATCTGTTACGTGTGAATGTGTCATTTATATCCAACGAAGTTTACTTGTGAAAGGACGATTCCAGGCGTAGGCAGAAAGTATAAGTAGAGTTTTCGTGTTGGACTCAAACAGAACTTCACAAGCAACTAAACTACGCTAAATCAAACCCTAATTTCATCTGCTTCGTCTCCTTCCCACCCAGACAGAGCATACTTTCTTCCGTTTCTTAGGTGTTGTATTCTTTTTTCCATTTCTTCAATTCTACTTTCTTTTTTGGTTTTGGTGATGAACCCAATTTTTTAATTTTTGGATTGTTTTAAATCTGCAGATTCCGATTTCATTATGGCCAAAACCTCTTTCAAGCTTCAACATCCTTTGGGTATTCTTCGATTTCTTAAATTTTTTATAATCATTGGAATTCAAAACACTTTTGTATTGTAAAAATTTAAAATTGAAGATTGAAATTCCTTGTTCATCCGACTTTGCTAACCGTTTGGTCTTTTTAACGCTTCAGAAAGAAGGAAGGCCGAAGCTTCTCGCATTAGGGAGAAATATCCTGATAGAATACCTGTAAGATTGTAGTCAATGTGGATGCTCTGTTTATGTTTTATTGTTGAAGTGCTTTTGTTTAAATATGGCAATTCTGTGCAGGTGATTGTGGAGAAAGCTGAAAGAACTGACATTCCTGACATCGATAAAAAGAAGTAAATGATTTTTTCATGTTATGTTATTAATAATCGTTTTGCCGCATTTGGAGAGGAGATTATATGAAGCATGTTTGAATGTTTGAAGTATGTTTTTTACATGAGATACTTAAAAGATTAACGATATACTCATACGATTCTTAGTATTACAATGAATCTATTTTATTTTACCGGTATTTGACCAAGCATAAGTTGTTGGTAATTTGATTTGCAGAATAGAGCATTCTGCGAATGAATGTGCAGAATGGCAATGAATATAGGCTTTGTGTTTTTCTAATGCAACGATCTCTTTTGACAGTGAAATTACCTACGAGATACAGTTCGATAGTTTTTTTAAGTATATTTTGAACATTGGAGGGTGTAAACTAGATATAAGTTTGAAAGTTGGAGGACCAGACATAGTTTTCTTTCAATGTTCCTGCTCTAAAGGATTAGACATATTAACCTTGATCAATGCGTATGGTTGATCTGATACTGTGCGTTAGTGGATTCTCAGTTGGTTCACTTTTGTTGTCATGATGCAGATACCTTGTCCCTGCGGATTTGACTGTTGGCCAGTTTGTTTATGTTGTCCGCAAAAGGATTAAGCTCGGCGCAGAGAAGGCTATTTTTGTTTTCATCAACGACACTCTACCTTCAACTGGTAAGTATCCAGTCATGCCAAATGATGTTATTACCTTTTTAGCAATGACTATGTACTGATTCCTTGGTGTTGCAGCTGCTCTGATGTCTGCTATTTATGAGGAAAATAAGGATCAAGATGGCTTTCTTTACATGACTTACAGTGGAGAGAACACCTTCGGATCCCACTAGGCGTAATGCATGTTAACTTCTGTAAATAAATTCTGATATTTCTCTGCACCCAATTGTCAGTGCACGGCTCCTTTTTAGTATTGTTATCCTACACTCTGATTAAGCTTGTTATCTTTGAATTATGATTTGGAAAATTCTGTTTGTTACCAAGCATTTGAGTCGTGTTGCTGGGTTTTAGTAACGTTGACATACTTTTATTTATACTGTTTTTTTGGTTGAAAAGTATAGAAGAGCACTATTGATACAAAGTTTTGAAGTAGGAAAGTAATTTTTTCACAAACACTTCTCACAAACTCAGTAGTGGGCTCATACAAACTATTTCAAGAACAAATTAATAGGAGGTAATATCCAGTAACGAGGTTTCGGGGTTGTCCGAAGTTAGGGTATTTCTTTCAACATTTCGTTAATTTCTTGTGGATTGAGTTTTCTGGAATCTAAAATATATTTTTCAGAATGAATGGGACATTGGACTAAAATATAAAGTTTCTTTACTTATAAAAACTAGACAGTAATTTACATTGAAAGAAAAATCTATGAATCTTTGATTAATGTTTTCTCTCTGAAACTGATCCACCCTATAAAAAGGAACATTGGGCTCCAATTGCCAATGATAAAGCGATTCGCAAGACATATATCAACCAACTCATCTTCAAGTGGGTTTCCTTAGGATAAATTCTCTAGCCACTGAAGGTTTTTATTTTTTGAAAAATGGAATAACAATAATGAATGGAAAATCTTATATCGGAAAACAAGTATATGTGCATTGGACGGTTTCTTTCCTCGTTTATTAATGGAAATATAAACAAAATTAATGAAAAATAATCTTTTCCTCCCGGTTTGGATGTCCTTTCTCTCTTAAAAAATATTTTGACACACTTTAACTTTTTTACATTCATTTGATATTATCATTTCTTACTTTTATTTTATTCTTTCTTGAAAAAATATAAAATTTTACACTTTTATGATCATTTTACTCTTATATTCTGTGTGAAATGAATGTAAAAGTATGTCATGATATCATTACTCTTCTTTTTTTGTTGATCCATGTGAAACAAATTTTTTAATCTTCTTCACACCTATCATTGTATCTGCTTTGATTTTGGTAACCAAATTCTTGTTCTTGGGGAGTCTTTCAAGGATGGATTATGATATTTTAACAATTTTTTTTAATAACAGATTATGTATCATTATTTTATTAGTTTGTATATTTAAAACGGACCAATAAAAAACTCTCACGTAATAACGATTGTATAAAAGTTGTAAAAGAAAAGTTATTAAAGATATGCCATCATCCTCCATAGAACCAATACAACTTGCACCCCATTCAGCATCAGCCCAACTTGGTGCTTCGCTCCCCAGCTTTCACTCTCTTATGTGCCGTGGATACAATTAAAGGAGACTATATAATTGTTAAACCTTTGTTAGATTTGTTTAGGAACCTCATTTTTCATTACTGGGAAACAATGGCGCAGTAAATTATTGCGACATCTTAGCAAACTTCCTGAGGGAGGCCTAGTAATTAACTTTTTCACTGATGAATCGGTATCTCGAATATATTATATTCCTTGGCACACATAAGAAAGCATTTGCCTTGAAAAATAATGTATTTGCAACATCAGTCGGGCACGTGCCCATGAATCATAGAGGAGATCCAAGAATCATAACATAGTATGCTTGGTCACAAAGTTTACGTTTTGGATATGATATGTTATTCAACAAGTTACAGCAGTTACAGCATCTACCCAAATGTGTTTTTCGGTAAATTATAATAGAATTAGATGAAAACTTGATGCAGTAATGGTTAGAGACATGGGTAGTACCTTGTATGACTCGGTTGTCGGTATTAGACGTAGACAGAGACCTGAATCAATACATAGTTTATTCTTTGCCTGATATATCTTTTATGTTTTCGTATCAGCACTTGCTATTCACCAATTTGAATATTGCCGCTTGGTTAAGCAAAGTTTGTGACGCATCTTTATTAATTTTTAATTCTCAACGTTGTCACGTTGTAGTGATACTTTTGCCAGCATTGTAAGTTAGTTATCCCTCTACACAATGTGAATTTGATATCTGTCGTTTATTATTATGATGGAACCACCTGAGTCCACTTCTATCAAGGCATGCATTTCCCTTCTTGTCCTGTCTCTTCTACTTAATTTATTATAATAGAACTAATCATTGCGTTATCATACGACATTTGTAGGAAAAATAACACACATCAAAATCAGAGATTAAACAAAAGAGAACCCTGTTGTGCTTTGCGGGTACAACAACATTAGCATCTGGTCATAAAAACTTTGAACTGCTTTTAGTTCAATGGTAGCATATTTTCTTTTTTTCCTAAATTTCAAATTTACTATCACATTTCCTGGGAAACTGAGAAGGCCTCCTGTTGAGTGTTATCTTTAGACCAACGATGTTATTGCTTCTCATTCACTCTTTTATTTTTTTCTTTTAAATATTTTTTAGCAAAGTCTGCAATTGTTCATAAATGAAAGGAGCAAAAGATAAACTGGTGATAAAAATTTGTTGAAATAGCCTTGTGGGATTACTGAGGGCCCGGGGTTTGTTAATTAGGATTTAAAATTTTGTTGAAGGTTATAGTGAGAAATTTAAAGAAGAAAAGGGAAAGCTTAGTCCAAAGAGTGGGGTAAAAGGAATAAAGATTCCAGGAAATGTCTTGATCTGTACTGATGTCTAGGGAGACTGAATCTTGAATGTGGAGACAGAGTAAAAGTCAGTTGAGCCTCATCCAAATGAATATACGCAGTACATTTGATAGTAACTAAACCAACACTGTAGGCGATATTTGCAGTAAAAATAAATACGGTTACAATTTACTAACATCAAACGTTTCTTGCTCTATCTATTGCTTCAATGTATTGCGTTTCCACTGATAAATGTACAAAAATTGTTCTGGTCTTTAGAGCAAAACTTGAGCAATGTCCTTTTATGCAACGCTATACATTTGTACAACAATGCATTACATGCTTAATTGTGCTCTTGATTAAGGCTACTTTTGACAGTAAAGTTTAATATGCCTTCGACTCTTTGACCATTTTCCTCACTACCCTTGCTGGTTATTGTTGACCGTTAAATTTTAATGTTGAGTCTCAGATATTCTCGTCGCATCGGTAATATCAACGAGCCAACGAGGACGGCGGTGTTTGTTAGAGAACATGATCAATAGTTTCAATTTACTCCTCAGTCATTCATGTTCTTCCCCATACATTACTCTGCCTTCACGTCATAAGGGCAACGCACGTGCGTTTAAGATGATGTTACGACTTAAATTGTTAGCTTTCACATCCTTACCAATCACTCGACGCCGAACAAGCACACGCAAAAATAATGAAAAATAGTCACAAGTAATGACAAAATAAGGACTAATCTCGAAAGATTAGTTGAACAAAGTAAGGACATTGTGAGTCTTTTTCTAGCATCTCTTTAGCATGAGTTAAAATATTGTGAACCCCATAGTTTTTCCTACAGTGAACTCAAACACCCCCTAAAATTTTGCCCATAAGAAAGAGAAATTAGGAATGAATTTTCTCATCAAGGACACTAAAAATTGTTTATATTTCTCCTTTGAATATTACTTTGCTTACTTAAAATTCATATCTGTTAAGAATCGTAAACTGAAAACTATAAACGAATCAAATGAAAATTACCAATTCCACCATGAAACTTAGCCACAATCAGGTCCAAGGCCATGGTTGCATTGGCAATAACCATTTCAAATGTACTTAACAAAAAACATGCACAAAAAGGAATGATCTATTTCTCTGCAAAAAATGAAACATAACAAATTTGACTATGATAGACGAAACAAAACTTGGTCAAGTAATTCAGTTCTTACTTCTAAAAACTATGCTGAGGGTCCTCTGTATGAACACGGTTATCCCAAAGCCCCCAGTTGATTAATGAAAAACAATACGGGATATTTACACAATAATGGATGCAGCTTTCGACACATTGCTACAATGGTTCACATATTTCATGGAATTATCTCATCTTAAAACTCAAATTAGTGCATACTTGATAATTGGTGTATGGTGTTTTCACTTTGATTTTCTGAAGGAGTTGGACTTGTTCATTTTCCGTGACGAATCATCCCCACTATTGGTCCAAGTATATCCAGCAGGAATGGCAAAAGGATCCGAATCCAGAGCCCCAGAAGAGCATCGTTGTTGGTGCTTGCTCCACGATTGGCTACTACTAGTACTTCGTCTCAGCCACGTGGAGCCCCCAGAAGATGATGAACTCTGTCTTAGTAATTTCTGCCGATTATGATCACCATCAAGAAAATCATCATCTGCACTGAGCAAATGCGAAGGACTCGAGAGCGGCGTGTAGAACTGCTCCAGAGGTTGCAGGTCCACGAACTTCGTAAACGTGACCACCACCCTCACAGTGGGGACCACGGGGATCGCCACCTGCCCCACATATACCAAAACATCAAAAACACAATCTTTTCACTTTCCATCACCACCGTCGATCACAAATTAAAATCATTCACGAATTTTCGCAAAACCATACATCACATCTATCAATCAAATCAAAACAATTATCAAATTAATCATTTCGGTTCATGCGGTCCCACACTCACACGCACAATACAAACAACAACAGTCAATAGTCAACCACCACACGTACCTTCACCGGAAAACTGCCCGCCGGGAACTTTGTCGTCAGCAACTCCCGCAGCCGCCGCACTGCCTTCACCTTGTTCGCCAGAATGTCCAACAATGGCAACAACTCTTCCGTCTTCAATGGAAACTGCTCCGTCAACCACACCGCCGGCCGCAAACTTCTCAAATATTCTTTCTCCTTCGTAGGCGGCTCCAGCATAGGCGGGGCCACCGCGGAAGATTTCCTAGGCGGCGCCATGGCGGAAGATTTCCTAGGCGGCGCCACAGATATGGAAGGCAAATCCACGCTTTTTCTCCCCACCGGGACCCACTCTCGTTCTTCTCGAACAAAACTACTATGTCTTCTCTTATCGGCATTGCTATTACAAGCCGCTGGGATTCCAAAACTCGGATTCTCCGCAACGAGAAAACCGTCTTCGTCTTCATCCAGCTCCAATGGCAAAACCTGCTCGCTGGAAGCCACGTCAGATTCTCCGGCAGCAACTTTTCTTGACCGGAAACTGAAAACAACGTTATGCACTTCGTAAACCCTAGCTTTCCACTCTCCGACGTTTTCCATCTTCTCTTGTCTTCTCCAATTTGTTCTACCTATTAACTCTGCTTTTGTTACATCCATCCCCGGCCGGTAGACGCTGCTCTGCGAGCAAAAGCCCGCCGCATCAGAATCGCTCATCGGAGCTCCGGCATTCTCGAATGCGTCTAGGATTTTTCTATCGTCACGGTTGAGCACGAGGAGCGAACCGGCGGGGATGTTGCCTTTGCCGTCGCCGTCACCGAGGAAGAGGAAGCTCTGGTCTGCGCGGTGGATTTTGAGCCCATCGAAGCCGGCGAGGGTGGTGTCGGCGCGGAGATTGCCGTCGCGCTTCCAGATTTTATACGTATCGGAGGGGGCGATTTTCCCGACGAAGGGGATCACAGAGCTCTCGAAGTGGAACGAGATCTCCATGTAGAAGTCGCGCATGCGGCGGAGCGCGGCGACAAGTCGCGGCAGGCGTCGCCGCCACTTTGCCCATGCGGCGTGGTGGTGGAGTCTAGCCAGGAGGTGCGCGATATCGGAGGCGCGCCGGCAAATCGCTTCCTGGAGCGGGTTCCAGCCAGCGCCGTTGTGTAGGGAGATGTCGGCTCCGGCGGTAGCGAGGGCTTTCGCGGCGACGATGTCGTTGAGGCGGACAGCAAGGTGGAGAGGCGTCTCGCGGAACGGGACGTCGCGGCGGTCGAGCACGGCAGAGATTTTTTCCGCGAGTCGCTCGTGAGCGAGGGAGTCGGACTCAGTGATGACTCGGGCAGGGTCGGGAACTCGGGGAAGTGAAGAAATTATTCTGGAAAGTTTAGCGTGGTCGCGAATCACCACCGCGTAGTGAACGGGACTGTGTAGGTATTGCTCTGCCTTTATCGGTGGATACGACGTCGGATCTTTGGTCGATTTCGCCATCTCTAATTGAAAATTATGATGAAACTCAGATCAACAAAAAACACTAACTTAGCCAGAATAAGAGAGTTGAGAGCAATGTTCTTTTCTTTTGTATTGTAACGCTTTTCTTGTGACTGCTTATTTTGGTTCTCCCTACTATTAAAACGTATAAGTTTGGCTGGTGCCTGCTGAGGTCTTACTAAACGGTCAGGTCAGGTCACGACTGTTTTTTACGGTAACTTTAATTACTCTATTTTTAATTGATTTTTCTATTTTTTTATTTTTTATAAATTAAAGTTTATCATTCAAAGTATGAAAATTAATTAATGTTACGTGATTTTTATTTTATTCACATGTATGAGTTACTCTTTTTGCCTTTTTGAATGTGGTGCTACCTATATGTTCTCCAATTAGTTAGATTTTATGTGGAAAGTTGGCAAGAGATGCATTGAAAGCAAGACAATATACTAAGTTTTTTCAACAAGTTAAAGACGTGACGGGTAATAATTGAATTTAAAATGTTTTTGTCTGAGTGTGGGAGATAGGTTTTTAAATGGTAAATGGTAATTTCAATGTTAATATGGTGCATGCGAAAATTACAATTACAAATGGCTAAATTTATGTTTTTTTGTTATTTAAGAACACATCACACTTAATCACCTTACAAATGGCTGCTCCTATTTTTTTCACTTTATTAGGATTAATTAATATAGTTTTGGTGGATAAATAGATGGATAGTTGATTACATTTTGTTTGTTTCTTAATATTAAAATACTGTCTGGACACTGACTATATCCTGCAAAACATTCCTACGTGTGCTCGTCCTATCTGTTGCTCATGGCTTATACACATGTATTTATCTATTAATTAATTTTTTAATAAATATAATATTGATTAACCTTAAAATATTCTAAACAATACTTCTGCAAATTAAAATTATGCATTCTTTCTTGCCCAGTTTTTTACTCTATTTTAATTTATATATATGAACAGAATGTCTCGTTCCGTTAATTATTATTCTGACGAGAAGTTATTCCAATTAGATCAGTTAGTCAAAATATCATAAAAATCGAATGGTTAAGCTGAAATAAATTAATTCTAAAACCATTTCGATTAAATACTTAGTTATGTTTAAATCGTCGTTATATCAGTTTTAATTAAAATCTTATCATAAAACTTATTTTTATTATCTAAATCGAAGAGGCCTGCATCGAAGAGAAAACTCAACTTCGTATGCAGGAAACATTATACTTAATTTTAGTTTCCATAATTTTAATTACTGTTCTTCCTTAATTTGTGAAAATAGTTGTCTTCAGTCTTCGCACATTCCGCTGACTGAGTTTGACCGTAATAGTGAAACCTGTGTCTTTATATATATAGACAAAAACAATGAAAAGAATATGTATTAGTATAAATATAAGTTTTACAAGCTATCAATATAATTATCACAAAAATAGGGAATCCCAATCTTGGAGAAGTATAATTAACTACATTTTAATAAGCTGAATTGAATTTAAATTTGCTAAGGTGATTACAATTGGATTGAATTTTTAGTTTATATGTTTTTTATCCAACCCAAATCACATTAATTATATTAAACATGCTCAAAATTGATCAGGTGGAATTGAAATATACTTGATATTCACACTATCTCAAACATGCTAGAAATTCAGGTTGAATTGGAATTCGTATGCTTTGAACTAGCTTTATACGTATGTATGTTAGTCTTTTTGCAGTGCGTGACTTTTCGCTACTCATAACATGGAAACTTATAATTTCAAAAATAATATTATCCTTATTCATGAGATTAGGGTTGGGTTAATGAAGCTTTTAATTAACCCAACTTGTCCTCTCTGCTATTTTTTTTATATTAATTAGTCAATTTGCATATATACCTGCAAAATATAATAAAAGAAATTTCAATTGTTGCGGTATTATGAATTAACTATGATTTCATTTTTCAGAAAAATATTAATTAATTTAAATAACATCAACGCAATTAATTTTGTTTAACTAAAATTATTAAGAAAATTAAATAAAATCCATTAAAAAGCCAAGACTTTAGTTTAAAAGCAAGCTAAAGGGAAAAAAAAATGAAGAGTTGTTGTGTTGATTTTGATTGTATGGTGAGTTGAAGATTTGGTCTAAAGTTGAGATTGAAAGGCACAAAGCAGTGAACAAAAGTTGATCTTATAACTTCTACCATACTGTTGGGTCGGGGAAATTTGGAACCCTATTGATCCTCATGTTCCCATTTCAACAACCATTTCATTCTTATTAACTCTCACAATAACTTTAATTCTAACCTCACAATTCTACAATTTCAATCTCATCTCACAAAAAAATTCACCACTTAAAAGCCTGCCACCTTCAAAATTACTATGTAAAAGCCTAAGGAGACCCAATCATTCATTCACACAACTCTCTTTTTGCTTTTATCTAATCTCAATTTTCTGCACAGTATCTTGCAGTTTCTAAAAACCAATTTCTTTTTATATTATCAGAAGAAACTGTACAAAATATGTTGAATTAATTATCCGTATGTGATGATCGTGCATAATTCGTGTGCTATAATGGCCGAGTCAGGGAGCCAAGGGATGCATGATGCATCCGACTAAAGTGCATCGTTCATGTGCTACTGTAAAACTGTTCTGATTATACGAATTCAGCTTTATCAGCCTTTCGTTTTTATAATGAAAAACAAATCTTTTTTTTTTTTTTTAAATTAATGTGTGTGCAATTGGGGAGAGAGAAAGAGAGACAAAAAGCAAAGGAATCAAAGTCTTACATTCTTAGCTTTACTTGTGTGTACTGGCTACATGACTTTTTTATTAAACCATGTTTGAATGGTTTCTTTTTGAAGTTTTTTGTTGGGAAGGGGTATGCTATTAAAACCGTAGGATTTAAGGACACAGTAAGACGATCAAATCAAAGAAAGGCTGTAGGGGTGGTATTTCCAACTTCTATGGTATTCCTGCTTTTTAGGAGATCTGTAGGAAGCTTCTTTTCGCTATATTTCTTTTTCCACCCATTGTTTTTCACATGCAACTACCTCTGCTACCTATTTCATTATTCATGCCTAAACTTTTCAATAACAACATTATTAATTCAACCATTAAATCATCAATGTTAACACTTCATCTTTTATCATTCATATTAGTATCTTATTAAATAACATATTTTGTTTGGATAAATTTTTTAAATTAATAATTTAAAATTTATGTTTATCTTTGTTTTTTCTTTTATTTTATCTTACTATACTGTTAACTCAAATTAAAACAAAACAAATTATACCACCGTTGGGTTTACGAAAGAGGAAGTTCATTGGAGAAACACAAACACATATGAATCTAATAATATAAGAGATTGACACCACTTTTTACAAAATAAACACCTTAAAACAATAAGTTAATATGGGTTTTTATCTTTATTTAATGTTCTACTTTCTCATTTAAGACTTAAACTCATACTTGAATTCTTAATAACATTGATATATTCTCTTTCCAACAAAAATATTCCTAACCAATCACAACATAAATAATCCTTTTCAAGAATCGTCTGAATCGGTCACCAAAACAAACCATCAACTTTAATACAAATGTTAGAGTTAAAATTATTATTAACTTCATATCTAGGGAAGACAAACACTAACATATTTTTACTGTTAAAGTTTCTTTTTATCTTATATAGACCACTCTTATTTCTCAGCTGACATTAATAATTCTTTTTCAACATCAGTCATGCCTTTTAAAAATTGTTTCTCATTTTTTCGGTTAACATCAAAATATGTTCTTTTTTTAGTTGAAGTCAATCAATGTTATTAATTTGTTGAAGAGTTATTTCTCAACCACCATTAATAAAAGTTTCTTTTATCAACATTAAAACAATTTTTTTAGTCAATGTTAATTAGGAATATTTTATCAATCTCAATGGGACTATTTATTTTTTCAATTTGCGTAAGAAACATTTTTTAATTAGCATTGAAATCAATTATTTTTTTTAGTTGAAAACATTTATCATTGATGCAAATTGTTGCTCAAATGACATTTGTCAATATTTTATTAATCAACATAAGCAAAATTATTTTTCAATAGATCTCAATTATATTTTTTCTATTAAAGTGTGAGTAATCTTGTTGTCAATGTTTTAAAGTTGGAATGACTTTTTTTTTTCAATTGGTGGTGGTTGAAACATTTTATCAAAATAAAAAATATATGAACTATTTTATAAAATAAAATATTTGAAAAATTAGAATAATTCAAATTTAATTTATTTAATCTTTTTAAAAGATTGTAAAACTCTTATCAAAATACAATGATAAACTATTCTAAAATTAAACTTAGAATAAAAAACTATAGATAATTAGGCATTTGTTTGGAGCTATGTTTTAATATTTTCAAGATAAATTCCATAAAAAAAAAATCAGGAAGATTATTCTTAGATGTGTCTAAAGGAATATTTGATTAGCTTTTTCATATTCTTGGGAATACTTTTAAATTTGAAAAGAAAAGAAAGAATGAAAGTTCAAATGTTATAGTATCTTCAATTTATCCTAAGGTTTAAGCGGTTGTATATGAATGTATATCATGCAAAGAAACTTACACAAAATTTATATAAAAGAAAAATACACGATCAATATGTTAAAAAATATTAACCATATCCTAACGGGATAGAAAACGTCAACTTGGACTTAGAAAATTAATGAATTATAAAATTATTTATTTTATAAGTGTAACAAATAAATTGATCTCATATGAATTACCAATAAGTATGGTTATGGCTTAATATTCAAATTTTTTAATTTGGTAATAAGAACGTACCTATTTGTATATTTGTTCCATTTCTTCATTTGCTTCTTATACTTGTAGTCATTTTAAATTATTAAAAATATTAATAATTTATTAAATAATCTAAAAACTTTTATTTATGGTTTTTTTCATCTTTTTTGTAACTTTCTTTTTCTTTTCTTTCATTACATATATATTTTTATTCCGAATTGTTCAACTTTTCCAAAAAATCTTCAAGTTACTTTATCATATATTATAATTTTAATTATACATTTTTTCTTTTTGTATAATTTATTTCAAATTGTGTATTATATTTAAAGAAACACAATCAAATTGATTATACACTTTTATATGATTTCATTCAAGAAATATGCAATACTCAATCAAATTGATTATACAACAGTGAATGTAATACTTAATTTAATCAAATTAACACATTTAGCCACCTTTACTCCTTTTTATAATTATTGGACCTTAATCTAATTATTATTTAGTATTTTAATTTAATATTATTTAATTATAATTTTTGTCTTATATTTAATATTAAAGAAATTGAAATATATTTACATATCATATTAAATTCTTTATAATATCGTATTTATTTTTATTTGACTTTTTTTTTTCTGTAAAAAATTATATAATTAACATTTGTAAAATATTAATATGTTTTAATTAAATTATGAAAATATTATTGATATTATAAAGGTGGAAGTAACTGAAAACCGTGTCTAGAATAAGTATCTATATTTAATGTTCCTGAGATAGAATTAGTTTTTATTTTAAAAAAGACAGCAAATTCAGTTACATATACAAGCTATTGCAAGATCAACACTATTCTGGTTTCTTACCATTTCTCTCTAATTCCCAAAACTTCATTTAATTCCAGGTACATAGATCTGTTCATAACAGGTATATCATTCACAGAGCTATATATAAATGGGTAAAATACTAACGTTGTGCGTAAAATAATTTCTTCATCAACCACTAAAACGTTCAATTTCATGGCTTCTGCAACTTCCTCCACGCTCATCTTCATGGCTCTCAATGGTTGTTCCATCTGGGACTGTTGCAAAGCTCTTCAGCCTGCAAATTCTACACTGAGTGTGAATTCAAAACATGATCTTGGGAAATGCAGCAAGTGGAGACGTTGTTGTTCGAGTGTTGTCAATGGGGCTAAATCATCTTTCGAATATTCTGACAGGGTCCAGGTTCAGATAACCGAGTTAGACGATGGGTTTCACAAAGATTTTAATCTGCTTCTAAGTGAGAAACACTTGCACAAGGATGTCACTTTAAGTTTAAATTTGATAGCTGAATCTTTTTACTTGATCATCATGTGGTATTTAAAATCTTCATTTCCAATGGAATTGAAGTACTTCTTTTATTGATTTTCATTTGTTAGAGAGAAGTGATTTAATCTCGTTTCCTTTTTCTTCTTGCTTGTGGCATGACTAAACAACAACTTCTTTAATCGCAGAGTCATTAACAGCGAATGATTTTTTTTCAAGAGATGGGACAAAGTTGTGCGTTGCTTATAAGGTATGATGCTTGATAGTTTCGTTCAAATAAAAGATTCATAGCATCACTAAAGCCGCTTCTAAATAGTGAATTACTTGCTATGTAGGGCCTTGCAGGAGCATATACCGAGGAAGCAGCTTTGAAAGCATATCCAAAATGTGAGACAGTGCCGTGTGATGACTTTGAGACATCACTACAGGTTCCATTCCTTGTTTATTTAAACCTCTGTCTCAGTCTGCATATGATGTCTTGTCCAGTAGATTCTGTGATGATATGTTTATATATTTTTGTCTGCAGGCCGTTGAATCGGGGTTAGTGGATAAAGCTGTTCTACCCATCGAAAGTTCTGAAGCTGGAAGCATCCACCATAATTATGATCTACTTCTTCACCACAAGCTACACATTGTCGGGGAGGTGCAGTTGTTAATTAACCACTGCCTCTTGGGATTGACCGGTGCGACAAAAGAGAACCTAAAATTTGTACTCAGTCATCCTCAGGTTGGCTATTATATTTCATTCTTTTCTATCTTTTTCACAATGACCATGTTTTATGCCACCATAACCTCACCTTATAGTCTTAATTCACTATCAACTTGATACAAATCAATTGATTCAAACCAGTATCAAATTGGCAAGAACGTGAAAATGAAAAATAACTAATTAAAGTATGGTGCCATAGTTTTTCAGGATCTGAATCTGCAAACATTTCAAAGTCTTAACCATCCTATTAATATTTCTTATTATTCAACTCATTCCCTGAGTACCGTGTAACCATAATGTTTTCTAAATGAAGAAAAAGTTTTTTTTATATATAAAAATAGGTGTCTATTCGTATGAAAGAAAAATGAAACTATTAACGTTATGAAAAGCCATTTTGTTTTTTTTTTTTCCATTTTGTTATATTTTTATTGTTGTGGTGTCATCTTGCACGAACATAGTTGATGACAAATAACTATGTAAAGCATTTAAATTTTTAACATGCAGGCTCTTGTTCAATGTGAGATGATGCTTACTGATTTAGCTGTTACCAACATTGGTGTAGATGATACGGCTGCAGCTGCTAAGGTATTTTACAAATTTTCTATACTCCATTGAAAACAAACATTGATTAGGTTGTGGAGTTGCATCTCCTATTAATGATTTGGACATTGTGAACAGGCTGTGGCCTTAGACGGAAGAAGAGACATTGGAGCTATTGCGAGTTCAAGGGCAGCAAAACTATATGGCCTCCACATTCTAGCCGAAGGAATCCAGGTAATACTTCAGTACATGTTTTGGAAGACTCAACTGCTACGACAGTTACTGTTACTCTCTGGATTTCTCTTGTCGCAACATGTCTTCATATAAACAATCATCTCTGCATTTGACTGAGATTGCAAAGCTGCGTGTACACGTTTCTGATTTTAATATAAAAACCAAGTACAATAATGAAGGCTTCCCTAGAATCTAACACAAGCAAATACCTGCATTGGATATCCAAATAAGATTCAACTTCTTAGTCTCCGTGCTCATTCTTTTACAACATCTTTATCTGTCATAAAAAGACATAACAAAAGCAAAACAGAAAACATGCATGTTATTGTTGTTAAGTTAAGCTGATTCATTTTCTTATCTTTATATATTAGGATGACGACAATATCAGTCGTTGTTTGATACTTGCGAGGGATCCTATTCTTCCAGAACCTAACGGTTCATATAAGGTATAGAAAACTATATCTATTTATATGTAATTTTGACGAATATATATACTGATGAATATTGCAATATTTCTACCACAGACTAGCATTGTTTTCGGTCTGCAAGAAGGTCCCGGTGTACTATTGAAAGCCCTGGAAGTCTTTGGCACGAGGAACATTAATTTGTCAAAGGTTTGCTAAAATAATAATTATACCAATTCAAATTTGAAATCTCTACAAGTGTGTTTATTATTTTAGATAGATTGTAATTTTTATTAGTAGTTATGATATTAACTAAAACATTTAAGTAACATTGATTGTTTTTTAAGATGTATCTTGATAAATTTTGTGCTATTAATTTATATTTATAAATATATATGATTGATTCGCAAATGTTAATTTTTTTTCAGATTAGCAGATGTTAATTGTTAGTGGAAGGATTTAAACTCACAATCTCTTCCATATTCTCTTCTAAATCCTTCAAACTAAGATCTTGTAAACATTAACGAAGAAGTTGAATACAGAATTTCTCTCGTATTTTCTCTTTAACTTTTATCATTATACCAATCTCATAACTCGAGTTGATCATCATATTTTTTTTTCCTATCTATTGTCAGACTTTTCATTATCTTATCACATAAAATGTTTCCTCGCTTCATATCATACAAATATTAATTTTGTAATCTAACATGCGTTCTTTACAATTGGACCAAGAGACAATCTTTATCTTAATATATTACCTCTTAGAATATTAAGGATCATCAAACAAATAGGTGATTCCTAAATTATGATCTCTATATATTTATATGATGTTATTTTTTAACACATTTATTGAAGAAAAAGAAAGTTAACATAAAACGTAATTTTAAATTTAATCATTTTAGTCATCAAAATCTTAAAAAAATATTTTGGTTCTTTCATCCAAGTTATCTTATAATTTCTGTTACTTTTACATTCAGTATTATAATTCTAAACACCTTTTCTTTGGTGAATTAATACCTTAAAACTCGTGGTTCTTTGCTATCATTTCTTTGGTGCGATTTCAGATAGAACGCCGGCCAGTGAAGCATTACCCCATAAGGCTTCGTGATGATTCAAAGTATGAGATTGTCAAGTGAATAGTGATTATTGTTTCTTTCCATTTTGGATTTGCAATATTATCAGTTTTTAAAATAAATTTTGCATATAATTAAATAGCCAAAGACAAAAATTGGAGGGTCTAAATTGGTTTATATTATGTTTTGAAGAGTGTTGTGAATGTGTGACTTAGACATTGAATTTTCTGGTGGCAGGTACTTTGACAACCTTTTCTACATTGATTTTGAAGCTTCTATGACAAATCCAAATGCACAACATGCTTTAGAAAGTTTGCAGGTTAGCCCATCATATGACAAAAATATCATATTTTTCATGTTAAAAACCTATTCTTGTTTTGAGTATTCCAGCTCCTATATATGCTTTGCTGTTTTCTCTTACTTATGCTCAGACTAATTTTCCTTATATGAAAGATGTATAAAATACAATGTTGTAGAAGCATATCTCAAAGTTGCTATAGGACTTTTCAATTTAGTGGTAAAATATATTAACTCAAATGGTTGGTTCTTTTCCCTCTCGTTTCAGGAATATACAACATTTATTCGCGTTCTGGGTTGTTATCCCGTGGATAAAACAGACATATCATGTTAACCTTAAATCATCTACAAGAGGAGATAGCACTTTCATCTACTAACTGGTGCTTGAGAATGTGATCATAATATTTAGCAGATGGGAAGAACATACTGAAGCAAACATTTCTTTATTGTCAACTTTATATAGATCACATCAACAATACAAACCTTTAACGCCTAAGTTCTCTGTATGCCTACAGTGCATTCGTCAAAACCAAATTGAATTTAAATGCTATTTAAAAGCTCAATTAAATAATTAAAAAAAAAACAAACAAACAAACAAACTTTCAAAAGAATTGTCAAATTTAACTTGGATTTTTTTTCTTCTATACTAGAAGTTCTGTTTTATTGTCTCACTTCGACTGGTTGAAGATGAAATGTAGAAAAACTAGGATATCAGGAGTTTATTTTTAGAAGTTATTCGATCATTTTATTTTCATTTTTATTTTATAAATAAATAGAAGAACAACCTTCTTGAGTTTTTAAAACTTTTTCTCCAAATGTCATTGACCTGATTTTTTTAAGAAAACGAGCTAAATATTTATGCCTGTACTCCAGAATTAACTGAGTTTAAAGGCTTTTGTTAAAAAGATGGAAATTTTACTTTCATAATTTTCTTTTAAAACGATAAGCCTAATATTATAAAGATATTTTAATTTTAAAATTTAAGATATAAGAACAAATACAAATGAATAAATAAAGAGAAGAGTTTAATTTATATGAATTATTAGCATATAATATATATATATATATATATATATAAAATTAGGAATTGTTATGCATGATAATTGTTTTAAATTTTTATATTTAAAATCATTTTTAATTGGTTTATAGTATAAAAATATTTATAATTTATCAGTTAATTTTTGGAATCATAATTTAAATTTTTGGACTATAAAATTAAAAATTTTGCTTACAAAACCACTTTCAAATTCCTTCACCAGTGTGGTCTCTAATTTGTGTCAATGTATCTGGAGGGAGTATTTCTTAGAGAAATTCTTAATTAAGAGGAAGGTCCATCACTTGCAACAATATAGACAGTCTACATAGCATTTCAAATTATTGAGGGGTTTCAAATTTTAAAAATTCACAAATTTATATCTTTATTTTTAAATATTATAGATGGAGGGTCCCGTATTTATCACTACTAAAAATTTTAGAACAGCTGGACTGGAATATTACTCTTAAAGGAAACCTTTCTACATTTTCCAACCCAGCATACAGTTTTAACAGTTAATATCATTAATGATGTATTTTTTAAAATACAATTTAATATTTTATTTAATGAACTTTAATAAAAATTATAAAAATATATAGAAAGTATTTAAAAAATATGTTAATTTGATCTATAGAAAAAGGTATAACTTTATGTATTATTAATGTGAATTAATCAATTAAAATTATTACAAATAACATTTAAAATAATCTTTATAATTAATAGAAGAGTTGTTTAATGGATATTATTTCTTGCAGACAAGAACAAAAAATATATAGTGTGAGGGGAAGGGTGTCGCTGCACAGTCTTTGCAAAAGAACACAGTTTCTGATTAACTGGGTCTGGTCGTGCTTGATCTCTCTCATTGTCAAATTTCAAAACTCGTTTTCATTTCAAGGTACAGTTGGGTTCATAACTTATATGAAAATATGACTTGGTATCATCATATTATCCCAACAAGTTCCTCACAAACCACAGTATAACTTCAATTTTTTTTTATCAGTGTTGACTTCTTCTGACTTTGCTCTTGAAATGTTGATGGCTCTCAACGATTGTTGTATCTGGGGTTGTGCAAAAACTCCTCAATTGGGTTTGGCAAATTTTCATCCAGCTTGTTCTAGACTGAGTGTGAATTTAAAACAAGGAGCTGATAAATGGTGCAACTGTTTGCGCGTTTCGGCTCCGAAAGCTTTGACTCCAATGGAAGATGAGAAGGCTGCTGTGACTGGTTTTGAGTCTTCTGGGAATGCTGACAGAATCAGGGTTCAGCCAAGTGTGTTGTTGGAGGGGTTTCACAAGGATGCTAAACTGATTAACAGTGAGTTTCACAAAACATGCCTCCATTTTAATTTTAGAATTTCTATGCTATATTGTTAGAAATTCTTGCATGTCTCACCTATCTAATTAGCATGCTTCCATAATTAAATATTCTGTCTCTAATAGACATTTTGGGTACCTGGTTTTTAATTTATCAATTAATTAAAATTGTGATATTAACTAATATTAATTGTTCACCACTGGACTTACTTGATGTTTGAGAATGATATAAATATAAATTGAATGATATAAATATAAATTAATAAAAAGGAAATGTATAATTTTATTATTATTTTAAATATAAGAGTTGCAAAGTTTTACATTTTTTGTGTATTTTGTTAAGATAAAATTTGAACATTAACAAACAAATATAGTGGTTTCTGAGAAACATTATGATTAAGTTAAATGAAGATAATAATTATAATAAGACGAATAAGAAAAAGAATATGAAGATTAAAATTTAATTAATTATTAAGTGTGTGTATATATTTATATATATATATATATATATATATATATATATATATATACGTTTAAATTAATTATTTAAAAGAATTTTCTAATTTTATCATTAAAAAGAATAAAGTTTAACCTAGATGAAAAAAGAAGTGAAAAAGATAGAAAATATTAACGTATATGACTAATTCTATATATATAATGTTAAATTTTTTATATTTATTTTTATTTTATTTAAATTACATATTAGTTTTTTATTTTTTTAAATTTGTATATTTCTATTACTTAATTTATATAACTTTATATTTTATATCTGTATTATTTGATTTATCTATTATTTTTATATTTTTATATTTAATTTATCTTTATTTATGACACTCATCTTCGTTTCATTTATCTTCCCTTATATATTTCTTCAAAGAAGCAATTCAATGACATTTCCTTTTTCTTCTTCCTTTTGTCACTACCATTGCAGAGCAATTACGTGCTAATGATTTTTGTTCAAGTGATAGGTCAAGAGTGCGGGTTGCTTATAAGGTATGAAGCTTGATAGTGTTCTTCAGATAAAAAAGGATTCATTATAATACCACTTCTAACCATTGAATTACCTAATATACAGGGCCTTCCAGGAGCATATAATGAGGATGCTGCTTTCAAAGCATATCCAAATTGTGAGACAGTTCCATGTCTTGATTTTGAGACTACATTCAAGGTTACATTCTTCTTTTCCTCATCTCTTTATGTTCTCCATATGATGTCTTAACTAATAGATGTGATTGTGATTATGTGCAGTCTGTTGAATCATGGTTGGTGGATAAAGCTGTTCTTCCAATCGAAAGTTGCATTGCTGGAAGCATCCACCGTAATTATGACTTACTTTTACGCCACAAGCTACACATTGTTGGGGAGCTTCATTTGCTAATTAAACACTGTCTCTTGGGACTCAAAGCTGTGAAAAAAGAAGACCTCACATCTGTAATGAGTCATCCGCAGGTTGGCTATTATACATTTCATTCTTTTCCATATCTTTTTTCACACGTAATCATGCTTTAAGATGCCACTAAACCTCACTTTAGAAAAATGGTAACTGAGATACACAAATTATAGAACATCAGTGGTGTAATACAAAACTAGCTACTTAGTATGACTTTCATTCAAAACACTGGTGGTTGAATGTTTTTTGTCACGCTTAACAATAGAAGCTGTCGTATGTCTAATATTTACTGATAATCATTAAGTTTCCTGTACACAACTGCTACAAGTTTCTGGTACTGCAGAATAATCACGGTACAAAATTTTTAAGCCTTTCATAAAACTTTAACAACACTTAGCTTTTCATGCAATGTTAACAATACATTTAACACTTCTAGAATTTTATTTTTCTTTATTTTAAGTTGTGTTATCTCCCGTCATTGATTATAGTGATCATAAATTGTTATGATTGAAGTAAAATGCATGTTTGTTTAAGAGATTTTCTTTAAGATAGAAAAAATAATATATTTTTAACGAGTCTATATCTTTTTCTATTGCATTACCTTTTATATTCCATCGTAATGTTATTTCCTAATCAAACTTTGAATTAATTTATCAGTCATAAATATTTTTGAAAATGTTTTTTTATCTTTAATAATGTAACTTTTATCCAAGTATGAGTTTCTACCTTATTATTTTATTTGCAGTTTTCTCTGTATAGATTTCTTACAATATTAAGGTTGTTATTCCAATAGTCTTTCTTCAAGCTACTTGTTGTTTGGCAAATAAATAGAAGGTATTTTCTTTATTGTTTTTTATTTTAAACTATAATATGATTTTTTTGTGAGAGGAAGGACTTTTCAACTGATATTATGCCAACTAAATCTTTTTTATTTTATGTCTGTTTAAAAAGTCTTTCACAAGTCTTTCATTAACATGATTATTGATGGCCTACCAACGTATAACTCTTAAAACAATCTCCTTACATGCAGGCTCTTGTTCAATGTGAGACTATGCTTACTGATTTAGGTGTTATCAACATTGCTGTAGATGACAGTGCTGCAGCTGCTAGGGTATTTTACAAATCTTCTCTACTCCACTGAAAACAAGCACTGATTAGGTTGTAGAGTTGCATGTCCTAATAAGGATTTGGACATTGTGAACAGGCTGTGGCCTTAGACGGAAGAAGGGACATAGGAGCTATTGCAAGTTCAAGGGCAGCAGAACTATATGGCCTCGACATTCTAGCTGAAGGAATCCAGGTAGGACTTCAGTTAAATGTTTTGGAAGACTCAACTGCTACAACATTTACACTTACTCTTTGGTTTTCTATCTTGTCGCAACATGTCTTCATATTAACAATGAGATCATTGGAGCTGGGAGCTTATGCATATTCATTCATGATTAGCATCTTCCAAGATATCTCGTTTTCTTCAAATAGATATGATGATGCTTATTTACTATTTCTCAATGTTTACGCCAGGTTTTTTAAAATGGTATCATTACCCATCCATATAAGGCTTTCCCCCAACCCTGATCAATAAAGTTTCGATAGCATTAACAATAATGCATTTGGCCTCAGCATAGTATTTAGGGGAGCTACATATGACTTTTCCGATCATTTGTTTTTTGAGGTCTCAAATGCCTAAAACATTCTAACTTTTTCATGCTGCTTAGGCAGGTAATTAACATGATCTTAAAAGAACGAAGAGTGTGTGAAATGGAAGATCCATACCTTATTTGTGTTATTGAGTTCTTAGTTTATAGTTGCAGTTTTAAATATGTCAGTATGACAGTAATTACTTTTTTTCTTGATAAAGTATCACTCAAGAAAACTTCACTGTAATTATGATATCCCAATGTTGTCACTTTATATTTTACTAAAAAGTTACTTTTCTAAGGATATGCACATAAAAGAGAAAAAAAAGACAATAAAAAAAATTAAGCAACTTGCATTAAATGATACTGTAGACCTATATATGTTTATACTTTTATGATTTTAACATAGAAAGAAGAGAAATTATAACTTGACAAATTGATAACCAGTGAGAGAATTTTTCAATATAGATTACATGAAAATGGGATGTGAGTATAAAGAGTATCAAAGTATTTTTTTCAATAAAAAGTTATACTTAGTCAACTAAGGCATGCAGATACGTGCATATGGATGTCCAGAAAATGACTGACTACTCTTACTGCTTACTGTTTTTATTCTATCTTTATATTTGATAACAAGACAATATGTGTAACAAAAAAAAACACTGTATTGTGGATGATCTCAATAGATTGAAGTTATGCTGATTCATTTTCTTTTTGCTAGGATGATGAAGCTAATGTTACTCGCTTTCTGATACTTGCAAGGGATCCTATAATTCCAGGAACTGACAGGCCCTATAAGGTGGGAGAAAAAACATTATTATATATAATTTTTATGAATTTGCTGATGAAATTCATGAATTCTCGCTCCAGACTAGCATTGTTTTCAGTCTAGACGAAGATCCTACAGTACTATTCAAAGCCCTGGGAGTATTTGCCTTGAGGAACATTAATTTGTCAAAGGTGTGCTACAATAATTTTAGAAATTAAAACTCGTGCTTCATTCATCTCATTCTTGGTGTGATTTCAGATAGAGAGCCGCCCGCTGAAGCATTGTCCATTAAGTGCAGTTGATGATTCAAAAGAAGGAAGTGCTAAGTGAGTAATGAATTTTGTTTCCCATTTGAGAATTTCAATGGTATAATGGTATCAGTATGTAATCCATAGATTCACTATACAATTAAATGGCCATAACTCATCAAAGAAAAATTGGAGGGTTTAATGTAAAAATCAATTGAATCATTCAATACATGTTAACAAGCATATGATATATATCTTTACCCTGGAAAGCATATATCCAACTTTGGGATTCAAAATATATCATTTTTTGATTCTGCTGTTCTAAGTATGTTCTAAATATTAGTCTTAGACATGAAGTTTTCTGGTGGCAGGTCCTTTAAGTACCTTTTATACATTGATTTTGAAGCTTCTTTGGCAGATCCTCGTGCACGAAATGCTCTAGAAAATTTGCAGGTCAGCCAATTAGCATGAAAATATCAATACTCCTTTATTTGTCTACTTCCCTGGTGACAAATGCCTATTGAAATATAAGATAACAGATATATAAGGAAAATGGAGTATAATCCGATATTAATTACTCAAATTGTTGGCTCTTTTCTCCTTTGTTTCAGGAATGTACAAGATTTTTTCGTATTCTTGGTTGTTATCCAGTGGACGAAACAGATACAACAGGTTCATCTTGAATCAAATACTAGAGGAGATACTATCCTTTAAAAGCTTTTTAAATCCCTCATCCAAAATTCTTCTCATCTCCATATATATTATAGGTGTTTTACAATGTAATAGCAGTTTTAGCAGATGGAGAGAACGCCGAGACAAACATTCTTATTTATTTTCTATCAACTATAGACGAGACAGACATCAAAATTATATTCCTTTTAATTAATAGCAAAATTCTGGGTAGATCTCTTCGGCTTTTGATTTCGATTTTAGACCTATAACATACATTTTATAACAGTTAAGTGATTATATTAGGAAAAGAGCCACTAGGTTCAAGGTTTCCCAATGTGTCAAAAACTATTAATAAATAATTGTTTTTATTAATAATTTTCTTTCTGTGGGATAGCAAGATAATAGATAATTGTTAGAAATGCATGTTTTGTTATAAGGTATTTTTTTCTGAAGGAATTATATTATAGCCTTAACGCCCAGTGAAACTGAATATGATGTGTCTCAGTTTATTCTATAGGCTTCTCAATGTGTCTCAGTTTATTTTTTTGTTCAATGTGTATTTTATTTATCAAAATTTTAAACCGTTAATTTTCTGATAATTTATTACAATTGCACTTTATTTTCCAGTGTACATTTCATTATTGTTGAGGAATAAAATATCTCATTAATATTGATCTTATTCATTCAATTTTGCTAGTTGTTTTGTTGATTACTGAAATTAATTTTGTATTATTCAACTCACATTGACATAGAAGATTTGTAGCTGAAGAAAAGATGTTGGATAGACTTTTTGTACAGAACAAAACAACTCATTTCAAATCTCCATTTCCCTGCAATGTCCTTCCTAGAAAATTATATATGGTAGACAATTTATTTGTGAAACATAGGTTGTTTTTGGAGGATTTTCTCCTTCCACAAGCAAGTTTTTGAAGCTCTATCGAATAGGTTAACTAAAAATCAATTCTAAATAACTTTGTAAATAAATCTGATTTTTTTTAATGCTTTCTTGAAACTCTCTATCTTTCTTAAACTCTATTGTTGTGAAAAGAACTACAAAAGAAAGATTATGTAAATTTTAATTCTTTTACTTGATTTAAAAATAATAGTATTATTTATTACAACAACTTATGCTTACTCTGGATAAATTGTAAATTAAGGATAGATGGATGACAAGTAATAGTAAGATGCATTGGTTGATTCAATTCGAAAAATGTTGGACCAAGGATTAGCTATAATCTTACTCTGTTTTTTGAGAAGTCCTTTAACCTATTTTCAAAAAGTTTAGCCTACTTATTTTCAGTACCCAAAATTTTAGTCTCAATTTTTTAAAGCAAATTTAATCCATAATTATATTCCTTTGATTCTTTTATATAATTTTAATTTTTGGTAAAATACATAATTTTGGTCCATAGATTTGTTCTTTTAAACCAATTTATAAGTTTTCCTTAAAAATGTAAAGAGAAATCTTAAATTTGTCTCAAATCCTTGCAAAATATAATTAATAATTTCAAACAAATAAGAAAAAGTTTATTCTTCCAGCTGCAACATAAAATGTTTTTTAAAATAAAAAATTAAATAAAATTATAGGTAACTAAAAGGTAAGGGATTAAAATTGTATAAAAATAATTAAGAATAAAAAATTGTTAATTTTGTAAAACATAAGGACTAAAATTATAAGAAGGAATATTCAGAATTTTGTAAAATGCAAAACTAAAAATTATATCTAAGCCTAAATAGTATTAAGATGGGAATCTCATTTGACTTACACAACTAATTTTTTGGAACCATCACACATACGAGCAATTTGGCTGAAACTGATTTAGGTTCTGCGCTAATAAATCATAATTATTCCTCGGTAAACATCAGCAAATGGAAGTTTAAACTGCGTACTCAATCAATTATAAAGTCACATACTGAAGACCACCACATTGAAAAAAACACACACGATCTTATCACTTATTTATTCATACAACACTTGTCACTCCAGTTCCTTCAGAAAATCTTCATTGTCAACCAAAACCTGCAAAACTCATACAAAACGAATCACACGCTTACCACTTACTTGTCATTAATAATGGCAAGGCAATAGAAATATGCACATGATCAAAATGCATAGCTATTATCTTGTTTTTTTTTTTCAAGAAAACAGTGAGTAGATTATGACGAAATCTTGATAAATACAATACTTGACTCAATAAATAGAGAAATACAAGCTGAGGACTTGCAAAAGGAAGTTAAAAATATACTGAGACACGACATCCTTTGTTGCTAGCAATTCAAATATTATTCAGAAAAGCATGACAGTTGACAGAACACAAAATGTATGATCAGTTAAGGTCACAGGTTGGTATATTACATTCTTCTTTTCTTTGGTTAAACACCCTTTCTTTATACATGAGAAACTTCCTGCTCTACATTCACATTCATAGATCATAATCGACAAACATTCAGCTCTGAAGAATCAACTGTTTTGTTCATACTCATAATTAAAACTGCATAAGAGGTTCAGTTATTAAAAAGTAATGCAAGTTCAATTAAAGCATATTCTATTCCGTAGTTTATGTTACTATTGTAAAATTATAGCTGTAGTTGCCTCTGGGTAAGAACATGTGTACGTGTTCTGCGTCATAATTAACCTATTATTTCAGTTCATGATTCTATGTTAAAACAAACAGAAAGTAAGCCACACCCTTACAACATTAAAACTATATCAAAAATAAAATACTCACAGTTTTCCATCCATCAGGGTCTAAGAAAGAAGTGATCTTTGTGTTAAGTCCAGGAATTGGCCCTGGTTGCCGAGTAATCTTTCCTCCAAGCTCTTGTGTGACTATGTTCACAACCTCAGCACTCTTGTATACGTCGTCCGTACTTATAGCAACCTGTTAAGTACAACAAATAAATTTTATGATCAAATGAGAACAGAAATGTGAAGAACCGGTTTAGGCTTCCAGAAGGAAATATAACATAATAAATACGTATTTACCAACCTGTGCATAAGCATTTCCCTTCGTGTATTCGGTAACACCATAGTTATACGTAAGCTCCAACACAGTTGTCTCTTGCTCGTCTGCGTACCCAAGCATGACTATAGTATACTGTAATATATGTAACATAATACAGGAAAAATTTTAAGTCAATATGTCCTGGCTTGAGTGGAATGCTAAGAAGAATAAGGAAACTCACCTTTTGTTGAGGTCTATCAGCCCTCTTTACGACCCTCAAACCTAAAGCCTGAACAAAGATGATCCAATAAGAACCAAAACACGATCCTTAGTCAATAAAACCCAGTTGAATTAAGGTGTGCTTGATTTCCCATTATATTGGCTCAAACAGACATTCACCTCAACAATCAACATAAATGGATTGGGTTGAGAAAGCATCCAAATGTGTGCCATAAAAAATACCAAACAGACCTAAAGATCAAAAGTTAAAAACATGATATACCAGATGCAATATCAGGATTTTTAAGTCCATTACTAGCAACAGCTCATAATTTCCGATCCAGATCCAAAATGCCACACAAATCAAGGAAAGATGTTATTCAATTATCAATATAAGCACTACAACCTACACAATCCCAGGCTTCACTCTCCACATTCCCCCTAAAAAGAGAAAAGGACAATGGTAAGCAGAGCACCAGGCAACATGCTAGACAATTTACTCATGAAACTTCTCATAATAACTACCAGTTTTGGGTTAGTTGGTTAATAACATGATATCGAGCTGTATGACCAAGTCGATAACTCAAAATGCACGTAGTAGCTTAAGCTTTTAGGCAGTTAGTTCAAGGCATGACTGGAAGTGGCATTTTATATTGATAAGAAAGAGTTACATATTGTGTGACTGAATGTACTGAACACAAAACCTTCTCTTTGGAATTTCATCCCACATGCCTAGAAACAATGGAGTATGAACAAGGCAAGAGATCATTGAGGGCCATAATACAAAGAAGTCTTAACATTAGAATATCAGCACAGATAAGCAGACAATAGCAAAAAAAAATTGAAAAATTTTAAATTTAAGTTGACAAACATGAATATTTATGCAACTGTATTATAATAAGCATATGACAGAACATTATTTGGTTTATAAAAAATACATGCTTGTGAAAAGAAAAACATGACTTGGACTGTTACCTTTTCATAAAATTTTATTGAGCGCTCTAAATCACCAACACGAAGCATTACTTGGCACAATGGCTCAGGGGTTGAAGGTCTTTGGATGAGCTCAAAAATATAACCGTCAGGGTCCTTCACAAAGGCAATAACAGATGTCCCACCCGTAACAGGAGCAGGCTCCCTAGTGATATTTCCACCCTTGGCCCGGATGTTTTCAACCAATTTGTAAACCTAAAAGTAGAAGATACATGCACTTCAATTTCAGTACAAAAGGTCAAAGAATGGTCAAGCAGCGGTAAAGGCAAGACTCTGGCTTACATCTGGAGTTGAAATACCAAAATGCCCAAAGCCAGTTCCAATATCATATGAGGTCACCCCATAATCTGGCCAAAAACATCACATGTGTGTGGAGGTAAGTAATGTCCAATTTCATACAACACGAAGGATGCTAGACAAAAGGTACATAAATCAGAGGATAGCAAGAAAAAATAAATATACACAGGAACATACTATAAGTCAATTCCACAACAAAATGGGATTGTTCAGGGCCATATCCAAGAAAAGCATTGGCAAATTTCTCTTCTGGAACATCTCTTTTCCTCAAAAGCTTCATCCCAAAACATTCAGTGTAAAACCTGAACAATAGTTAAGAAATTCAGTGTAAAGCACACGTGACAGCGAATTTCAACAACCCAGACCAACAAAATCCTACTTAATGGTGCGATCAAGATCACCAACACGGTACACAGCATGCAGGAAGCGGCGCTTATCTTTCTTTGGCCACTCCAACAACTCAGCATTAGACTGTGTAGCCTCAGCCATCTTCAATGTGGAAGCAAATGTTCTGCAACACCACCAAGAATCGGTAATTAACATATCAAATTCAAATAATACCAAGTAGTGGCCATACCAAAAACTGATCTAGTTAAAAGAAAAGTCAACTCGTTAACATAAAAGACACAGTTAATAGAGTAACAAACAAACAGACCCTTCAGGCTTCATCCTTCACAAATAGGTTTGGAGCCAGGGAATAAAAAAAGTTATAACCCACACCAATTGCAAAATGAATCAAATATCATACACAAACATACATCGATACATATTTCATTTCGAAATTTATGTAAAAGCTAATTTGAGTATAGGAAATGAGATTGCCCCAGGTTTATAACCCACCAAAAAGTTCGATTCTTTAATGATTTAACAAGATGCAGAGCGATGTAATTACGAGGGTTCCTTAACAGCAATGGTGTCTTTAAATGTTACAGACAGAGATCAAAAAATCAAAGAGAGAAAAACCCCACTGAGAGAGAGAAAGAAAGAGACATCTAACCGTTGAGATAGGACGAGTGTAAGAGAAAAGGGACAAACAAGAACTACTTAAAACGGAGGACGTGTTGCTTTATAAGTAACAATAATAATCTAAGGGACTGAATCAGAGATTGATAACGTAACCGCCTGTTACAGATATTAATGTATAGGGACGGATTTATGGGTATTGTGATGCATTGAGTCACAGCTTACTCTTCCCACTTTCTTCAATTATATTTACTGGACAATATTTTACTTTTTATGGACATTAAAATTAATATTGTCTCTCAACTCCTATATATTCAGAATTAACTGATTTAATAATAGTATTAATTTATTTAACAAATATCTTTTAAATTATCCTTAATCATATTTGTCATAAGATGATTCTTAGAATTATATACAGGATATTTTCTAAAAAGCTTTAGAAGTTTAAACTGCCTTATATTTAAATTTGAATATAACTAAAATTATTTTTATAAATGAGTAGGAGGAAGGGATAGTAATTTCATTACAAAGTTTTATTCATTTGTTTAAGGGAAATTTCTTGTGCACCAAACTATGAATTGATATTCTCATTGAATGTAACTTTAGAAGCATGAGATTATATCTTTTATTGATTATAAACAAGACAAAGAGCCCAACTAACAAAATTACAAAATCATTCTAAAGAACAAATCTAGTAGGGCTGATTTAACAAGGGATATGGAGGAATGTTCAAGAGGGGATTGTAAATAAAATAAATAAAAAATAAAAAATAAAAATTACATAAAAATATACGTTATTTAATATATAAAAAGTTTGTCTGAAAGATGAATTGGATACATCACTTGGGCTCAATACGCTTCATAACCCATGTTACAACACTTCTGTTAGGCAATTGCTTATTGTACCGCTTTTTCTTTTCTTCCTGCACTCTCGTATAATCTATAAATTCTATTTTATTTCTGCTAAAAAATTTAATAAATCTAAATATCTTTTTCAGAATATATTTTTTATAATATAATTTGAATTATGTATTTCAAAAGATAACTTCAAATCCAAAAACACACAATCCAAAATATAAATTGTATTTTTTAAAAGTTACATCTCAAATTATCCATTTCAAAATATATTTTGAAATTGAAAAAAAAAACTTCTAGAATACCAATTTTAAAATGTATAAGAATATATATATATATATATATATATGTATATATATATATATATATATATTATATTGGAAATTATAAATTTAAATTTTAGAATGTTTAAAAGCTAGAGCAGAAAACATTAAACCAGAACTCAAACACTGAAAATGAAATAGATTATTGTAGAAAGAAATAAAAAGGATGAAGATGGAATAATAAAATTCATTCTTGTCTCATTCCATTATTATTTGTAATTCTAGATTATACAATTTAAAATGTATTTTCTTTTATTTTATTACCTGGATTAATATACAATTCGGAATTGATTCTTAATTAAGAAATACATTCTGAATAATCTGATATTATTCTTAATATTATATTATTTCTTTATTAATATTATTATTAATTAAAATTTTAATTATAAAATATAAATATTTTTTGTTTATATTTCTAGATTTATTAAATTTATTAGTTAAAATAGTTATTTAATACTAATAAGATATTATTGAGAGTAATTGAAATATTTTAATGATAAATAGAGAAAGATCATAATAATTTTATCTAATATTTAGAATTATTTTTATATGAATATTTTATTCATCGCCTACATTATTATATTTATTAATAAATATACTCCTTTTTATTATTAAATGTAATTTAAATATAATGTATTTTTTTAGTGCATTTATGACTGTAAAATTCATAATGTATTTTGATTACACAATGAAATATGTTTTCAAATTTGGAATAAAAATGAAGAATAATCTTGGGTTATCATGTTCAAATGGGGGTGCAGGGAGAAAAAACGGCACAGGAAGAAAGTGCCCCTTGTTCAGGTAAAGTGTAAGAAAATAAAATACACTAATGGGGTAGAGTCATGCATGCTTGCACCTTATTCAAGTGTAAAGTCTATAATTAGATATTAATAATTAAATACTTAGGTATTAATAATCTATACCTATACTTAGATATTAATAATTAAATACTAATATTTCTCTAAAATATATAAAAGTATACACTTTCTAAAATCTCCTATATATAAAACTGAATATACATTTATTAAAAACAACGCGTCATTATAAGAATCACAGGGCACGCAACCACAAAAAAAAATGTGATTTAAGAAAGTCTTATAAGATTTTTTTATTTATTGAAAATACTGGAAGCCTCTCCAATTCTTCAAAGCACGTCTAAACCCTCATCCACCCCCATTTTAATTTGATAGTAATTGAACTATTTAGTTTCAAAAGTTTTCTGAATTACAACAGAAACACGAGAATTTGCCATTGTTGAAAACGTGGATGGCGAGTGAAAAGTCGGTGCTTGCCGTGATCAGGGCCGCGAGGCCAACCTTCCGCAATCGAAACGATAAAATCGCGTTTGCCATTCACTCCTCCTTCCTAGCCGCCGGCTATGTCCTTACCGCCACGGTTCCCCAGGCTCTCTCCGACAATGTGTTTTCTGACCCATCAAATGGTAATAATGAAGAAATTTAAGAAACCAAAGTTTTCCCTTTATGCTTCACTTTTCATTTCTTGTTGCTGATTTTTTTATGTTTGTTGATGTGTTGTGATTTGTGTGTAGATGAAGTATCCGTTGATAACTGGAACGAGCTAAACGAAGAGTACGCGTTCGTTTACGCGAATCCAGAAAAAGGGTCGGAGAAAGTGCTTGTCAAGTGCCTTGTCATGAATGACAAATTGCTAGTTCATGTTTTGTCCCAAGGGTCTTCCGAGCCTTTAAGCCTCGAGATTGAGTAAGTGATACTATTCTCTTTTCAATTGGGCTGAAAATTTAGTTGTTTACATGTTCTGATTGATAAACTAGGGTTTATGAGTATTTTAGTGTAGTTAGAATAGTTAAAATAGTAGGATTCGGATATCGATTCGTTACAAACCGTTTAATGTTCTGTAACCGGGTGATTCGCGATTCAGTTTTCATTACATGCGATTCATGATGAAGGAACAAAAATTGAAAAAAATTAGAAAGGAACATATAGGAAAAGAAACTCAGCGAAGATGAAAGTTCAGCGGAAATTATGAACGGAGAAGATGAATGGGACAAATACTAAGAAGAGAACTGGACAAGATAAATAGTGAGAAGAGAGAAAACATCAGATAATAGGACAAACGCAGAAGACAAACATTAAATAGAGAACTGGAGAAGATAAATAGGGATAAGGGAGAAGATGAGAGAGATGACCTGAGAAGAAGATTAGAGAAGAGAAAATCAACCTGGAAGAAGATAAACCCATGAACACCGGGAGAAGATGAATAGGAGGAAGAAGATCAAGAGAGATCTGAAAAGTTTTTTTACAGTAATATTTTAAAATATAAATCTTTTTCATCTTCTTTTTATCTTTTTTCTGACAAATTTAATCATTGAACTTACTTTCATACTTTGCAGTTACAATCATAATTTATATATTATATTTTATTTTTTATAAAAGGTAATATTATCTTTTAGAAAAAAAATTGTTGTTGTTTAAATTAATATAAAGTGTTATTATATTTTTTTTTTTAAAATTAGTTGTTGTTTAATTTTTTTATTTAATTTCTTTTATAAAATTTATCAATATCATTTAAATTAGTATATATTTATTCTTATATTTTTTATATTCAATTAGCTTTTTGAGGAATTTTTTTTTAAATAAAATACAATTGAATTAATTATATTCTTTTATTCTTTTTTGTAAAAATTAGTGATTGTTTAAGAATTTTGTTTATTTTATCTTTTAGATTCTACAAGTTTCGTATCTTATGATTCAAACCAAGATTTGATTCACGATTCAAAAGTATATGAAAAACAATTCACAATTCGAATATCTGATTCAATAAACTATAACCATTTCGAGGGTTTGCACTCAAGTTTAGGCTCTTGCAGGTTGGGGTTTTTTGTTGTGTTGAATTGTGTGCTCACTTTGACATGGTGTTTGGGTGTGATTTTTTGTTGCAGTGTTGGGGACTATGCCGGAGAGGACGGGGGCAGCAATTATGCTCAGCAGTTCAAGAATTTGGGTAAGCTTGTGAAGAGAATCGACGGGGACATCTTGTCTAAATTAGATGGTTCTGCTAATGCCAGCTCATCTAGTAGAAGGTGAATTTGGATCTGTAACTTTGTCCTTTTTTAATGTTAACTGGGAGCGCACATCTCGTGTAACTCTGTGATAGTGAATGCTTCAAGTTTTCTGAATTAGGCCATTGTGTAAAGTTTAAAACTTTTACATTTATAGTGAATGAAAATATCAGTTTAAAGATTTTGACACCATCAGGCTGTTATATCCAAAATGCATGATTTATGGTAATTTATAACTCAGTTGATGAAAATTAAATCTCACTTTTTTTGTGGATAACTTGTGAGACGAACCAGTAGTGTTATTAAAGATTTTCAATGACCTGTGTTCAGCTTCCTGTTTTCGTAATGTAATCATGTCAATTGAGAAAATCTACCCATTTATTTTAGTGTTGGGTCGTTGTATTGGATAACTGTGGCATTAACCCTGTATATAAAAGCTTTATTGTAAAATGTTTTTTATGAACTTGGATCCTCTTTGAAAAATTGTCTCGTCTTCTATACAGCTCAGAAACAAGGGACAGAACTAGACAAGAGATACCTGAACCTGTTGGTGGATTTGGTGAACCTGCTGGTCCTCCAACTCAGTAAGGGTTTAATATTACTCTGTTGCTTTCGCCATTTCAATGATTTTTGTTACTGCTCAATGGATTGATTATCAATTATTTGATTTTACACACTTTTACTGTTGGCAAGTTTGAGCGTTAAAGTTCATAGATCTATATGTCAGGGTCTAGTGTAGTTGATGTTCCGTACTTGAAAATTATGAAGGCGGTCTGTGGTATGTTCTTATTAATTTTGGAATAATTTGTCTATGCATGCCTTTAATTATGATGTCTTATACACGATGATAGTTTCCTCTGATTATCAAGTTGAAGGATGTCCTGATATGTCTTCAAACAGTGTTTGTTTCTGCACCTCAACTAAACTAGTCGATTTGCACACAAAATTATCTGAACCTAGCCAAGTTCACCTGACTCTAATCAGGATTGAGTTTTCTGCAAATTGGTGTTGTTTATGGACCCACTGCACATGGTATGAGATTTGAGATGGACCATTTTAATGATCAGAGATCTTGGGATTGATTGATTTTGGTTTGTTAGAACGATTCTACCGTGATCATACTACCATCTATGATTGTAGTTTGCGGGCTTTTTACAATGTCCTCGATACTTCCACGAATGCACCATTCCTATATACAAAATGTAGCAGTACTGAACTAAATTAGATCAACAGACTGAAATGAAAGAACAATGTTCCCAGTTCCAATAAAATTCCCCTTTTGTCGCAAGTTATGACCAAAATCCTCCACCCCAGTTGAATTTCTATATTTAGACAAATTCATCAGATCTGCTTTCTCTTCATAAATAAATTTCTCCCCTAATTCTTTATTTAAGTCAGTCCGTGCTATTCCCTTGCAAGTCATATGATAATCTTAGGCCTCCATGAATACTTGTAGGGTCCTTTTAGTTCCAGATTATTGGCAGCCGGGGCAGTTGAGCCCTGGTTCCCATCGTGCCACTTGCATGGATGCTTACGGTGCTAAATATTCTTTTAAGAAACTTATTGACTATGATGTCATATTTATGTTTCTTGATCAACAATGAATTTCTTCATTGTGAATTGAAGGATGAGATACATTCTGGCGCAAATTATCCATGGACAGTGGTGAATACCACTATTTCTTTTCTTCCTCCTGGAGAGGAATAATTTACTGTTAATTACTCTGAGAAGACGCTTTTTCTGTTTTTCCTCCTAACTAGCATACTTAGTAGAAATGGAACCATCACTTGCCTACGTGCCAAGCTGGTTTTAGTATCATTCTTTTAAATGTTCCCTTTATATAACTGCTACTTGCCTTTATTGCTTCGTACTTATTCATTGTGTTTTTACAATTTTGTTTCCTTTTCTATAGGATTATTTTCCCTTCAGTTCCCATTGGTTCTGGTAGTGATCTTGTTCCTGGGCCGCCTGCTGGAGTGATTCCTTCAAGGTATTCTTACCTGCATTGCTTTTTCATGCTCTTAACATAGTTGTTACACCCTCCTGTTTTTTCTAGTCCTTTTACCCCTTGAAACTTTCCTCCCTTGATTTCAGGGGTGGTCATGGCATTGGTGGGAGCATGCATTTAGGTAAGTTTAACATATTTCAATTTAGTTTTACGAAATTGGGTATTATTTTTGCATAACTGTAATTGTCGATACTAAGTTCAACATTTGGAATCAGGGCCTAATGACCCCCTGTGGTTTGGTGGTATTGGTCGAGATCCTGCTTTTCCTGGAGGAATGCCGTAAGTTGCTTAGATCTCTCTCTCTCTCTCTCTCTTTCTTCTTCTTCTTCTTTTAATTTCAGAGTTATCGATGTAGTTAAAGGCTGTGAAACCTAAAAGGCACGCCTTGCTAGTTGAGGTGAGGGTAGGGAAGGTTCCAACTTCTTGCTGAGGCAATGTCCATCACTTACTCCTTGACTGTGTTTTCTGTGAGAGAGCCTGACCAGTGGGCATTGGGTTTGATAGACCCCAGCTAATGAAAAACACCAACCTTCTTTGTGTAATACAAGAGGGTGAATTGGTCTGTTTTATATTTTTTGGAGTAGTTTTCTGTTTTTTTTTTCGTGCTGAATGGTTTCAGTTGTGTCACAACTTGCATTAGTTTAAAAAAGTCATTTCGCCCAAAATATTTTAAAGAATATTGTTTTCATATCGCAGTCGGCATGCATTAACGTTTTTTTATTTAAAAGTTAATCTATCTAAAATTTATGATTTTTCAACAAGAAAACTGAACTTTATTAAAATTTCTTACCACTTTTTTACTTTAACTGAAATAATGGAAAAAATGAGTAGTTTTGAAAATAATGGAGAAAAGAAATGAGGAAGTGGATAGGGTAGGATGCATTTTACCTTTTTTGCTGTTTCTCTAATATTGACAGCGTATATTCAGTGGGGTTTGGTGCCTTCCGCCTCGAGTCTTAAGTGCCTCTTGTGCCGCCATTTAGACTGCCCTCTATCTTTTACCTGTAGCTAATTTTTAAGCTTATCTGTGGTACAAATCTATGTAAATAGGGGTCTTCCTCCGGGCGCGCGTTTTGATCCATATGGTCCTCCTGGTGTTCCTGGTTTTGAACCCAACCGATTTGCAAGGTATGGCTCAAAGACTCGTGTATTTCATATAAGTACATTGCTTTAATAATACCATTTGCATTTTTAACCGATGTACGTATTTTATTTATTGTTCTCTTTTATGTGCTGTTTTATTTTCGTGTTCATCTTTTTCTCTTTTTATGTATGTTAATGTTATTGTACATAGGATGTTGAAAGTGAAACCCGGTTGTAGGTCTGAACTGGGATTATTGTTAAAGGGGTAGTGATTCAGATAGAAGAATTTAAAAAAAGTAGAGAGCGGGTTGATGATATTCGATACCTTGAGCTCGGCTAAGTGTTAGTGCAAATGTATAACTGGGAAATTGTTATGCTTGCCTGATTTGAGGTTTTCTTAAATACTTAAAAAGAATCCCATTTTTGGTGTACAAGTATGAAGATATTTAAAAATTAGTGAAATAAAATAAAATATATACACAGCGTTTCTGACTCCCATGCTGCAGGAATCCTAGGAGACCAGGATATGACGGTCATCCAGATCTGCAACATTTTCGAAGAGACGCTGATTCAGACTACATATAGATATATATTATATTTTAGCTGTCGTAATATGGTTGGGTTCTATCTACGAACAAGTTGTGTCTAGTCAATCTACTAAAACAATTTCAGCAAACACTATACTCTGGATTATTCTTCATGCGGATTTTCTTTCAGGGCTATTAGCGTTATTTCATGTGTATAGTTAAGGATTTAATTACAAATTTATAGTTTGAATAAGGTGTGCGTCCATTGAGTTTTTATCAATGTTAATTGGAATTATGTTGTCTGCAATTGTACATTATTTTTTAACAGTCATTTTAATCGTATATGGAATTATGAGAGATTTACCTCGTAAGTATATTTTTTGAAGATAAAAATCAATTATAATAAAATTGAAATTAGTTATGATCACAATATCTGTCTCCCATTTCAGAATCGAACGCCAAGGTTTCCTTACATCTGATTCCAGGAGTTACGTCAAACTAAAGTAAAAGTAAACGTTAGCCACCTACCTAACTGTATTGCAATTTCATTAGTATTAAAATAATTAGTGGCACGTTAACAATTACTACAAATCATGGTTAATTTGACCTACATGTGGACGTAAACTGTGAAACTATTTGTTAATTCTGAAATTTTATTATCAGATCCATTTATTTGATTAAACAAACAAGTTCCGTCTTATAGTTTAGTTCAAATGAGTGAAATCCATAATGAATTCTACTTTTTAACTAAAATGTTAAAATTTTTATTTATGTTAATAGTTTTGGCTTAATCACGTTTTTAGCTCATTAAGTAGAAAGTAATTCCATTTTTGCTTGTCCAAAGTGCATTTTACTCCTTCAAAAAATTTGAAATACTTTTGTAATATCTAGAGTTGGACAGTATTATCGGAATAGGTGAGAAGTGCTGAATGACTTTATGAACATTTTCCGTATATCCCCTACTTGAGTGTTACATAATCACGTCTGACTCAAGAAGTAAAAAATATATTTTTAAACTTTAGGAACCATTTTTTTATATTTATTTTAAAGATAAAAACAAATATACTTCAAACTTCAGAACTAAAACGTAATTAATTGTTTTTACTCTGTCTTTTAGTATGACCAGTTTCTCAAATATTAAATAGAAATAAAATAATTCAATACACTAGCGATCATGTATGATGAGTTAATAGAATTTTCATGATATCTAGTTTAAGAGTCATGGACAGACTTTAAGTTAATAATTCATAATTATTAAGCTGTTAAACTAATGAAAAACTAAAACATTTAAAAAAAATCTAAGATAATTTTGAGACTATAGAATTATTTAGTTATAGACAGGTTAATACATGTAAAAATAACATATTCTATGTTTTAAATAGATATACTTAGAAGTGTCAATTTGATCTATTATCAATTTTGACATACTTTTAAATAAGTCTTTTTTTTTTTTGTTGATATATCAAATGAGTGAGTTAAAAGAGTTTAAGTTGTTAAAAATTGCTCTTAAACTGAGTTAAGATTGTAGTGAAAATAAATTTGATCTCATTGTAATATTTAAATTAACACATAAATATATAACTTTAATCAAACGAAAGATCAAGTTGAATCAGCTTGAGTAAAAAATTGAGCTGAATTTTCTTGAGTTAAAGATCAAATCAAGGGTGAAACTAAGTCATTAAATATAACTTTTACTATTTTATCGACTTATATAATATGATTTATGAGTTAATTATAACTTACTAAATTTTTTATTTTATTTTACTCATATAATTTTTTTATATAAATTTTTTAATTCGGTGAACTTTTTTAGTTTTGAGCGAGACCTATATTATATAGACTACGCTAATTTGAGAATTTTTTATTGTTTTACTGTTTTGTTAGTAGGTCATTGGTGATAAAATATTTGAATTTTATTAACTAATTTAAGGAGAATCTTATTTTTTTATTACATTTTTTTATTTATAAGTCCAGATTTTTGTAAATTTTATTTATACTTTCAAATTTAAAACTCTGTTTGAAGAATTCTAGTTGAATTTCACTTGTACAAACTGGTAAATTTACACTCCCTACTAAACTTAATAATTGATCACAAAATGACAAACACAACTAGTGTGAAGATAAGCCAAAAAGATTAAAAATGTAAGACTTTTATTGATGCATTAAGCTGAATGCTCCACCTAAAGTTTCTATTGATTTATTAACTTTTGAATTTAGTACAGTTTTAAAATATAATAATTTTTTAAGCTGTATTAATTAATTGATTGTTAGTATTTAAATTGTCTGTCTTCTTATAACTTTTTTTTTTCACGGTGTTGCCTTCTAACAACTTATTTCAGCATAATTTTAAGTTTTCCTTAATTAAGTATCAGCTCAATATATATATATATATATATATAATACAATATGTTGGAGTTGTTACAATAATTTGTTATTAGTTAATTGTATAAATTTTTGTCATAAAATCTACAAAAGTTGTGATAGTAACTTGTAGTTAGTTTATAATAAAGGTTTTTGAGAGAAAAATATTGATAAATCTAGAGTCGTTACAAAAGTGGCAATAGAAATATCACTTTTTCTCTCTCTTAAAATATTCCACACACATGATAAAACCAACAGATGTTTTCTAGTTGACATTTTTTTAGTCTGTTAATTTTATTTGTCCCATTTAGTGTATCAGTCCGACATGCAATAAGAAGATGAATTCACTTGTTAACCCAATCATTTTTAAAAATATTATAATTGAAATAAAAATGATATATTTTAAAGGATTATTTATATCCTACATAATTGTAATTTAAATTTATAATTATATTAAATAATTAAATAGTTAAAAGTAGTACTTTTTTTAGCGTTGGGAGAGACTGACACGTTTGTCGCTTATAAATTTAAACATTACGAATCTTCCTGTCTCCACACGAAGGTATTATCGAATTATTGTAAAAGAAAATGAAAACCAAACTTTAGATACAGGGTCGATGCAAATTATTGTTCATTGTTGAGAAAAGTTGAAAGCAACATGGAATCGTCATTGCTATCGTCTGTATGTTTGTTTATAAATTTAAAAGCTGTGGTGCTTGAGGGCTCATCTTGGTGGGAAGTGTAGGTCCCATAGCATATTTCTGGGACGATAAAACCTTTCGGATCTCAAAGGGTTGGGTTATGAATGGTTCTGTTATTCTGCACTAACTTCCACTGCTTTTTACTTTATCTATCATTTATGCTTTTCAACTATTATTATTATTATTATTATTATTATTATTATTATTATTATTGCTGTAAAATCCGTCTCTGTTTGTAAAAACGATAAACATATTTTAACAACGTTTTAATATATTGATTCAAAATTATTTCACAATCAATAAAATAATAATAATTATAAATATTAATATAAATTAATCATAAAATTACACGTAAATTATTTTAAAACATTTTGAAAGTATTATTATCCACTCACAAATATGCTCTTCATTCGTTTCAATTTCTTATCAATCTATCCAAATTATTGTTTCTTGGTCTTGCTTGCTTGGAATATTATAAAATAATTTATATATTAGCATTATATATGTGACTGGAAAATAATGAAGAGGGTCAAGTGGTGAGGGATCCATGAACAGAAAAAGAACATAAAAGTCGAGGCCGAGGTACCACACGATGACGAGTTTTGATGCGAAGCGAACAATCACCAAATTGGAATAAAATCGATAGCACCAAATTCAAATACTAATGAAATAAGAGAATAATACAAAAAGAGCAACACAAGGGGACATCGCATCTATATGTTTTTTTGTTTCATATATATGTATATACACACACTTTAATGTCAAGGTGCAGTTGTACGAATTTTTTAAACAACATTTTTATCTTATTTTTCAGAAAGTCTTTTCTTCTTTAACAATTAATTAATAAGTAATTTAGTGATTAATATTGTATTATTATATATAATTTTGAATTTGTTAAACATTTCTTCACTTTTTAATAAAAAGTATAATTAAAAGTAAATTACTTATTTTAAAAAAAAAATCAAATACGTTGTGATTTGATGTATAAAAATGTTTTAGATGACTTTGTAGAGATATCTTCACTAGGGAAAACAAAGATTAGCTACACTGATTGTAGTACATATAAAGGTTCTTTAGATCGTCACGCACACTCACAAAAGCTTTCTAGATTTGAGTAGAAACATAAATTCGAATGCAGTGATCAATAGAAATACGTCTTTGAAGTTATTTAAGAAAGGGGATTAAATTACTGATTTAGAGTTGAAAGTGAATCAATTTGTTTCGTTAAGACAAATCCAATACAATTTTGAGATTAATTAATTATAAAACTAAAATATGATTTTTTTTAGCAGGCGCCACAAAAGTATAGGAAAATTAAAATGTGTTTCCGTAATACTTTCCTATTTTATAAACTGTACCGAGATTGTATATATCAATGAAAAGTACTATTCATCATATTTTTGTTAATAATACTTAAATAAAGAAATGTTTAATATTATTAGAAAAGGTAAAATAATGTTTAATATTATTAATTTAGTATACTTGGTCTATAATTTTTTTAGAAAATGTAAAGTAATGTTTAATATTATTAATTTAGTATACTTGGTCTATAATTTTTTTGTTGCATTTTATTTATGAGATTTTTAACTATTTGTTAACTAACAAAACAAAACCAATAAAAAAGCACGACGTTGACGCACCATCGCATACTCTCAAAGTACCAATATAATTCATTTGAAAATAGTATAATTTCCTCACTCACAGAGAATTATTTTTTAAAATGTGTTTTAAACGTAAGTAACTTTAATCTCACTCTACTTGGAAAATGGTGATTATATCAACAGTTTAACAATTCTTGAAACTCGATCACAACATGAGCAACGCGAATTGATGATAGGCACGACAGTGATTGTTAACAATTATTAAACATAATAATAATTCTAATTAGAAATTTTTATGTAGGCAATTAATTTCTATGTTGTGTTTTACTATTTAAAATTAATAAAGAAAGATGTGAAACACATAATAAATAATCATAATTAGTATAAGTAAGAAGGGGAAGAATCTGGGAAGATAATGAATATTTAAAAGTGATATGTGAGTCCAACTTGACCGCGCGACCGCAGAGAAGCCACGAACCACGGGTTTTGCGCTGAGCCAATAAATAAGCGCCACGTAAGCAGAACGAAGAGAGCTTCAATTGCGTCCAGGTTCAATCACACATCTCTTTATATTCTCCTTCTTCTTCCTGGGAAAATACCAATAGAATCTACTCCAATTTTTTAGCTCAGATTTCCTTCTGCAATGGCTCTCGCCGTTACTACAACTTCTTCCTCCTCAACAGCACCGTCCACTTCCTTCTTCTCGCGCCTTGGATCTTCCTCCGACGTGAAAGGTGATAATCTCCCTTCCTTTCTTTTCCTCTTTTCTCCCGTTTCAACAAACAACGAACTTGATCTGAACCTCTCACTTCTTATCACGAATTAATGTTTGCTTGTTTCTGTTTTCAGCTCCGCAAACCGGTTCCTTTCGGTTTCTGGAGAGGCCTCACGTTTCGTCCGTTGTTGTTAATTTAACTCAACGATGCTCCTCGGTCAGACCTCTCAATGCCCAACCACAACGGAATGATTCCATTGTTCCTCTGGCAGCAACTATTGTTGCTCCTGGTATGTTTTCTGCGTTCTGTTGTCACCACATTTCCTTCTTTTCAGGAAATTTTCTGTTATGAGTTTTTTTTTTTAATTTCTGGCCTTGATTGGAGGCGATTTGAACGTGCTTTTTAAATGTTGTGGTGTGTGATGTGCAGAGGTTGAGAAGGGACAGGAAGATTTGGAGCAATTAGCGAAAGACCTTGAAAATGCTTCTCCTCTTGAAATTATGGACAAGGCTCTCGAGAAATTTGGCAACGACATCGCTATTGCATTTAGGTACATTCTTAATTTTATGTGTTGGTACTTTGTTTATGTGGACTTGCTTGAAGACATTCACATCTGTTAGTAGATAGTGACGTACGAAGACAAACTGGAGATAAATGGTTTTTATCTTTCTCTTGTGAATAGACATGTTATAGTAGCATATTTCAACCAATCTTAATAAACAATGTATAAAATATAATAAGTAAATGTATTTAATGTGATGATAACATAAAAAAATGTTATTATGGACATTAATTGAAAAATGCATAGAAAACTTTGCAAATAAAGTAAGAAGATTAATAGGAGAATGATTTGGAGGAGGATTAAGAATTATTCTGTTGGAAACGTTTTAATAAATGTTATCGTGTGTCACCCACCGAAAATGCCAAATCGATATGGAAATTGAAGAATCTATGTGAAGATGGCAGATCTGTTGAGTACATTCATTCTTGTGTACAATTTCGACAATTGAAATATAGCTGGCAATAAGTTTTGTTCCTTGTTTTATGTTGTAACAAATGTGTTCTGCTTGGCTGTGTATCTGGTTTTGGATTTTAATCGGTAGTTTTTTTCTTTCAGCGGTGCTGAAGATGTTGCTTTAATTGAGTACGCGCATTTGACGGGTCGACCCTACAGAGTGTTCAGCCTGGATACTGGAAGACTGAACCCAGAAACTTACAGACTTTTTGACGCAGTTGAGAAGCATTATGGAATTCACATTGAGTACATGTTCCCTGATGCTGTTGAGGTTCAGGCCTTAGTAAGAACCAAGGGGCTCTTCTCATTTTATGAGGATGGGCATCAAGAGTGCTGCAGAGTAAGGAAGGTGAGACCCTTAAGGAGAGCCCTGAAGGGTCTCAGAGCGTGGATCACTGGACAAAGAAAAGATCAGTCTCCTGGTACTCGGTCTGAAATCCCTGTTGTCCAGGTTGATCCTGTTTTTGAGGGATTGGATGGTGGAATTGGAAGTCTGGTTAAGTGGAACCCAGTCGCAAATGTTAATGGGCTAGACGTATGGAACTTCCTTAGAACCATGGATGTGCCTGTAAATTCATTGCACTCCCAAGGATATGTTTCAATTGGCTGTGAGCCATGCACAAGGCCAGTTTTACCTGGACAGCATGAAAGAGAAGGAAGGTGGTGGTGGGAGGATGCCAAGGCCAAGGAGTGTGGCCTTCACAAAGGTAATCTAAAACAGGAAGATACTGCCCAGCTTAATGGAAATGGGGCCACCCATTCAAATGGCTCTGCCACTGTCGCTGACATTTTCAATTCCCAGAATGTGATCAGCTTGAGCAGGGCTGGAATTGAGAATTTAACAAAATTAGAGAACCGAAAAGAACCGTGGCTTGTTGTGCTTTATGCACCATGGTGCCGCTTCTGTCAGGTTAAACTCTATTCCCTAAACTTCAATTCTCTGTTAATGTCGTGTCACTAAGGTTCTTTCGGTTTGAAATTACCATTATCTAATTCGATGTTTATTGTGAACTGAAACAGGCGATGGAGGAATCATATGATGATTTGGCAGAGAAGTTGGCAGGGTCGGGAGTGAAAGTTGCGAAATTCAGGGCGGATGGAGAGCAGAAAGAATATGCAGAGAGTGAACTGGAGTTGGGAAGCTTCCCCACAATACTTTTCTTCCCCAAACACTCTTCTCGACCAATTAAGTACCCTTCTGAAAAGAGAGACGTTGATTCGTTGACGGCATTCGTGAATGCCTTACGGTGATGGTCAGTTGAGTATTTCGCTCAATGTTCCGTCATACAATGCTGCAATAAATTTTTCCACAGATTTTGGCAATTCAGTTAAACTGGGGATGATGGCAGTTTTGATAGCAAAACAAAGATTCTCAGTTAGTAGCGTCCGTGTATAATATTAGTTTACCTTTCTCACGATTATAATTGGTGTACGAGGATGAGATTTCATGTCTGGGTTAGATGAGTAGAGTTGTGGTTGTATTATGCTGTTACTTCACTCTAAGAATATGGTTTTGTAGATTTTGCCAAATTTCTTGATCGAATGTCAATTAGTAAGCCTATACAGTTTCAGCTATAATGTTGCGTGTAATAATATCCGTACCTCTTAGGTTTTCCTGGATTGTTTTTGTTAGAAGGTTCTAGCAACTGGAGCAAAACCAAATTTGGATTTCATTGGGTTCCTCTTTTGTAGTTCTTTAGAAGTATACTTTCAGATCAGGTATTTGTGATGTTTATCACACCACCACTACAGCTTCATTGAATTAATTACTCAATCCACCCGTTTCTATTTTGGTCTATACTTGAGTGGTTCATTGGGTGACGAATCAATCTTTTATTGAATGGATTTGAACCATTGATGAATAAGTTGGACATGTATAATTTTTAAACAGTAAGAAGTTCCCTGTTTATAAAACATAAACGAAGATAAAAGATAACTTTTACTCTCAGGAAAAAGAATGTTTTATTATATAAAGATAAAACAAAGAGACATGTTTTTTCTTACACAATATCACAGTCAATGAAAAATAAATTATTAAATCATGTTTAACCCTTGAACTCAAATTTAACCGTTCAAACATGGAGGAGCTAAGCATGATTTTGAGATAATATTAAATGTTAGTATTAAAAGCTTGTAAACGCTAAATTTTTTAAAATATATTGTAATATTGTAATTTATCTTCTATATTTAAGATATTAAAAAACAACAGTTAAAAAAACGGCTGTAATCATGTTAATAGTTATGATATATGAGATATTCAAAACTGTAAAAATGTAAAAATGTCAATGATCATGATATATTGAAAAAGAAAAATTGAATGTAAGGATAACGGAAAAGTTAATAATTACAAAAAATGTAAATAGGAAAATTCTCTGAAATCCATATTGAGTTAAAAGTGAGTCCTATATAATTAAAGTATTTTAGTTATTTTTGCAAACATTTTACTTAAAAGTGTTAACTTATCTGACAAATAAATAAATTAAATTCTCTAAACTATTTAAATATTATTAAATCCTATATAATTGTAAATAATAATTAGTTATGATAAAAAAATTAATAAATTTTTTTGAAGGGTTATATGTCAATCATTTTCAATCCAATTTGGATTTGTTTATTTACGTTTAAGTGCATTGAAATCACTTTTACTTATACTTATAAAAAAAAATTCACTTTAACCTTATCTTAATAAAAATGAACTGATCTTCTTTATGGTGTGTATCTTTATCTTTCTCATTTGTCTCGTCACCATCGGAGACTATCATCATCGCATTCACAATCTATAAAACTGGGTTGAATCACGAATTAAAATCTATTTTGACATCTCTAGTTTTAAAATTAAGAAATATACATAAAAATTGTGTTCTGTGACCAAAATACTAACTATATTTCAATATACATATACGTTTACAAATTGAACATATAAGTTTACAAATGTTCTTTATAACAAAGACGGCTCACTATATTTCCATCTTAAACTTATTTTCGTAAAAAGCACATTACAAGTTTATAAATAGAGAATAAAAATTGCCCAAATCAATCAACTCATTCTACTTTGATTCATTTTAGATTTATAATTTTTTTTAATTCAATTTAGTTTACATTAACTCTAAATTCGAGTTTTGTATTCTATTTTTCATTTTCTTTTATTTTTATTTCATTTAAATAATTTAAAACAAATATAACATGAATTTAGAAGAAAAAACTAACAACACATATATTTTTTTATTCTTGATTCTAATATTTCTTTTTTATCTCAATTCAAATCAGTTTAACCTAATCTATAGTTGATGAGGTTGAATTATTATTAGTTTCAATCTAGTGACAAATTCGGCTCAACATAATGGAATATGTTTTTTAAGGTTGAAAATGAGTTGACTTATTATAGACGTTGACCTTATGAATCTCCATTTTACATTTCAGAATACACTTTTCGAAATTAAAAAAAAAAGGTGCACAGTGAGGCTTTTAAGGTGTATAAAGAAATAATGCTTCAATACAATTTCATATGGATTCTCTATCTAAAGTAGGCTCGCAAGGTCTATTTTGGATTGTTTCACTAGTCTCGTCTAACGATGGATTCATTGACGGATTGGTTTTTTAATTTTGTTTATTTTTTTATTTTACTTTTAAAAATTATTCTTAAATTTTTTTGTATACATGTATAAATAAATATTAAAAATATATTTACTTGTTTTTAATCAAATAATATGAAGTAAAACATAGTTGAGCCATTGTTTGGTATTCATATTATGTATGGTTTAAGATCATACATAATATGAATAAGTCATTAGAATCGTATCATCATAAGTGAAGACATCTACAATATAGACACAATGAAGCGATGTGGGAAATTCTTGCCCATTACCAGAAACATTAAATTATGTAACTATTAAATCGTCCAAGAATACTCTTGGCATTTATGTTAGTGGGACCAAATTAATTCTGTTATGAAAGCCATTGCTTTCAAATATTTATAATAGTACACTGTAACAAATTTATTTGTGTTTGTGATTTATTAAGTTTTCAAAAATTGAAGAGTGGGTTTAAATTTTATATTTACTAAAAATAAGAAAGTTGAAAATTATATAAAAATGAAAATAAATTTATTGTTTTAATATTTTTATGTATATTATTGCATAAAAATAAAGACTTATAACTTTATTATCTAAACTTAAATTTTAAGTTAGATATAGTGTAAAATATGTTATATAGATTAAAATCAACAGTGTTCTTTACCCTTTATTTCTTTGGATTCTCATTTCTGATTTGTAAATCATTGAATCCTTATTGATTATTTTTTGAAGCATGTTTGATTTCTCCATTGACTAGCTTCTTGATGTCCAAACAGAAAATTGAAGAAAATTTTACTCAATTGAAATGTAATCACTATTTATGTCTATTTAAGGTCTGGCCTTTTATTCTGGTTCTTTTTCTCAACTTTATCATTGGTTAAGAAGACTTGCAGTTTTCATTTGAACAATTCTACCTACCTGTGGCTGTCCAACATCATCCACACGCACTAACAATCGCCCCAGTGGGCAGAAATTCAGACATCTCAGTATCCTCCACTTGATCTTAAGTTGTCTATTTAAGCAAACATAATCATGGTTATTCTTTAGCTAATCATGGCGATTGTCATTGAAAAATAAAAGCTTCCAAGTGGCGAATATACGGTGGTAAAGTTGGTAACCGAAAGTTCTCTTTATGGGACCAGGTAGCAATAGATTATTAAGTATTCAAATATTTAACAGTGGTGAAACAGTAAAAATGACGTTTAGATTATGAAAAAATAGTCTGATAGTAAGTTGGTGCTATTCTAGTTTGTCTTCCTTTTATATAGAATGAAGAAACATCTCAATACAACTGATAAGATGTCAATGTTGTAAGTACTGAATTTTGAATGTATACCCGAAATGACAAAGTAAAAAATAAACATTTATATTATAGAAGCTTTTGGATGGCACCCACTTTACAGGTGTTCAACAGATAAATGTTAAAATGCTTTTGGGTCATAAAGTTTGGTTTCTTTGGGAGAAACTGTCTGAATAAGTGGTTTAATTAGGTAAATATTTTTTATGGTAGAATTATTATATACTAGTATTATATAGATTTGTTTATGAAGTTTGTATCTAATCAGAGAACGTGGGAGATGTTGAAAGCAAGAGAAGAAGAGAAGCTTTTGGATGCAGCAGTGAAGAAGCAACGTGTCTCTGCAGAAGCCAGGCTGTTATAGTGTTGAAATTTAAGAATCATCTATTAGTGTGCCACGAACGTAATTGGTTAAAAGAAAGTAAAGTCATTGTTAATACTACATACAATGAAGCCATCACTTTATTTATTTATCACTTCACTCCTTTGTTCGAATCCCTATGCTACAACCATGAAAGTCAAATTCCTTCGCCACGTTTTTGTCCCCTCACATTTTCTTGTTTTCTACCCACTTCAAAACAAGTCATTTTTAATTTATTTTATATGATTTTCAATAAATAATATTTTTGGCTCTTTGATAAATGGCCTTAAGCTCTTTTTCAGGTTATATTATATTTTTTATCCTGTAAAAAGATGTGTTAGTTAGAATTAACACTTCCACACTCTTTATTCCAATTTTTATATTCAATCTAATTATAACGAGAAAGATAATTAGACTAGACATATGTACCGCATGTAGGAACTTCTGATGCTAAGATTGAATTTGAACCGACAAGGCTTCTTCATGACACTACAGCCAAAGTCAAAGTCAAGAATAACGCGCACACACTAACTTAAACTCCCAAATCTTAGCACAGCACAGTTTCCACTCACTAATGGTGAAACAAAGAGCTCTCTCAAAAGACAATGCCAGAAAGCGAAGCTGAGGAGCAAGACAAACTGAATTGGAAAATTGAAGATTCCAATGATAAACTCAACTGATCTCATCTTTTCATTCTCACTGTTACTAATCCTAGCGTTTACCCAACATCATGCGGCTCTTTCCGACCAAACCAACGCGCCATTCGTGGGCGTGAACATCGGCACAGACGTCTCCAACCTCTTACCCGCACCAGACCTCGTCAACTTCCTCAAACACCAAAAGATCACTCACATCCGTCTCTACGACGCCAACCCCGACATCCTTCGCGCCCTGTCGGGCACCGACATCCACGTCACCATCAGCGTCCCCAACAACCAGCTCCTCGCAATCGGTTCCTCCAACGCCACCGCCTCCTCCTGGATCCGTAAAAACGTCGCCGCATTCCGCCCCGCCACCCGCATCTCCGCTGTCTCAGTCGGTGACGAGGTCCTCACCACCCTCCCCTCCGCCGCGCCGCTCCTCCTCCCCGCACTCCTCTCCCTCCACGCCGCCCTCGTGGAGTCCAACCTCCACAAGGACGTGGTGGTCTCCACTCCTCACTCCGCCTCCATCATCCTCAACCCTTTCCCGCCCTCTCAGGCCTTTTTCAACCAAACCCTCGAGACCTTCATCCTCCCTCTCCTCCATTTCCTCTCCCAGACCAATTCCCCCTTAATGCTCAACCTCTACCCGTACTACGTCTTCATGCAGAACAAAAACCTCGTCCCTCTCGATAACACGCTTTTCAAGACCCTCCCCGCTTCCAAACAAATGGTTGATCCCAACACTCTTCTTCACTACACCAACCTCCTCGACGCCATGATCGACGCTGCGTACTTCTCCATGAAGAACCTCAACGTCTCTGACGTCGTCGTTCTTGTCACGGAAACCGGTTGGCCTTCCAAAGGGGACTCCAAAGAACCCCATGCCACACTTTCCAACGCCGTCACATTCAATTCGAATCTTATTAAGCATGTTTTGGATCGGAGTGGCACCCCTTTGCATCCCGAAATCACTTCTAGTGTTTATATATATGAGCTTTTTAACGAAGATTTGAGGTCCCCGCCTCTGTCTGAGGCTTATTGGGGTTTGTTTTATGGGAATGCTACGCCGGCTTATTTGCTTCGCGTGTCTGGGGTTGGGGCTTTTCTGGCCAGTGATAATGCTAATCAGACATACTGTGTTGCTGGGGATGGTGTTGATTTGAAGGTTTTGCAGGCTGCGTTGGATTGGGCATGTGGACCAGGGAGAGCGAATTGCTCTGAGATCCAGCCTGGGGAGAGTTGTTTTCAGCCGAATAATGTTAAGAATCATGCTTCTTATGCTTTTGATAGCTATTACCAGAGTCAGGGGAAGTCTCCTGGATCTTGTGACTTCAAAGGGGTGGCCATGATCACAACCACTGACCCCAGTAAGTTTAAATTAAATCTCTCGTCTTTTTTGGTTGATTTAGACTTTTTGTATTGGTTCCTAACCATTCAACTCATTTTTGCTAGACATTTAGTCTTTGTATTATGTTGGTTGCTTCCTCCTAGTGCTTGCTTATAAATCTTCCTGGGGTTTTAATGTATATGCGGTTATATTTCACTAGACTCTTTCAGAGTGAAGGGCGCTCCCCTTTTCATTTGTTATCATGTGGTTATAATACTTCATGTTTTACCTCATAAGCTGCTTTTATGATGTTGAGGGAGATGGTCTAAGATAAAGAGAAGACTTGTGAATAAATAATGATTTCTACTTTCGATTGGGAAATGGGTGAACTAGAACTGTGGCGAGGCAATGATTTCTGGTATGAAAATGCAAAGGCACTTTGACTAGACTCTGCTTTTATTTGAAAAACATCAATTAAAAAGGAGGGGAAGAGAGTACTTGAGATTGCAGATACTTGTTGAATAGGGGAAACCATTAACCTCCCAGTGGTCTGCAATTTGGTTTTAGGATTGGAACACAGTTGGTTAAAATTGATGGAAAAATAGTTCTAATTCTCTTTCGTAAAAACACAGCTGGTGATAACAGGTCCTCTGTTTGGCTGTTTACCCCAACAGTTGCTGAGATTTTGTCCATATAACAGTCACTTTCTTGCTATTCAGTGTTCAATTTGCACAGTTTACTGCCAACCCAGTTATATATTGAGTATACACGCAATGCAATCATGTTTTCTCTATACCTACTTAAATATAAACACGTTTTTCTTTGCAGGTCGGGGCAGCTGTATATTTCCTGGAAGGTATGAAACATTGTCTGCTAATCTGCCCAGTTTTTCACGTTGTTTTATGGATCTAAACTTTTTGAAAACAAAAAATAAGTAACTGCTTTATCTAATGTTTGTTTTCTCGTACTGTTGGTGCAGTAGGAGTTTAAGCAACAAGACAAAGCAAGTAGTGAACATTACTCACTCAAGCAATGCAGGGGATAATTTAAGGTTAAGAGCCTTTAGAAGCATTGAAATAAGTGCAATCTACGACATTCCGCAGAATTACTTGGTTGCTGTTTTCCCCCTTTTGTTGTTATTCGTTCTTTGAGGCGCAAAAATAAAAACAAAATCTTAGTCTTTTTGAGGTGGTAGGATTTATAGCAAATGATTTCTGAATGGCCTTCTGTTCTAAAACTTAGTCCTTAAGCTAGGTGCTCCTTTCAAGAAAGTAAAAAGGGAGAATGGTTGTAATTAAATATGTATTGTGAAATTATAGTTGTTAATTAATCTTTGTAGTATACATAATGGAAGTGAATCTTCTTAGGTGAATTTTTTACAAGACATGTTCTCATGTGAGGAGATAAACACACACACACACAAACTATGATCACAAACAGGGTTTAGACGTTTTATTACTCCCCTGCTGTTTATGGTTTTTGTTTATCTCACATGAAAACATCTGTTATCAATAAAATTGGGAGTTAGAGGGACAACAATTCAATTTATTTTATTTTATTTCTTTTTATTTACTTAGAAAATGTTAAACAATTCATATTCAAAACCTTAGTTGGTCTACAAGCTGACCCAATAATCTGTCGACGAATAAGTTATAAGAATCAAATCAAAAACTTATTATATAAGAGTAAATATTTAAATCTTGTTTAATTTCTATAAATTATATGCTTCAAATATTATATAAATGTGTGATTTTAAACTTTACTTGGTGTGTTTATCGTGTTTATCCATCTTCAAATTGATTTGATGCATTAGTTCACCCTATTATACTCACGGAGGAAAAAATAATAATGAATTATTGAAAACCTACCCTTGATAAAAATTTAAAAAGGCTGGCCGTTACTTCATCTTTTTCTACTTATTATTCCATCTATAACTAAGTAATAAGTAACTTTACACATGACATTGTACCACTTTTACGATTATTAAACAATAAAATTACAAAGTAATGAATATTTAAAAAGTTATTAGTTACACGGACTACTTGAGAATAAGTGACCCTAATTCGTATATTCTGTGGGTCAAATCAACAAAATCGCTTGATCTGCTAGCATAATGAATCATTCATAAGCCCAAGCCCAAATAAAGGAAACAAAAAACTAAATTTAAAAAATGCGGTGAACGTGGATCGAACACGTGACCTTCAGATCTTCAGTCTGACGCTCTCCCAACTGAGCTATCCCCGCACTTTACTTTCTTAGCCTTACTTTTAGAAAATATAAAATAATATTTTTAATAAATATTACCTTCAGAAATTAATTAATTTCACAATAATTAATACATTTTAGAATTTTTGTTTTCATAAATTGAAAATTATATTTATGTTTATAGATAAGAGTATCTTTATAATAGCAGGATTATTATATTGTTTTTAGATAATATTGTTTGAAGTGTTTGAAATTGGATGCAGATTGAATCTCTTGCATTTTAGTGATGGAGGGATACTCAGTTTGTGAAAGATAAATTTTACATCATTGGGGTACTCATTTTGTTCTATCTTCCAAATAATAAAAACATGCCTTGCTTTTCAACTGGCATTCTATTTTAACATCTCTACAGCTTTCTGAGTAAGAAGCATATTAATGAACATCATATCACATATATATTAAATTATATATCATTTTTTTTAAAGTAAATTTGCTCTCAACTTATATTAATATGTTTTACTCTATTTATTCATTTGTATAATTTTACAAACGAATAGCATCAGTGAAAGTGGTATAAATTATTCATTTAGTGAAATCTACAACTTTTATTAATGCGGTTAAAGCATTGGTGAAAAATGGTGAAAGGTTTTGTCCTTTGGGTATTGTTAGTATAGTCTATGAGCTAGTGATGGAGAAGCAGAAGTTGTTTGCATGTGTGGTTCCTAAGATGAACGAAATTCTTCTACCCCCACCCACGACTTTGTCGTTACTATATCAATACATTCATAATTCACTATCATTCTTTTGCAGCTTTAGTTATTCAATAAAACTGTGATTGTTTTCTAAAAGTACTTTTACCCCAAACTGACAAACACTTCGGTTTTAAACAAGGATAATGATACTAGACAATATTTTTTTGACAATATTTGAATATTATCTACGTGTCATTTAGTAATTGGTCCAAAATTATTTTATAATCAATAATAATAATCATAAACACCACCATGGACCAATTATTAAATGACATGTAGATGATATTCAAATATTATCAAAAAAATGTTGTCTAAATATCATTATCCTTTAAATAACAACTCATTCGTTCAAAATATCATCGACCCTGTATTAATTATAAGTTACACTCATAATTATTCATGTTTAAAGTTGTTTCTAGGTAACTATTTATTTGCTCCATAAAAACAATTACAAAAATATATGAAATTTTCAATCACAATGTTTCGAGTGTCTGTGGAGTTTGAAATTATAATTAGAACACTTCACGTCATATTCTTTTCTAAAATTTCTAACGTCATCTCTCGAATGTTCAAGCAGTTAGAGGATATTTGTCAAAAAAGAATTCTAATAGTCAAGTTAATATATAACAATTTGGTAAAATTTAAAATTTATAATAAATGCAATCGTTTACTTTTTATTTTATATTTATAAATTTTAATATAAACTTATAATTAACACATGTCTAATCATAACTTAATAACTAATAAACATACTTTGTTTATAAATTTGACCATTATTAATGTTTAATTTTTCGACAAGAGATAAAGGGGATGAGGTGCTTTAACATTGTCTCTAACATGGACCATCTGGTCAATAACTGATCACACGATTATATGATAGACATAAAAATATCATAAGTGGTTAATTTTATTTCAATATGAACTTTTATGATAGAACATCAATTCTTTACTTAATTAATCTCTATCCCAAGTAAAAAAATCTATAATAAAATTAATATTTTTAAACTTATTTTATAGTTGTGAATTATGTATCACATGAAATATTTTTCTATAAAGTTAGAATAAAGTTAAATAAGTAGAAAAGTCAAACTTAGAATAAAAGTATGTTTATTGAAATTAAGTTGGAGTACAAGTGTTAATCAAGATCAGTCACAAATAAGATTAAGTTGGAGTATTGAAATTAAATATAAAGTGAAAATTAGATATTTTAACTTTCTTTTTACTTCATGCTTGTATCAAAATCTTTTTTCTAGTATGATCCATCTCTGTCTTAAGTTTAACTTTTTTGTTAATAAATTTTTCTTCAGTTTTATTAAAATATTTTATTTGATATATAATATGCCTAATTGAAACAAATTCATAAATATTTATTTCATTTTATTGTCTATTGGTCACAAGTTTTTCTACCTTGGATGTGATATAATTTGACGTAAATTTATATTGATTGTCTTTCATGTGAAAGATTTAACTTAAAATATTATATGTAAAATGTTTTGAGTTTTATATTTAATATTTATTTGTATATTTTAAAATGTATATTGTATGTTAAAATCAATATGTTATATATAAATTTTCAACATAAATATTTATATTAATTGTCAAAATTTAATAATAAATTAGATTGAACTTTTAAATTTAATTTAATTTTGTAAAATTAAATTGTAATATAAGATTTGATGTGATTTATTGTTTTTTCTATTTGACGTACAACTTTTAAAAAAGCTTTTTACGTTTAAAAGAAAGTGAATATTTCAAACATGTGTTTAAATATTTAAGGCTTTTATAATTAATTTGGGATAGAAATGGGTGATCCGACGGTGAAATAGAAATGTCCAAAAAACAAGAAATATTGTTAAGATAGGCTTTAATCATGGCTCTGATACCATATTAAAAACTGAGTTTTAAACCTAACCCAACCTCACAAAACTGGCTTCTTCTAATATGAGGTTTGCACCCATTTATATACTATGAATTAGCTTTATTTCTAATCGATGTGGGACTTCCAACAACTTACTTAAATATAGAATTTTTTCTTGAGATTCTTATCACAACACACCTCTTTCATTCTCATAACATATCCACACCATTTCAAAAGCCTTAATAGCTATCAAAATATGTACACCATAACAATTTCACACAAAGCATTAATAAAAAATCACATTTAAAAATGAAAGAAACCACTAGGTGTCACCAGCGCTCAATACCAGTTTCCACCGCTTGGCGTTCCCAAGACAGAGAGCTCTTTGACTTCCAAGCAATCAGCGCCCCAAAGTGGCACTTAGCGTCTTGGAACTTAGTGGCTCTCGGGTTTTATAGCGCTCAACTCTCTCTGGGACTGCTTAGCACTCTCTTAAGTCGTTCAGTGCTATACTAGATAACAACAACTCTAAAACTTGACTTGGATGCACTCTAGACCTATTCAAATATCCAAATTGGAATTCTTAGTACTGAAATTGATTGGTAAACACGTTTATAACTCATATTGAATACAAATTTGCTCATTTGAAGATGAATTGAGTTCATTAAGCCAAACCAACTACCCAAAAACTCATATAATGGTTTTCACACTAAGTAAACTAGATTTTCTACAAATTTAGAGCTAACCAAGTCTTAAATGACCTAAACACAATCCACAAACTTTGAAATTACATCAAAACCATTCCTTTAATTTTTGTCCGTATGTAAGTCATATGTAACCAAGTGTTATATACGGATTTTGAGCCTTATATACAGATTTTGGCTGTATGTAATTCAACTTTTTCTTGTAGTGAGCTGAATAACCATCAACCAAATCAAAATAGCCAAATTAATATTCTCAATTCATTAACAATCAAGTACAATATCAACAAATAGACTACACACAAAAATTCATCAAATTCCACTTAACATACCAAACTTCATCAAACAACTCAAAAAGTCAAATTTCATGAAGCAACTCAATAACTCAATTCAACTATCATACAATGATACAAACATGAAATAAAACATGACTACTAATTAACAACTCTAGGATCCCTAAAACAACTCCAAAAGCTCAGAAAGCTCTATCTGCTTCTACGAACAACAGAAACACGATCAGGATATACCGTTAGAACCACTTATTAGTAGAGATTCAGACTTAAGACTTAAAGGACGCATGCAAACTAAGCAAGGTCTACATGTAACAGGTACAAGAAAAGACCAAGGAAAAAAGTTGAAAACTCAACTTGCTCAAACGGAGAAGCTGATAGATCTATATTGAAGAGGTCGCCACAAGAATCAATCTTATAGTCTCGGTTCTTCAATCAAACGAGGAGAAAGGAAAAATTCTTAAAAGAAAATCAGAAAACTCTAAAAAAATAATTTTTAAAAATATAATATATTTTAAAATAATAAAACTTGTCTATAACAAAATTATTTATATTAAAATCATTTAATATTAAAATAATCGAATATCATTATTTTTTTACTTTTTACCATTTCCAAAATACTATTTTCTAAATCTTTACATATATTACTTTTTGTTACCCAATATGTATATATTTCTATTCTACATAAATTTAACAATATCATATAAATTTTATTCACGCAATTTTTCAATATTTTTCTCTATCTTTTTGAACAAATATATTTTATCAATTCACAATAAAAAAAAATTATTTGTTATCTGTCATATATCTTTTAAGAATTTTTAAGAAATATCTATAAGGTTTTAAAATTTACGAATATCTAGATACTTATGGATATTAAAAAAAAATTATAAATTTTTAAAATAAAGTCTAAATAAAATTTAAAAAATATATATTAATAAAATTAAATATAAATATCAAATTATGTATCATAAATTATATCTATATATATACTAAAGAGCGCAAATATTTTGATCATTTATAATATTATTAATGTCATTAATTAACTCATTTGGTATTATTCCAACCCATCAATCACTTGTGCCTAAATGTGTTTGTGCGTTTCAAAAGAAGGAGAGAGGTCTGAGTCTCAGGTAGAAACACAATCAGTTTATTTAAGTTCAAGCATTTTGGCATCACGTGAAGAAACTTCCATGCACAAGCACACCAATGGCTACCAACTCCTCCTTAACTAGGTGTAAGAGGAAACTCCATCATGCGAAGCATGTCTACGTGGCAACACCTGTCTTCATTTTCTTGGTTTGGCTTTATGACAGAGAGGGATGGTTATGACCATTCTAACGTTGTTGCTTTCTCTGGGACATTCAATGTTGCTTATGTCATACACTACCACTTTCTCTTAACTTTCAATTCGATGCTTTTGTCACTTGAAGTAAATTACTTTTATTGCCATTTACTACCGCAATTACTAATTATTGTAATTAACTGAAAAAAACGTAATTATGTCCCGTAATAACTTTATAGTTCATAAATGTTGGTAACACGTGATCTAACGTTACTTCTTTTAATAACTTTATAGTTCATTAAACTTTATTCAATTGTCTCACTCCTTATTTAATGAATTTCATTAATGACTTTTTCTAGTTTAAGTTTCAACTAATAAAAAAATGGGGTAATCATATTTGACTTTTGAAATATGTATGAAAAGGGACACAAAGTATAAAAAAGAAGAGAAGGTGGTAAATATAACATTTGTGATAAAAAAACAAAGAGAAAGATTTGAGATTAAGAGAATTTGAGTGTATGTTTAGTGTCATATTTTTATTACACTAGTAAAAAAAAGACTTTCTAACGCGGCTAATACGTCTCGGTTTACACAAACCCGAAACAAATATTAATGCGGTGGCAATACTGTAATTTGAGCGAATTTATAGGCCTCGGTTCAACAGGAACCGAGGCATAATAGTCATGTTATCTCGGTTAAAAAACACCCGAAACGTATTATCTGTGTATAGGCATCGGTTGGAGGAAGGAAACGAGGCAGTAAAAATATATTACTTCGGTTAAAGGTATAACCGAGTCAGTATATGCGTCTAGTCTTCATTGCTTCCAGTGCCTTCGCGAGACATTTCCATTCTCGCAGCACAGCCTCTCTTGAAACCCTTTCTTCGGCCTCTGCTAGGGTTCATCATCACTCACCCAGTTTTCTCCATTTCACCATTTGCACAGCCTCTGATTTCTCAATTTCATCTATTAAAACCTCACAAACCCCCAACCTTAGAATCCCCACCGATTAAATCTTCGAAACCTAGGGTTGGCCTTCGTCTTCCGACTTCTGCTATTTCTTCATCTTCCAATCGTTTCTTCCGCTGCTTCTCGGGACATTAGCTCGATCAAGTTCAGATTTCACTTCGTCTCACCGATTCAGCTCAAGCCTTCGTGTATCAGTTCTCCACTGTTCTTCTCTCTCGCTGCATCCAAGCAAAAAGTGTTTGCACCCCTGCATCCAAGCGCTCCATCATCGTCTCTGCCAAAGGGTCGTCGCTAGGTCGTCGTCGCCGCTACAATTTTCTCGCATTGCTTCGCGATTCCTTTTGTTGCGCAAGATCTCCAAACACCATCGCCGGTGCTGCCATCCAACCATTGCCTCGCCGCCGCTCCTCCCCATTGTTGCCTCGCTGTTGCTCCCTCCCCGTTGTGTCCACAACGTCACCGCCACTGCGGAGCGGAAAGGGAAATCTTGGGTTGGGATTTTGAAATTGGGTTTCTGAAATTGGGAAATCTAGGGTCTCTGTTTTGATCTTGGGTTGGGATTTTGTTCTATTGTTTTGATTTTGGGTTGGGGTTTTTGTCGGACACAGATTTTGGGTTGGGGTTTTTGTCACACTCCCATAGCATACACATTAACTTATTTTGATTTTATTATTTTTGGCAGGATCAATATGGTAAGGTACCTCTGTATTGGGGAATTACTGTTGATGGCTATGTAGCATTTGCTCATGATGCAGAATTGCTTAAAGGTGCTTGTGGCAAGTCACTTGCTTCTTTCCCACAAGGTGCTTAACTTGTATCACCATTCCCTTTAATTTGTTCTAATGTGTTAAGAATAAAACACTTCCTCTAATTGCTCAAACGCTTGCTCTCTAATTGACAGGATGTTTCTACTCCCCAACTGTTGAAGGATTGATGTGTTATGAAAATCCTAAGAATAAGATCAATGCAGTTCCTGCTAAGGAGGAGGAAATCCGGGGTGCAACCTTCAAGGTAACAAAATGAAACAAATACAGTGTTCTTTAGATCTCCATTGATGAACTTGACATCCAATATTTTTCAATGATTGTGAAACTGGTTGAATGATAGATATACATCAGGTGGAAGGGCCAGCAGATGTTGCAGCCAAACAATAGAGGTTCCTTTGGAGAAATAACCACTGCAACGAGGCATAGGAATGGAGTACCTTAGTTCTATCAATTTTTTTCTTATCAACACTTGCTTCTATCAGTGTACAATAACGCTTGTCAATATTATAAAATCCTTCTACCATTTTATATTCAAAATTTCTGAACAACAAAAATATCCAAAATTACAGCATGGTTTCTTGCCGGCCTAAATATTAAAAAATAAAACAAGTTACTAACTCGATTAACTAAAAACCGAAACATAATCCTTTCTGCATTTAATTCGGTTCATACCCGATACAGAAACTTAGGCCTTTTTACCTCGTTGGGATATGCACCGGTTGCGGAACCGATGCCTATAATTAAAACTAACCGGTGCCTTTTATGTTTATTATACTAGTGTTACTTGATTAAAACGTAAATGTAAAAATATATTACATCAATCATGAATGAGAGAACTCCTATTATCATTAACGTACGCAAAATAAAATTTTTATAATGATATTTTATATCAACTGAAAGTTGATATAAAAAGAAGATTTTTTATATTAATATAAAAAGTTGAACTGTATCTCGCTTTTACAATAGTGTATTCATGTTAGTAGTATTATAATATAATAATAAGTGGTTAATGAGGATTAAGATGCTTAATTAACGGGTAAAAAAAACTTTGAAATGGAATATGTCTACAAATTCTAGACTCATAAGTAACGAAAGTTCATCTATGTATAGACACTATTTATAATAACTACTTTAAATTTAAGTCATCTGACATAATTTTTATAATGATGTACAAAACATAAAAATTAATTATTTGAATAATGATAGGGTGAGACACTTTTATATTTATTTAACATATATAAAAGGATAATATAAAGTGAATTTTATATTTTTCAAAAAATAAAATAAAAGATAAGAAAGAATATATATTATCAAATGAATATAAAAATAATGTGTCAAAAGTAAGATTATTGTTACTCTTTTTGACTGTAAAGTATATTTCTATAGCTTTGGCTTGACCTCTGATAATACAGTACTATTTACATAGGTACGTGTAGTTCCTGAATTGTATTTATAATAATAAAGAAGTATGTAGGTGATTCTTTTCCTTAAGAGACAAAGAATGTCTGGAAAAGACCGAAGGGAATGTCTAAAGAAAATGATATCACAAAGACCTCTTCGGATGCAAGGCCCTTTAACTTTTTAACCTTTCATTTTCACCCAATCATGAAGGCATTTTTGAACAATTTGGGGTTTCTGAGTTTCCGTGTCTCAAGTTTTCCTTTTATCCATCGAACCTCTCTAGGACTAAACTGGCCCTTCCAAGAGGGGTAACAAAAGCTGCACTAAAGGACAACCCTTTCTGCCACACACTCTTGCTTAGTATTTATTCTCTTTTGTTTCTTCACACACCACCACCCTTTCTTCCTCTCCTCTCTTCCCTCTACCTTAACATAATTCAATGAAGCCTCAAGCTGCTCAGACCGATCTCATCTCTCTCAAACGCTCCCCACCTTCAACCATCTCTTCTTCTTCCTCTTCTCTCCTCACCACCCTTGTTGATCATATGAATAACCCTTCACACCCTCCTCGCCCAACACCTCCTCGTCGTCGTTTTGCTTCTCATAACCTTCCTGAGATAAGCCTCAAAACTCCTATGGTTAGGCCTTACGTTCGATCAAAAATGCCCAGGCTTCGTTGGACACCAGATCTCCATCGCTGCTTCGTGCATGCAGTTCAGAGACTTGGAGGAGAAGACAGTAAGCTTCTTATACATATCTTTTTTGGTTTTCACGTACCTTATTCCAGTCACAATCAGGTTGGTCACCGGAGGTGAACACTTTTCTTAACCAAGGTTATCTCGTAAAAAGATTAGTCTCTTTACGCAACTCTCGTCGTCTATTTATATATGTTAAAGTCTTATTTTTTTTGTCAAAGAAAAGGCTGAATTTTTTTATCTGTATATGTTTCATTGGTGAAGCTTTAGATTTGAATGATGTCGATTTGGATTTACAGGGGCCACACCAAAGTTGGTCTTACAGCTCATGAATGTAAAGGGGCTTACCATATCTCATGTCAAAAGCCACCTTCAGGTTACTCTTTTCTCCACAACCAGGAATAAAGTTATGGGGGAAAGTTCACTTCCTGGTTTCTCTTTCTTATTTAATTTATCTATTTTGAAATGATAAAACAATTTCCTGATAAAGAATGCAACTCCTTCATAATTTATTGTTCGTGTTAAAGTTTCAAAATGGTTGAGTATTGATGACAGATGTACAGGAGCATGAAGCAGGAGCAGATGAGTGAAGGTATATAATTGTACTGTGCATCAGTTACTTATGAGCAAGTTCTCTTGTCACAGATGTATATGCATCATGTATAAGGAAGATATAGATAGGTGTAGACTACATTAGACATTTTGTTTGGTTCAATAGAGGAAATTAGATCTATAAACACTGAAAAGAATATATAAATATATACATATTTACCAGAGAAAATAAAGGAACCAACCAGGGGTAGTGGACCCTTTTCCGTCACAAAGAAGACGAAAGTAACGTCAAATATTCTTCAGGATTTTGTTCCAACAAAATTAACTTTTAATGTTGGGTACTGTTACACATTTTTTTCATGAGATCATTTACTGACGTTGAAAATTTTTCAAATGAATTATACTGTATCATTTTATTACATATTAATAATTAATAATACTTGTTAATTGTAACGTTTTTTAACCCCCACTAAAATTTATAATGAATTATTATTTATTAATTTTTTGTAATAGGTACAAAGAAGAATGAGGTGGCTCCGGAGTTTCTAGCCTCCACATTCTCAACTCTTGGCCCAAGATACACCCAACAGAATCCTCACCAAAGAACCTGCACGGAACAGCTTCTTCCCACCCATGCTCAACGGTATTTCTTTTCCCATTTACTTTTGTTTGGAAAATATTTTTACTATTTTTGAAAATTCGCTTTTACAACTATTTTAGTCATTAAAAAATATTTTTTTAATTGTAAAGAAAGAAATTGAAAAATAAAATAATACATGTAAAATTGTGTGTAAAAATTTATTGTATGTGAAAATAATATTCTTTTTCATCATCTTTTCTTTCTTACAGTGTCTATATATTATTTTTAAAACTTTATAAATTGTCTTCTGGTGCTAAAGTTGGCTTTTTAAATTATAAAAAATATAGGATATATATATATACATGTTATATCAGGCATAATTAGTAAAAAAATATGGTTGGATAGAAAATCAGCATCACATTATGTAACATGTCTTTATGTATATATGGTCTGTGTGTCAGTGTCGTATAATGTGTGTTTATTTTGTATTATTTTTAAAAGTAGTGAAAAAAGAAAGCATTGGTATATTTTTTGGATTAAGATATTAATAAAGAAATGACTTTATAAAATACACTTGATTTTAAATGTTTCTTTGTCAACATTTTAACAAAATTACGCCAATAAAAGTATTTTAAATTAAGACATTTTTAGTTACATTATACAATGCCTGTTTAGGAGATAATTTAAAATTTTAACTATAAAAAGATAATTACTGCAATAATCCAATTATATAGTTCACAGGCAAAATGGAAACTCTTGCTGCCAAATTAACTATATCATAAAATTGTTTAACTTATAAAGAAAAGCTGTATTTCTCCAATTTATAGGAGTAGAATTAGGAAAATGTGACATGGTGGTCTGATTGAGAAAGATGGAACAATTAATTGTAAAAATAATATATAATAGATTCATACTGAAAATTCAATAAATCTAAATATATCAAACAAGCATATTTAATCATATTCAGATTTACAAGAATAAAAGCGGAAGCAGAAAGACCAACCTCCAGCCATTGTTGTACGTTTGTCTAATTTCTGGTTTCTGAACCCTTGCTCTTAAAACACGATGGTGATGTATATGAAGAAAAGAGTAGGCTCAGTGACCTGATATGAAATTTTCTGAAAGAGTCTGTATTATTCCAAAAACCATCACAGAGTATTTAACCTCAGAAGAGATAATATTAACTAAAAATAAATAAAGTAGATAGAAAAGATATAATATTAAATAATATAATATTAAAATTGTAACCTCTATATTGTATAAGGCTAAAATTAATTTCATGTGGTTAAGACTTAAATCTGTGTCTGAAAAGATATTAATTAGTTTGTCCATTGGGTGTCTGATTACTGAACAAGATATAAACGTTAGGATTCAGTGATGAAGAAATGTGAGTTTGTGTTGAGATGAATAATTTGTTTTGTTATGGCAGGAATGATTATGAGAAAGGGTGTTACAGTGGAAAGCATGGGGATAAATCGATTAATGAAGAGAAGATGAAGTCCTACATCATCTTCGAGGGTGTTCTGAGTGGCCAGACTGTCCAAGTAAGTAACTCCTTCTTCTCATCAGTGTCTCGTTGATTTTGTGGCTGCCCCCACGCACACATACACAATACTTACTAATGCAACAAAACTTAATTATTATACAATGGTGAATGAACAGTTTATTCCATTTTGTTTTTCAGGAGAATAAAATTGGTCCTGAAAAGGTGTCACTATGGGGTGCCACCGGATACCAAAGCGACCATGAAAGATTCCAAGACAGAACTACTGCTGCCATCGGAGGAGGAGGAGGAGAGAGAATGCGTGAGACCACACTGTCCATATCAATGACCTCCAGGGCTACTTCACATTCATTCTTCAATCCCACCCACTCCGGTCCAGATGCTAATGATGTCTCTCTTGAGCTCACGCTCTCTTAGAATCATGCACATAATAATAACATTCTACCTTTGTCATTTACATATATTTCCTTCCTACAGCTACACTACAAACGCTGCCTCACCATCACTTTTCAAACAACACAACAACACTGCTATCGAGTGCTCTTCCGACATTCGTTTACAAATTTTATATATTTTCATTAAAACATTATCTTTTTTATATATTTATTTCTTATGTTCTAATCTGATTTGTTAGTATTTATTTTTATTAATCGTTGAAGTTTTAACTTTTGGTTGTCTTTATCAAATAGAAAAATGTTTTTTCGAACCAACTCATTTTTTAGTTATTAAAAAAATTAACCTTTATATTTATATTAAAGAGAAAGATTGAAAAGTAAAATAAAAAGAAGATATCATGAGATATGGTTTTTCCGGTTTTTAGTTACTTAGAAAGAACGCCTTAAATATTTCTGATTTGATATATATAATAGTAAATATATTTATTCATTCGTAAATAGTATTTTTATTTTTGAAACGGCATTACAGGTTACTATTTGTGAATTAGAAGAAAGGAATTTGAAGAGATGTGTGTTTAGAGAAAATTTGATTGCGTAAACTTAGTTTTGAAAGTAAATAAATATATTATATTATATATTAGAAAAGCGAGTTTATGGTTGGAAGTGAACAAGGAGCAGTGTGATCGAAGAGTGAAAGGGGTAGGTGATGGAGCAGGGAATGCGTGGGGCAACTGCAAAGTTTAAACGCAGAAGAGCAGAGTGTTTTTGTGTTAGAGCTGTGGAAAGCTTATATATTATGGATATGTTAGGGGACATTCCCTTATATCGCAAACCATTGCCTTTATAGATAGCAGTCATGTTTTCCAAATTGCTTTTGCTTGCTTTTCTTTTAGCAATTATCGGCTGCCAGGCCAGAAAGCTTGGGGGGTCTCATGACGAGAAGGAAGTTTTTCACCACTTGCATGTCTATGGGGGTGCTGGTGGCTCCGCCGGCGGCATAGGTGGCGGTGGAGGGAACGGTGCTTATGGGGGTGGGGGTGGAATTGGAAATGGCCATGGAGGAGTTGGAGGTGGGATAGGGGGTGGAAATGGAGGATTTGGAGGTGGAAATGGAGGTTTTGGTGGTGGGAACGGAGGATATGCAGGTGGAAGTGGTGCTGGTAATGGAAACGGAGGATTTAATGGTGGAAATGGAGGATTTGGTGGTAGCGGTAGTGGAGGAAATGGAGGTGGTGGTGGAGTAGGAAGTGGAGGTGGTGGTGGAGTAGGCAGTGGCGGTGGTGGAGGAAATGGAGGTGGGGGTGGAGTCGGCAATGGCGGTGGTGGAGGAAATGGAGGTGGGGGTGGAGTCGGCAATGGCGGTGGTGGAGGGAATGGAGGTGGTGGTGGAGTGGGCACTGGCGGTGGTGTAGGGAATGGAGGTGGTGGAGTAGGCAATGGCGGTGGTGGAGGAAATGGAGGTGGTGGAGTAGGCAATGGCGGTGGTGGAGGAAATGGAGGTGGTGGTGGAGCAGGCAATGGCGGTGGTGGAGGAAATGGAGGTGGTGGTGGAGCAGGCACTGTCGGTGGTGGAGGAAATGGAGGTGGTGGTGGAGCAGGCACTGGCGGTGGTGGAGGAAATGAAGGTGGTGGTGGAGTAGGCAATGGCGGTAGTGGAGGAAATGGAGGTAGTGGTGGAGTAGGCACTGGCGTTGGTGTAGGAAATGGAGGGGGTGGTGGAGTAGGCAATGGTGGTGGAGTGGGCACTGGCGGTGGTGGAGGATATGGAGGTGGTGGTGGAGTTGGCGGTAGCAGTGGTGGTGGTGTAGGAAATGGAAGCGGTGGTGGGATAGGCAAAGGCGGATATGGAAGAGACGTGGTGGATAATTTATGGATGAACACTGTGTCTTGAAAACTTCAGTGTTTTGTTAGTTAGTAAAAGTGTTTTTATTTGAAGTGAAAATATTTTATTAATAATAAAATAATACAACTTCATATTTCATAATTAAGATATAGTTGTGTTATAATTAGAATGATCTATATTAATGGTCAGGATTCACTTTGCTATATAACTATAATTTTTCTTTTGAGAATTTATTTTAAAATGTAAACTCCTTCTAAAATAGTTATTATTTTAAAATATAGAGTATATTTCAATTATATACAAATTATATACAAAAGAATGAAAAACCTTTAAAGTCATGTTTTCAAAAATATCATCTAATTTTGAAGAGTTTTTTTTATAAATACTAAAAACATAACAAATTATAGAATAAAAAGGATGTTATTAGTTAAGACATGTTTTTCTATGGAATTAAGACGATATTTTTGTTGATAAAACTGAAATGATAACATTTATTATAACTCACTAATTGACACACGTGGTTAATAATAAGTAAAAATTATTTTCTTAAAAATGAAAGAAACAAACCAAACCAAAACTACACCATCAGAGAAAAGGCAAATACTACTTTCAATTTTTATAACATGTTTACAAATAAATAAATAAAATCAATATAAAGAAGATCAAGTTTTTTAAAAAATTATCAAATAAATCATTTTAAAAAAAGAGAAACAAAACTTTAGCCAATTCTTTTAAAAAAAAAACAATTATAGACCAATTTATTTAAATAAGTAATCAGTTTTGCACTTAACTTGAGTATGGAATGCCAAGAAAACTGCTTTCTTTTCTTTTGTGCATCAAAACAACAAAATAAATAATCAGTCTAAAACTTAAATGACAAAAATAAATAAACAATATATTCTCCCATTAGCTAAAGATTCTGGGTAAGTTAATTTTTTTTACCCAAAATAAAAAGACTAACTTAACACCAATATTTGAATTAATTATGTAAATAAATTTCGGTTATATGAAAAACGAGGGTATACTGATGCAGTAACTATTTTTAAAATAAAGTTATAGCTCACACTTATATATGTTACGATTTTATATGAATTCGTAGTTAATATTATTTTTATATAAATATTATATAAATATTTTTATTAAATACTTTTTATTTAAATTTAAAATTAATTTAAAATTAGAATGAAATTTTAGAGATAAAAAATAATAACATTATGAATTTAGAATTTTAAGAAGTTAAAAATTATATAAATTATTTAATATGTTATTTAATTTTTAAGTTAAAAATGAATAATATTATTTTATTTTAAAAATAATTAGAACAAAATAAAAATAAAGAATATAAAAATCAAATTAAATATAAAACACATTAATATTACTTTTAAATAAAAAAAATAAAAAAATAATACATATTTTATTATCTATTAATTATTTAAATAACGTTAAGAAATAAAATTAAAAAGAACTTATTAAAAAATATATTAAGACTTAATTGATAAAATCAAACAAAAATAAAAACTAAACCTAAAATATATTTTGAGATGGTGCACCATTACGTGAACTAATAAATCAATCTAAATCATTTTAAAATTTTAAAAACTCTATTGAAAAAGTTTATTTTTAATTTTACAATTGTTATAAAATATATGATCTAATAATATTTCTTTATTTTCATCTTCACGTCAGTTAAATTGGACTAGGAGGTTCTTAAATTAAAAAAGACAAAGACAATTTACCACACGAAAACCTGACCAAACAGATAGCCGGGCTGTACGACTACGAAAGTCGACTATACAGAGCAGTTCAACCTAAAACGAAAAAGAAAATAAGGACACGAATTTAAAAGAATATTTTTCTTAAACAATTTTAAAATGAAAAATTAAAAATAAATAATTATTTTTCATAAGTCAAATGAAATTTTATATGTTAATCATATATTTTTAGAAAAATCAATAAAAACAAATTTTACGAATTAGTTCATAAAAACTAATTTCATTTTCATTATTAGAAAATATTTAGGAAGAAATTTCTTCAATCATATTAAATATAACGTAGTTTCATTTTTACAGTCTGAACACACAGACACGTATATATTTCTTTTAATGGGTTTTAGTAAAGTTTTGAGTCTAATATATTAAGCATATGATTGATATAAGTACAATATATAGGTTAGTACAAATATTAACAAACAAACAAAATTTTACATCGGATAAAAAAGAAATTATATATATAGATAATTTTATTGATAATAGATATTTTATAATAATACTAAAATTAAATCTGTGAAAACTTACTTCAAAATAAATAATATTTTACTATGAAGATTTATACGTGTTGAACCTTCTTAATAATTTTTACAATAAAAAATTTACCGTTTTATAAAATATTGAAGACACTTTTTTAAGAGTTGAATATTTACTTTGGATAAGTTCTAACTACATCTACTAGTTTTTTCATACTATATCACTGCTTGAACATTGCTACGAATTTGACGAAATTCTTAAACATATCACCTATTTCCCAATATTGCAAAATAAAATTGAAATTGAGATTCAAAAAACAGTGCTCAAATATCCAAAACAAACTGTTAAATTAAAAGATAATCTATGACTTTATCCACGTTCAGTGGTGAAATGAAGTTGTTTTAGGGATAACAATAATAAACTAAATTAAAAACTTAATTATGCTGTTTATAGAGATGTCGAACAAAATAACCCCTTTGACTCCATCGAATAATGCTCAATGCATATAATTGGGGTTGATGCTTGAGGCATTGTGAGAAATAATTTCGATATGCTTGAAGGAATGATAGACTATGGAAAATCTATATGAATTTGAAAATATCTATTATTTTACAGAACAAAGTGACATAATTTAAAAAAAAAAAAAATAGTTGAATCACAAAACTGATGGAGGTAAAATAAAGCAAAGAGCAACGGAATTTTCTAATGAATAATCTGTCCGAAAATGCATGTTATGATTGGATCAACAACTTCAAGCAATAGAGAAATTATATTCACGCAATTATAGAAGTAGTTGAGCTTTTACCAAATACCAAAGATCTTAATAAACTGATTAAGATTTACTTGTCGGAAAATGCGTAGAATTACGAGGAATAACAATCTCTTGCCAAAACAAGTAAGATCTTTCGAACATTTTGGGCCTCTCCATGATGTTTTGAAAAATTGTGTCAGATGAAAAGTGTTACACTGCTCATAATTTGATGAATAAAAACGTGCCATTTATTACATATAGTGCTTTCCTAGTATTATTTTTTTTCCTTACTCATAACGTGGCAGATATTAGAAGCATCAGATCTTAGAAAATAAGATTATGCTCCAACAACCAATTATCTTTACACATAAAAGATCTAACTCCATATTTAAAAACCATCTATTTTATACCCAAAAAGGAAGCCATCAATGTCCATTTCATTCTTTTACTTGGCAATGATTGACTCTTTTTATTACAAAAAATTAATTGACTTTTTCTTCCATACTCCCTTGTATTTCAAGTAGTCAAATAGCACTAATCCTAGCACGTTAACAACACTAACATTAAAAAAGTAAAAAAAAAAAAAAAAAATATATATATATATATATATATATATATATATATATATATATATGTCATATACTTAAAACTCACAATACATAACTACATTCTTATTTAATTACATATTTCACCACTTAAATATCACTATTTTGTCGATTTTACAACTACTTTTTCAACAAAAGTTTAATTTCGCACATTGTACAAACTGTTCAATTCCTAAGAGGTGATAATGTATCACTAGTTTTTTTTTTTCTAAGGAAACAGATCATCCACGTTGTTTTATAAAAATTAAGGATAAAATATTGGAAAATTGAAAAAAAAAATGTAATAAAAAAATTGAATAATAAAATTTGAAAATTCACAACATTTAAACCATAAAATGTTTAATTAAAGTTACACTAATAACATTAAAAATGAGAATAAGGTGAGGAATTAGTGATAGTAGTTGCATTATCAAGCTGTCTTCCAACTTTTATGTTCCATATGATGAAATTTTAGGATTGCTGCAAGTGGGGATTTGCTTGTATTTTGGTGGGCGTACACTTGAAATGTTTAGTAAGCCACTACGAAAGCAAACATACTCTATATCGAAAGGAGCAAATATTAGTAACCAAAACTCAATATTTTTAATTAGTCACATGCTACCCACCTTGCAGTCCTTTCCTTCATTTTGCTCATGTGATAGGTGGTGATTAATGTGCCTCCATTATTTTGTCAATTAATTTAAGAGAAGTGAGTACTGATTAAATATCAGATTCAGAAGCTGTTCTTGAGTTGAAATGATAAGTCACGGATGACATATAATCAAACTTGAATATCTTTGTTTCATACTGTCACCAACTCCACTACATATAATTATTGGTTGTAGTATAATGCTGTCTAACTGGAGCTTAATATACTTTATATTAAAACGCAGCATCACCAACAATCATGGGAATGTAAGGATTTGGATTATTATTATCTGATAGACATTAATTTATGATTGGTCTAAACTTGTGTCATATTTTCAGGCGGCCATGGTTGACCAAGCAAGAAAATTATTGGACCTTCTTGACTTGAATGTTCAATTCTCTTGCCCATGACACTTCCCTTTTGAATTTAGCATGACCATGATGGATATTTTAATAGATTTGTTTTCCTATATAAAGGGGCCATCAGAACCAAGAACGTCAAGCAAGTAAGTTGTTCACTCAGCTGTGCTTGTACGTACGTAAACAGAAATGAGTGCTGCTGTTCCTAAGTTTTTGTACTTGGTTCTACTTCTGTGGGGCACTTTTTGTGCTTCGATCAGTGGTGTTACTCATGGCATGTATGTTGATGGTAGAAATTATGCTGATAATTATTGCTCGTATACAAGTTGGAGGGGTTGCGGCAGTTTCTTTGGAAAAGGTGGTGGCGATTCTAAGAACGATGAAGAAAATGTACAAGTTGGTAGGGGTTACGGAAAAGGTGGAGGTGGTGGTGGTGGAGGAGGAGAGGGTGGAGGTGTTGGTGAAAATGGTGTGGGCTATGGTCATGGTAGTGGATTTGGTGCTGGGGTAAGCGTTGGGCATGATGGAGAAGGAGGTGGAGGCGGCGGCGGCGGGGGCGGCGGCTCAAGTCATGGTGGAATAGGTCAAGGTAGAGGGTTCGGTGCTGGCTTTGGTGTAGGCGGGGCTAATGGAGGACAAGGGGGTGGGGGAGGAGGAGGTGGCGGTGAAGGTGAAGGAGTTCGAAATGAAGGACAAGGACGTGGCAGTGGTTTTGGCTCAGGTGGAGGAGTAGGAGGCATAGGAGGAGGTGGAGGCGGTGGAGGAGAAGGTGAAGGAATTGGCAACCAAGGACAAGGTCATGGTAGTGGTTTTGGTGAAGGGGGAGGAATGGGAACCACGGGAGGGGGAGGTGGAGGTGGAAGTGGGGGAGGTGGAGGTGAAGGTGGAGGAGTTGCCAACAAAGGGCAAGGTTATGGCAATGGCTTTGGTGCAGGTGGAGCAATGGGCAACATAGGAGGAGGTGGAGGTGGAGGTGGAGGTGGAGGTGAAGGTGGGGGAGCTGGCAATGAAGGACATGGTCACGGCAGTGGTTATGGATCAGGTGGAGGAGTGGGAGGCACAGGAAGAGGTAGTGGTGGTGGCGGAGGTGGAGGTGAAGGTGGAGGAGTTGGCAATGGAGGGCAAGGTCATGGTAGTGGTTTTGGTGAAGGTGGAGGAATAGGAGGCATAGGAGGAGGTGGCGGAGGAGGCGGGGGAGGTGGTGGTGGAGGTGATGGTTTTGGTAATGAAGGAGAAGGTCATGGTAGTGGTTTTGGTGGAGGTGCAGGTGTGGGAGCAGTTGGCATGGGTGAAGGTGGTGGTGGGGGTGGGGGTGGTGGAGGAGGAGGAGGTGGTGGTGATGGTGGTGGAAATGGAGGTGAAGGCTATGGAAGTGGCTTTGGCGCAGGTGTTGGTGGTGGTGGTGGTGGAAATGGAGGTGGAGATGGAGGTGGAGATGGCAGTGAAGGGGAAGGTCATGGGTATGGTAGTGGCTACGGTGGAGGTACAGGGAATGGCGGCATGGGTGGAGGAGGAGGAGGAGGAGGAGAGGGAGGGGGAAGTGGTGGTGGAGGTGGTAATGAAGGGTATGGTCATGGTAGTGGGTTTGGAGGTGGAGGCAGAGAAGGAGATTATAAGAAAGGTTCAAGCAACGATCATGGTGATAACAATGGCTTTGGAATTGGATTTGGCATGGGTATGGGTTTTGGTTTCGGTATGGGAACAAGCGGAGCAAAGTTCACCACCCAACAACGTAACGTCAACCATCCCTAGTAACTCTAAAATTTATCAATGCTCTTCACTCTCATATTTTCATGCTTCAAACCAACCATATTCACAACTATTTCTTATTCTATCTTAACCAGCCTCATTCAAATGACTATTGATGACTATGTCATCAAATATCACTCCTTATCGTATAAAATGCATCAATCACAATTAGTAATGGAAAATAATAAAATACTATTTATTATTTCAAAATTTTCAATTGCTTTTTTTATTCATCTAAAAATATATTATGTGTGTTACAGGATAGATAGTTGTTTGTGCTCTTCTTTCAACACTACTATACATTTTTTATATTGAATAATTTAATACATTTTTATATTTATTTAACATGGATTATAAAAATAAAATGGTTTTAAAAGTATAAACTTTAATATTATTTAAAAAAATAAAAATAAATAAAAATAATATCAAATGAATGTAAAAATTTAAATTTTTAAAAAAATTATTACTCTTTTATATATTTTGTTACTTTTTGTATTTTTTTTATATACCCAATCACGATTTCTCCTTTTATTAGATCACATATCATGTGACTCACGTGTCTTTCTCTCATTTTATAGTTATTTATCTCTTTCTCAATGCAATGTATTCCTCCAAAAAGTGTCAGATAATTTTTTTTTTCTTACTCCTCTAATTACACTATTGTTGAAAAATGGATTCAAATTTCCAAATAATAATACAAAGGAGTGAAAATTTAATAAATGCATTTGAAGTAGTAAGATAGAGAATTTCAATGCAATAATGACGTAAAGGTATGTGGAGATGCTGGACAATTAAAATATTAAAGTTGATTAAATCACATTTATTATTGGAGTTATTTAATATTAATGTAAAATAAGGCTATATTTGAATATAAGGTGCATAATTCTTCAATAATGTCTCCTGATAAAAAAATTGTGTAGTATTACTATCTTTAACTAAAAGTTACTACAATTTAACATATTTTTCAAATAGATTAAGTTTAACAATAAATATATAGATACTTCACTTCTATTTTTTTGTTAATACAAATCTTGGATGTAATCTGTTTGGGATACATTAAGAATGAAATTTATTTATTTTAATAAAAATGACAACATCAGTTCATTTAAATTTTTTTTAAAAAGACTAAAGTTGTAATTATATTTTAAAATGGTGGTTGGTATAATTTTAATAAAAATGCCAACATCAGTTCATTTAATTATTTTTTCAAAAAAAAATTACTAATATATCAAATAATTAACCTTCATTATTAATGACACTTATAATCATTTTATCATTATTAATTAATATAAAAGAGATACGACCATTTCTTCTAAAAAGTGTCTTGTAATAAGGACAAGATCAGGAACTCGGGTATAAAGTACTCATTGATAGTTTTTTCTTAATATTTTTTTAAATATAAATTCAAATTATAAAACAGAAATTTATAAAATTTTAAAAATGTTCAAATAAAAATTGAATATGTATTCACAGATTAAATATCATAATATTTTTATCTAATCCATTAATAATTAAATAATAAAAATATTATATTTATTACTCAATATCCATTAAAATTATCAATTTAATATCTACTTCGAAATTGACTTTGATGTATCCACTATAAGTAAATTATCCATACTCATTTATAGCTGACTGATATTTTGAAATATATATATATATATATATATATATATATATATATATATATATATATATATATATATATGCTTGAAATTGTGTTATAGTCAACATTTTGAAATGCTTCTGCACCAGATGTCACTCTTCTTTAACTAAAAAATATAAGAATTTGCAGTTTGCTGAAGTCCAAGGCTTAGAAAAATATACAACCCACCCATGAAGAATAAGCACCAATCAAGATCAAGTTTTTTTTATCTAAAAACGTTTCTCATAAATTCTTTTACCAAAAATAATTCAATCAATCAAATTAATATGGACAACAAATATTTCTAAAATGAATTCAATTATAATATATACAATGATAACAAATATTTTTGTATTTCACTGAAGCATAAACCATTTTGTTAGTTTTTTTTTAACTTTTACTTTTAAACACATATTTAAAATTATTTTGGGCTAATACCACAAATATTTCATCTAAATAGGTAGGATTTATTAATAATATTTACAATTATTATTATCATGGTTAAGAATGGCAAGAGACAGGTTCATTATCTCATGCTCGTGTCTAAAAAATAATTCATTTTCATACTTAAATTTAACATTTATGAAATTTTTGTCTCTTTCCTGTCCCTACCAGATTATGAATACACTCCTATCCTATAGTATAGAGTATCCATATCCTTATCCATAATCATATTTGTTTTGTTATACTGTTTTAATATTAATTAATTATCTTTTTATAAAATTATAAAAATGTTTTTCAAAGAGAACATAACATTATTAAAAATTCAATATCAAAAGAAGGTATTATCATTTATTAAATATCAAGTATATATAAAGAAATTATAATAATATACATTTTAAATTAGAGAACCAAAAATATTTTAAATGTTTATTCACAAGAACTACAACATTTATTAAATTTGTGAACGTTAACTAAACAAAATTGATAAAACTTAAAAATATTTTTTTTTAAATATATAAAGAAAACATATATTCAAATTTTAAAATATTTTAAATGTCTATCTCATTCTTTCAATTATTATGAAATATTTTTTTATTCACCAATAAAAATTATAATATAAAACTTAAATGAAACCACATATCAAACAAAAGTTAAACTGATAATAATTAAAATATAGCATAGATATTTTATTTTTTGAACTTCAATATATCTTGTTTGGTGATAAAAAATATTACGACAATAATATTAAATTATTATATTATAGAATATAAAATCAGTGTTTTACATGATAAAAATAAACAACAAACCATAACATTAAAAAGAAGTAAAAATAATTAAATTTGTGCTAGAAATAAATTTAATACACCATTGTATAGTTAAATTTATGATAAGACAAAAATACTTTAAAAATTTAAGAAAAATTTTCAAAATATGAAATTGGTCAAACTGTTGAAAAATAATTAAAATTGTTTTATCAAAACGAACAGTAATTCAAATAAAACAAAAATTAAAAATAAAAAAAATAAAAGGAGATAATTATTTTAGATTACCTATTAAATAAATGGTTTATGTTATTAAATATTTAAATTCAAAATTAAATATTTTTATGTGAAAAAAATAAACAACAAACAGAAAATATTAAAAAAGAGTAAGAAACATAAAAAAAAAATTTAGTTTGCCTACATTATTTGAACTTAGTGTATAAAAGTTATAAAAACGAGACTATTCATCATCAGAATCATGATTTGTTTTCTTAGTGTTGACTATTTACTAATTTTATTTATGATTAAATTTTATAGAAAAAACTACTGAACACTTTTAATACTATTTTTTTTTCTTTTAAAATGCATATTTAGAAAACTTGAAAATGAAACCTTTTAAGAGATTGAAGTAGAATTTCATTATGGGATTTTTTTTATAGAAGTTTTTTAAATTTATTTTATATTCAGATTTTTTTTAGATAAACTTTTATTAGATTTAAATGACTATAAAATTTTAAAATTAAGACATTATAGAACTTTGATTAAGCCTTGTCTGGATAAAGTAAAAACACATTTTCTGAAAAAAATATATAACATTTTACATAAATTAATTTATATACCCAAATTCGTTAAAAGAAATCCATAAGTACATTATGATTTAAAAAATATAAATTAACCTTAATTTATGAAAAAAATATTTATATTTTTTGCTTGTTAGTATTTTTAAAACAATTCATCCAAACAATATCTAATGCTTTCCCGTTTAATAAGTTTAGATTAACAAAATAAAAAAGCGAGGAACAAATTAGATTATGACTCAAATATAGAACATGCTTTAAAACTACACATTTTGCATACACAACTTTGACTATTACCTGTATATTTTCAAGTGTCACCTCTTTCTTAAAATACTACGTTTTTTACGTTGTGATTGGCGATCATGATGGTCTCCCATTAGTAAACTGAAAAGTCTACACACGTGCTTATCGATTAGGTAAAAGATGACAAGGGAGTTGTAATAACTTGACGAGAAAATTGCCACACATTTTTTTTTCTTTGTTTTGATGAGTCAGAGCAGATTAATAATTTCTCTGCATGCGTGTCCCCAAAAACAGCAAGAAATATATTACAAGATTTGATAAAAAAAAAACTAAATTACTTGAATAAAAAAATGGATTAATAGTTAGCTAATTATTTACAAGATAAACAATTAGAAGAGTTTGCTAGCGAATTCATCGGTTGTTGTTCCCTCTACCCGAGAATAAGCAGATTTTCTAGCAAGATCTCTGAGTTGTGACAAACTCCTTCCCAATTTCAAAGCCAGCTTCATTTCAAACAACTCTCCATTCTCTCTTTGATCTTCATCTTCCTCCATCGTGTCTTGGATCGAGTTCTCTAACTGTTTGAAAAATCCACCACAGTTTCGATACATTTCAGACACCATCCCCACTTGACCTCCATGCTCAAAAGCATTAACAGTTGTTGCTAATGCTCCTCCTATAACTGCCACTATAGCTCCCCATGATGAACCTTCCGTCACGCATGCTGATCCCACAGCGGCAATGCCGGTGAGTAAAGGCCCTGCAATGGCCAAACTCTTGTTCACCTTCAACACCAAGTTTCCTAACCTCTGGTAGTCTTTCATGTCCTTTTCTTTCACCACTTCCAGAACATTCGTAAGCTCCATTTCCAACCCCTTATTCCATCCATTATTCTTCCCTTCTTGTTTTTCTTCCTGGTATTTTGAGCTCTTTATTCCTTTTGGCGCCGAAGGCCACCACACTGCTGGCTCAAACTTCTTAGGGAATTTTTCAAGCATGGCTCCTAACAAAGGAAGTGGGTACGCTTTGTCCAGGGCCAAAACTCTCTCCATCGCGTCTTTCACGTCTTCCTCGGTAGGGTTTCCAATGGCTATCGTTGTCTCGATGTGGGACTGGAGCTGCTTGAACAACCTCGTGGCATTTCTTTGCTCCTCTGCAAGCTGTGAGGGCTGTATTTTGTTCATGACAACCAACATTCCCGTGGAGGCGGAGAACAAGAGCATGGAGGATAGTTTGAGAGCTAACAGCGGGGCCCCACCGCCGCCGATGGAGGCGGCAAGGCCGACCATTGCGGAGGCGGAGAGTGTGAGCATGTTGACGGAGTTCAAGAGAAGGGTGTTCCAGTTGTCACGTTGGTCGCCTATGTTGTGATGCATCTCGACTCTGTCAGCCACAGCTTCGAGAATTGCGTAGAGTTGGATAGTGGTGGCTTTTGAGGGTGTGGAGGTGGTGGTGGAGTTGTTGTCTGAATTGTCTTCTTGGAGTACTGGGATTGTGTGGGAGAAACCGTTTAACTCTTGGAAGAGTTTTCTACTTGGTTTTAGGTTTGGTGTGACAGAAAGAGGTATATGAAGGTTTTTTGGGAGGTGGAGAGAGGATTTGATTGTTAATGGTGATGTTGAGCAAAAGGAATTAGAAAGCAAAGATGAAATTTTTAAGGAAGACATAGTGGTTTAGGTCTGATGTTGCGGATTTGATTTGATTTGATGTTGTAGGTGGCGAAGGGTTGCAATATATAGGGGGGGTATGTGTGAACTGGAGGATGAAAAAGAAAGGGTCAGACATGGAAACTGTTGACTGGATGATATGGGGGTTGACTTTTTGCTGTGATTTTGGATCCATGTTTGTTCAAACTAGAACGTCTCCTACTCGGATTGCCTCGGTTAGTAGTTGTTTTGCAATGAAATCGAGAGTTGAACGTTTTCCATTTATTAATTATAAAACAACTTGTTTGTTCTCCAAGGTTATTTTATGTCACACCTGACGATAAAAAGTGTCAACTACATGTAAGTTTGAGTTTGGTAGCCTCTCTGAATGAACAACGATGTTTGACAAGTTTATACACACGAGAGACAAGGGAAAAACTGACATAACATGCGATCGAGATACGCGGATGAAAAAGCGAGTGTGTAATTTTATTTTATTTTTCATCAAAAAAATATCATACGAATTATATTATTTTCTTGGTAATAATACATTGAGACTGGTCAAATAAAAACATATATTTGATAATTTAAAACAGTAATGTTTTAATTAAATTTTAATTCATATTATTATATTATTAAAGTGAGTTATAAAGTAGGTGTGTATTTTTCTTTTTGAGTAAAACTATTATTTTTCAATGATCTTGTATATGCTTTCACATATTAAAATTGATGACGATGTAGTGACGTCTTATTTTACTTTTAAATGTTTTATGTATTTATTCTTTTTATGGTCAACTTCTTATTTATTAAAAATTGGAATAAAATCTATGAACACGAAGGATATTGCACAAATAAATAAACAGCATATGTATAAAAGATGTATAGAGGGGACTCACAAGTTCACCTAAACGTATCTGAAGTATAATGTCCAACGTTGGTACAGAATTTCTCAAAGAGGGTTTTAATTAATTTATTTTGAAAAAATCACCAGCTTCTATTTTCAAGTATCTACTTGTTTTTTTGGGGATGAAAAATAGACATGCAGCTAACTCATATTTATTATCATATCGAAGTAGGAAGTGGGATTAAAAAACTATGGTATAGGAAGCCATCAAAATTAACTGCAATTTTCTTACATTTACATAATTTTTTTTAATAAGTTGATTTTATGTATTTGAACATTTGTAGATTATGATTATTTTTCAACAATTTTTTCTCAAATTATCCTCAAATTTCCCAATATCTTTTTCTCTCTCAAAGCTTGATATTCATACCATTCTTTTGTATTTGCTACCATATACCACTGATTATTTTAAAATCACATTTTGACACAATCAAATTAAATTGGTTTAAACTGTAATATTGATTTTAGCAATAATCAATTAGAATATAATTAATTGTTAAAATAACTTAATTATCCCAAGCATATTTTCTGAAATGAACCCTAATATGCTTTTTTATGCTTTCTTTTGGGTGAGGAGCAAAAGTATCTCCTCTGGCAAACTATAAGCAAATTTTCTTTCTTTTGTTATTTTTTCTTATCCAGTGAATCTCATCACTGCAGTTTGCAAAATATATGTAATATACAGGATTTGGGAAGTTCTATTTGAAAGAAAATTCTATAGCTCGTTGTGTTTAAAATTTTGTCAGACTAACGGTAATAACAATATATAAGATTAGTTTCTGGGGATAAGAAAAAAATAAAACATGGTAGGACAGGTCAAATAAATTACATTAACTGGAATTGTTCATTTAACTTTTAAGTATTAATATAGTTTCAGTTAATTAATATTTTTTAAACCTCAATATGAATACAAAAAATTGTGTAACGAAAAACATCATTGTATTGATATGATATAAATTGTCTAATATCACTTCTTATTTATTCCATATATACACACATATCTCTCAAACGTATTCAATATCGAAGAACGAGACAATAAAATGGGACAACAAAAAGTTTATAATATATTGAAATAAGAAATTGTCAAGAAGACGTTTTCCAAGTTCAATAAGGTTGTTCTGTTGGCAATGTTAGGTTTCTGTTTATATTTGATTCAAAACTTGAATAGTCAATGATTTACTATATATTGAAATAAAAAAATTGTTGGACCTATATAATAAATAATACATGACTGCCATAGGCACGCCTGGCATATTAAATGAGTATTGATTATCTTACACTCATTTTAAATTTGTAAACAATAAATTCCCTTCCCTTTCTGCTTTGTGATCTAATATCCTACAAAGATTTGAAGGAGAATGCAAAAAACATTCTTAAAAGTAATGTGAAATCATCATTCCATGTACAATAATCCACACCTTAAATCTTTTACCAAAAAAATACACCTTCATCTAATTATATTCTATCACTTTTGCATGTTAGATGATTACAAAATATACATGCACTATATACATTTCAAAAATGAAGAAATGGTATGTAAATAATAAAACAAAAAAGTTAAAAAAATGTTTCATCTTAGAAGAGTTTGCTGGCGAATTCATCAATCTCCCTTCCTTCCATGCGATATGCAGCAGATTTTGAAGCAAGTTCTCTCAGCTGTGACACACTTCTTCCCAATTGCAAGGCCATCTTCAATTCAAATAGCTCCCCGTTTTCTCTTTTCTCCAAGTCTTTCTCTTCAATTGTGGATTCAATTGTCTCTTCCAACAGCTGGAAAAATCCACCACAGTTTCTGTACATTTCAAACACCATTCCAACTTGGCCTCCATGCTCAAGAGCATTCACCACTGAAGCCAAGGCCCCTGCTACCACAGGAACTAATCCGTCTCCTGAAAACACACACCCTAATGCAGCAATTCCTGTGAGCAAAGGTGCTGAAATAGCTAAACCCTTGTTTATCTTCAGTGCAATGTTCCCCAACCTCTCGTAATCTTCCATGTCTTTTCTCTTCACCACTTCAATAACCTCCCTCATTTCCTCTTCCAACTCCATACTCCACCCATTATCGCTCTTAACCTTCGTCTGTGCTTTCTCATTGTTCAATCTACTTTCTGGCCACCATCTAGCAGCTTCAAACTTTTCAGGAAACTTTTCAAGCATTGCTCCTCCTAACAAAGGCATTGGATAAGCTTTGTCCAACGCCAAAACCCTCTCCATAGCATCCCTCACATCACTTTCACTGGGATTTCCAACAGCGATTGTGGTTTGGATCTGTGCCTGAAGCTGCTTAAAAAGCCTTGCAGCATTTCTTTGTTCCTCGGCAAGTTGTGAGGGTTGGATTTTGTTGGTAGCAAGCAGCATCCCAGTGGCTGCAGAAAACAAAAGAGCAGATGATAGTTTAAGAGCCAAAAGCGGTGCCCCTTCACCAGTAGCCGTGCCTGCAACACCGGCCATGGTTGAGGCAGTGAGCGTTAGCATGTTGATGGAGTTTAACAAGAGGGTGTTCCAATTGTTACGTTGCTCTCCAACGTTGGTATGCATTTCAATTCTGTCAACCACAGCCTCCAAGATTGCGTAGAGTTGAATAATGGCCTCGGAATTTGTAGTGCTGTGTAGATCACCATCGTGCAGTATTTTCTTGGTATGGTTCTTTTCCACAAAAGAGGATTTATAATTGTCTGTGACTCTGAATTTTCCCAGTTCCTCAACCATGGTTCTGGTAGATGATGGTAGCACTTTGGGAACTGAAGAGGAGACTGGAGGTAGTTTAGGGAGATTGATAGAACACTTGATTCTCTTGAAAGATGAAGAATGTAAAGGGTAATTATTAAGTATGGAAAGCTGTAAGGAAGACATGTTGTATAGGTGAGATTGAAAGATTTTGTGTTTGTTTGGTTTGTGAAGGATAGGTAGCTGGCATACGTATATATAAAAGGGTGGAAGAGAAGAGAAGGTGCTGGACATGGAGAAAAAAATTAAGGTGGTGATTGGGTCCACTAAAACATATTTGCTTATGTCAGGTTGACCACTTCCTGTTCAAAATATTGTACCCAATGTTCTGTTAACGTTGTTCCCTTTATACCCTTTATACTGATTTTATATCGTGTAAATATATATATATATATATATATATATATATATATATATATATATATATACACCAGAGGCTTGGATGAACAATGATATTTTAATCCAATTCAATTTACTATGTTTCCTATTTGTGTTTTAGGCAGTTGAGTTAGTTTCCTCTTTTTTCTTTATTAACTAGCATGATATATGTTAATAAATAGATTAATTACAAATTATTACATAAACGATCGTAAAAGTATTATTAAAAAAATTGTTAAGAAAACATTTTTCTTTTTTTAAATACTTTTCCTTTTTTTATCTTTCAACCTTGTTTCATTTGACTTTAATATTCTAAAGCTATAAATACTTTATACTTTAAAAAGTAAATTCACTACATCATAAAATGATATTAGAGATTTCATATTAATTAAAAATGTAATTGAATTATAATATATAGATAGACATAAATTCTTACTTTATTTTAACTAATTTAATAATGTTAAGTTAAACTTAAATTCTATTATTTTAATATTTATAAAAGTCATAAACATTTTTTTCATCAATAAATTGTACAAATGATTAAATTCTAATAACATGAAAATTTTGGTTTAAAATTTTAAATAGGTCATTTATTTATTCGATATCTTAATTGGGTCTTTATTTTTAAAAAAATAGAAACAAACAGAAGTTTACCGTCAAATTGGAGAAACGTTATTTAAGAGACCCTTATGTGACATGTTGATCCTAAATGGCTTAATAAATATTCCGATGCATATCTCGCTCAGACGAGAAGGTTTAACTTAGACGAATACTGTCAGCATGTCACACGTAAGGTCTCTTAAACGACGTTTGTCCAATTTCACGGTAAACCTTTATTTGTTTTAATTTTTCAATAATAAGAAACAAATTGAAACACCGAATAACTATGAGACATATTTGAGATTTTAAACGAAAAAAATGACATATCAAAACATTAAACTTTAAAGTTATTATTTCTATTTGGAAGTTTATTTTCTCACTTTATACACAAATTTAGTCTATTAACTTTTATGTTAATTGATTTTTTTTTCAAATTTTAATGGTAAACTATTTAGTAATTTATGATATAAAATCATTTTAATGTAATTTATAATATAATTTATTGAGTTTTATAATGAAATAAAAAATAGTGAATTTTTTTACATAATTTATTGGGTAATTTATAAGATTTAATTGAGTTTAAAATCTGAGAAAATAAAATTGTGAATGTAATTTGTACATGTATAAAATATAACATTATATTTAAGTTAAAAGGAGAACTTCTAGTTTTAAAAGTATAGCAAGGATGGAAATGTAGGATTCCTTTATTAAAAAAATATTTTATCAACTTTAGTAAATCAAAATATTGTGTTCTGCTAATTTTTTCATCTCAAGTGAATTTAATTTCCGTCTTTCAAAAACATTATCAGTTTTATCCTCATAATCTTTTAAAATCCAAAGCAGTTTTTATTATTATAGGTATGATGTACTTAGTCTAAATACGCGTAACATGGTTATAAAAGGTGTTTGAAAAAAATGAAGTCTGAAATTAAAAATAAAAAGTGAGGGTACATTAAAAAAAAGAGAAATTATATTTTCTTTATGTTTTGAATAAGTTCGGTATCTCTCAAATTTCTTGTATCTTAAATTCAACAGTGATATGTCGTCATGCTAAGAATTTGAAGAAATACTCATCCCTTTTTACCTGGTCCATTAATAAACTTATGAATAGTTGAGTTTGAACAAAGAATACGTGATTTTGACATCCTCTTCCCCAAGAAAACAAAATCTTAAAAAGGTCAAATCGCTGCAAATTTATTTTAATTTCTTCTTCAAAAGTAAATTGGACAAATTCTTCGGCCGTATGGTTTTGACACCCAATTTTCGTCCATTTTATGTTGTTGCAAATATTTTTAATTAAGTATCATTTTTTAACAAATCATTATTAGTATGTTTTTAATACCAACATATATTTCATTCATTGCTTCGTTCTTCGTAAGAGAAAATAGTGTGCTTACTGCTTTCTTCATCCTTTGAAACTGTAAGTCCTTGGACTGTTTCCCTACTGTCTTTTTACTGGCTGTGATCAAATTCAGTAGTAGGCAAGTTAATACAGGTTAGAGAGAAAAAACATTTATTTGAAAATATAATTATTTTTTTTTTGTGGTTGTGATCAAATTGATTAATAGTCAAGTTAATCTAGGTCAGAGAGAAAAACAGATATTTGAAAATCTAATTATTTTGGCTGTAATAAAATTGATTAATAATTAAGTTAATGTTGGTCTTGGAGGTGACTTCTGAATTCAAAATGCATTTGAGATCAAATTCAAACGTAAAATTATTATTTAACATTGGATTATTGAATCTAAGGATCATGCCAACAGATTTGTACTCAGTTTTGGTCTTGGTGCTAGTATGACAAGTAACTGTTCATGCTGTCTACTCATTCATACAAGGACTAATATATGCTACGAAAAAAAAAAATTATTCTCAATGATCTTTTTATTTAGTCTTATAACCTCTTTATATATTTCATCCTCATCTTTTTTTTTTTCTTTTTTTTTTAATTTAGTCTTTCTGTTAAGTTGTCCATTTTAAGAAAGGTTAAACGTTATTATGATTGACCAAAACAACAGTTGTAATTAATTGACATAAAACATTAAATATTAATGCTCACAAATCCCTCCAAGTTGACAAAAAAAAAATGGCAAATTGAAATCAAAGGGGGGAAAATTACACAAATGGCAAAAAAATTAAAATTAAAATTACGCTCAGAAGCCCAAATAAAATTTAAATTATCATCCTAGCAAAAGTTAGGACCGAGAAAAAAAATTGTATTTGACCGAACTAAAAAACAAATTTTAAATAAATTTGAACATATATTTAATTAGATTGAATAAGTAGGTAATGTTGAATAAATAAAATTGAGTAAAATGGATAATGTGGTTGAGTTTGGATAGTCAATTGAAATTTTGTAGATAACTGATTCAACTCAAATTTACATTTTAATATTTATAAATTTGTAAATATATTTTAAATTTTAAATTTTATATTTAATATGATATTATTTTGTTAAAATTAAGTAACAAGTTATATAATTTCATATTTTATTATAATAATAATTATTAAATTTATACATGTATTTTTTAATAAAAGATTAACTATATTTATGTCATTTATTTAAAATAGGAATATTTTTTTATTAAAAAAATTATTTAGTATAAATTCAAATCTAAAATATCCATGTAATTCGAACAATCCAAATTTAATTAATCTAATAAATTAAATGATCGTATATAAATTTTAAATATTAAATTTAAATTATATAATAATGATTATGGTGAATCCGAATCCAATTTAGCCTGTTCGATGCTCACCTCCTACCAAAAATCCTAGAAAAGGAAAGTTTGGAAAAAATTGTTAATTAATGATGCATATCCAATCAACGTTGAAGTCGTATTAGTTGCCTATCACAAAGTAATAGTGGAATTCAATTTGAGCGATGAGATTTTTTTTTTAGAATATTCTTCAAATAAGAAATATTAAAATTCTTGTATAACAATATATAAATAAATAATTTTAATCTTACAAATTAATTTATGACGTTATGTTGAAGTTTATCTTATAGAATTTATTAGAATAAAAAAGTAAAATAAAAAAACAAAAACAAAAAGACAATGCATAATTACAAGAGTGGAAAATAAACATGCGCATTTGCACCTACCACCGGTCCACTTTAAATTTGACTAGGAAATTTTTCAACAAATCCTAACACGGACTAATATATGCTTAACCATAGAAAACTTTAAAAACGTAAACGTTATAAAAATAATAAGTCAGCACTTATTACCTCCTTCTTTTTAAAAAATAAAAATTAGCGTTTACTCGAAATTTGTTTAACATTAATAAAGAATAAAGTATATTCGCTAACAATAAATACATATTTGCTTAAAACATACGAAATTATATATAAAGTATCACATGGGTAGATGATATTATAATTAATTAATTAAGTTTCATAAGTCTTACTGTTACTGGGTACGAGGGTTTTTTTTTTTAATAATCTTAATTAGCACGTATACTAATATTAGCATAATGCATTTATCAACTATTTTAAATGCTTTTAGTTTTATACTATTTCTTATGCGATTCCTAAAGCTTGATCCCTTTTCCACCTTTTGAGGGATTATTATAGTGATGGTAGAATAGAAGCTGTCGACAATGTTCTCATTTACCAAAGTTATACCAACATTTGTACCACTTTGTGTGGGGAAAAGGTTTCAGAGCATTGCTTTTCAACAAGAACAAAATAATGAAGGTTCATATGATACAATTCAAACATAAGAAAATACAATAATTTTATTTCACCAAATAATAGCAATAAACTGAAATAAACTTTTACAGAATAATTTTCTCCTTTGATTAGAATTTTTTAAATATTGCACGCGTATTTAAATTCTTGAAAAATATAAATTGAAATGATCGTGTGTTACTAATAATAATTAATTTAATATATTAAAATAATTTGAAAAACTTAGACCTTTAAAATTAAGAAAAAAAATTGTTAAATTAGAAAGAACGACATCTTCATTGCTAAGACGAACTATATTTTGCTCATTTTGATGTTTAAAAAAAAAACTCAATTGATTGTCTTCTTTTATTGTTCCTACGAAACCTCTCTAAATTGGTATAATAATAAATAGTTTTTTTTTTTAACTTAAGTAAATGTAAATATTTGTGCAAGTACAATTTGAATCCAAAACTGTTTTTTTTTTTTTGCAACAATTATTAATATCAGAGCATCTTTTCAGTTTTATCTATTTAAGATATGGACATTTTTTCTTAAGTTCAAATAATTCAAGTGTTCTCACAATAATACTGCAACTCATAAATTTAATCTAGTAAAATAACTTATATTTACCAACCTTTTAATTCCACTTTCAAATGTGACGTATTATCTTTTATATCAATGCTGTATATGATATACTTATTAAATTTTATACTAATTAGTTTAAAAATTATTCTAAGATTTTGTTTTTTTAATAAATGACTTAAAGTGTTTTATACTAATAGTCACAATTATTTTAAGAAAAGTAATCTCGTTACAATCTCACACCAACCACTTAACATTTATATTTTTAGAAAAAATTATTATTAAAAAGTAATTTTTTATATTTGTAAAAGAAAAGAGAGAATAAAAAAAGAGAGATGAAAAGTAAAAATATAAAGGTGATGAGAAGACAGTGCAAAAGTTTATTAAATATCAATATATCATGCTGCACATTATTAAAAAAATTATCATAAAAAATTGTATATATATGTTTCAAATGTTTCAAGAACAAATTCTGAAACGTATGACCAAAAACACTGCTGGTTCTCATAAAGCATTGTGTTGTGACTGCACAAAAAGAATGAAAGAACATGTATTCAACAAATGTTTTCTCTCAGAACAGTTTGCTAGCAAATTCGTCTATTTCAAACACTCCTTCCATGCGATAAGAAGTTGATTTAGAAGCAAGTTCCCTCAGTTGTGACACACTTCTTCCCAACTTCAAAGCCATCTTCATTTCAAAGAGCTCCCCATTTTCTCTTCTCTCCAAATCTTCCTCTTCCAAAGTTGATTCAACAGAGGTTTCCAGCATCTTGAAGAACCCACCTGAGGTTCTGTACATTTCAAAAACCATGCCTACTTGCCCTGCATGCTCAAAACTGTTAACTACTGCAGCCAATGACCCGGCCATGAGAGGCACTAATGAGAACCAAGAATCATTGCCTACAAATGCAGATCCTGCTGCTGCAATTCCTGTCAGTAAAGGACCTGAAATGGCCATAATCTTGTTAATCTTCAACGCTATGTTCCCAAGCCTTTCATAGTCCTCACTGTCTTTTCTCTTCACCACCTCAATAACCTCCCTCATTTCCATTTCTAGTTCCTCACTCCATCCATTCGTCTTTCCCATTCTCTGTGGCTTTCCTTTTCCCTCGCACACTTTGGAAGGCCACCACACAGCAGGCTCAAACTTCTCAGGGAATTTCTCAAGCATAGCTCCTCCCAACAAGGGAAGTGGGAAAGCTTTGTCAAGCGCCAAAACCCTCGTCATTGCACCCTTCACATCTTCCTCGGTAGAGTTTCCAAGTGCAATTGTGGTTTGGATTTCACTCTGAAGGTTCCTGAACAATCTAGAAGCGTTCCGTTGTTCCTCCGTGAGTTGAGATGGTTGGATCTTGTTCATGATGAGTAACATCCCTGTGGCTGCTGAAAACAACAGTGCAGAAGAAAGCTTCAAAGCCAAAAGTGGTGCACCAGCTCCACACGTGGCTGCAACACCAGCCATGGTTGTTGCAGTGAGTGTAATCATGTTAATGGAGTTCAAAAGCAGCGTGTTCCAGTTATCACGTTGCTCGCCAATGTTGTTGTGCATTTCAACCCTGTCAGCCACAGCTTCGAGGATTGCACAGAGTTTGATAAGGGCATCGGAGTTTGTAGAATGCTGTTGCTCATCAATACAATCGTGCAGCTGCGTATTCTTCTCAGACAATGGGGTTATGTCTCTGGGTTTCGATTCCTCAGCCTTCTTTACAGTACGTATCTTTGGCAGTGAAACATCAACTCTCGGAAGTTTTGGGACGTGGATTGCAGCATTTATTGTTTGCCTTGAAGACAAGGAAGAATAAGAAAGTAGAGACGAGGTTTGTATGGAAGCCATGAAGGGTTTCGTAGGTTGATGAGGAAATAGTTGTATGGAGTTGGTATTTAGATGCGTTATGTTACTATTTATAATGAAACCAAAGGGGACAGGAAAGAGTCAAAATCAAATAAGGAAACCCAGGATTGACCAGTTTTTATTGACACGGTCTCTGTTCAAAATTCCCAGCCTTGTTTCTAGCTTGTTTTGGGTCACAACATGCGACGTAGTAAAACCACAAGGCTGCACTCCGTCACTCCGACGAAAAAATTTGCATACAGTAAAACCTATGACTGCGTTATTTTCTTGCTCCTAATCCATTTTATTTCAGTTAGTTATTTCTACATTTTCAATATATTGGTCATTACTATAGCTAGCCTCGTTGGATATATATTTATTTAACGTTGAAGTTTCATTAGCCTTATAAGTTACGTCCTAAATTGCCCCGCACTTCAAAAGTTGAACTTTCGTCACCATAGCTCGTGTTGTGGACTTTGTGGCGAGAAAATTAAGATTTCAAGAATAAGGAAAAGTAGTTTAATGAAATTTGGTTTTAGAAACTCTGCAAAAAAAAAATAATAATTAATGTTTGATAGTGGAAGCAGAAATGTAACTAATTGCTCAAGATATTAGCTGTTTTTTTGCGAAAGAAAAATAATGTTTTTGATCGAAGAAAGACAATTTGGGAATAGAATTATGATGTTTAGTTTGAGCCAAGATAAATATAAGTGGGTGTTTTGGATGATTGACCATTGATATAGAAGTCAAGGGCAATATAACAGGAAAGGTGGCGGGGAGAGGCAACCACAACTTTACGTTGTTGTGTTAAGAATGCATGGCAGAGTTGAATGTGTTACGGAAGATGCTCCGAAATAACTCATGCTTGGTGAAAGCATTATTCATCTCATTAAAAAAAAAAAAATCTATTCAGAAAATAATTTTATTCATTTTTGAAAATTTAAATTAATTGAAAGCTTACAGAAACGGGATACGACTTGGCCAATTTTATCAAGTAACTAGGATGTCAAAGGGATGTTCCTAAAGAGACCAATAAATTAAGAGACGGTTCAAAGGGTTACTATTACTCAATAGACTTATACATTAGCAACTAATTAATTAACCTTGGGGACCAAGGGGTCTTGCTATGGGAGATGCTAAGAATGACTTCAAAGAAATTTCAATATCAACTTTAATGTAAGAAAATAAAATATTTTATTTTATGAGTAATTTATAACCAACATGTAAATGTTTGATTATTATATAAAAGTAATTCATTTCACGAGTTTCTAACTTATTTCACTATTTTTAATGTTTGTTAGATTACATTTTAATTGTTCTACGTAATTCAAATTAAAAAGGATTTGATATTATAAATCTAAGTAGGTAATTTTTCATTACATAATGTTATATGATAATTACATATAATGAAAAATTTACAAACCAAATTCAAAATATATAGTTTAAACTGAGAAATTAAAAAAAAAAAACTGAAAAAAGTAACCTATTTAAATAAAGTTATTTGTCTGAATAAAAAAATATTTACAACTTTTTAAAAATAAAATAAGTACGTAATAATAATTTAATCGTTTGAAAAAATAAAATTATAATTATATAATAATATATTATTTTCTAAAATACAAATTTTATTTATAAAATAAACTTATATACATAGTTATACTTTTTATGTCATTTTATATTTAATCCAATAAGGTGATTTATCCATTTAGTACTTATAAACTAACAGTTTATTTCCTAGTTACTAACTTATTACTTCATTTTGTCACAGTCAAGGAGTTAAATGAGTAAAATGAATTAGTGAGTATAATGAACCAAGTGAGTTGATCTATGGATTTAATTAGCGTAAGAATGACCGAGAAAATGTTAGAGTGAGAGATGAAATAGAAAGGGTTGAGAGGAACGAGGGAGGTGAGCAAGGGTTTTGGAGTTTCTTTTTTTTTTTTTTTTGTTTTGAGAATGAAAATTATTAAAATACCCTTAACTTTAAAACTTAAAATCTATGATGTATTAGGGTATTTTTGTCTACTAAAACCCGGTACACATTGTTAAAATGTACCAACTGAAAAATAGGCGTACGCAAGTTAGCAAACCTCATAAATATATATAATTATATAATACATTTTTTTAATTGTAACTAGTACAAAAACAGCCTATAAGGTCGAATATTTTTTGCCTTTCACATCGAATTCGAGAACGAAGTTATAGCGGGAGAAGTTAAATTTAGGTCGAATTTTGTCAATATATGACTTTAATTTAACTTCAAATTTTGTCAATATACAACGTTAATCAATTTTTTATATTTTTTTTAATTAATTGTGATCCTTTTTTACAGCTCTACGAGACCTAAAAAGCAGAAAAAAGAAACAATTTTCAGTTTTTGGTATTTTATAAAGTATGAAGTATGAACAGTAATATAGGGTCAATCAAAGAACAATAACAAACAACAAAGAAGTTCAATCAAACAACAAGTTCAATCAAACAATAACAACAAACAAGTTCAACCAAACAACAACAACAACAAACAAGTTCAACAAAAAAAATAACAAACAAGTTATCAACAAATAAATTCTTCAAAACGAAAACGAAAACTAACCTGTGTTCATCGGAATAAAGTGTTGCCTCGAGTGAGAGAGATAACAGAATGCGCCTATGAAGGACAATAACACAAAAATAATCGATGAAAACAAACGAAAATCATACCCAAAGTAGTTAATTAACATGCATTTGTATCAAAAGAAAGAAAGATTACATGTGATGGTCGTCAAAATTCGTTCAAAAAAAGTTTGAGCAGAGAAAGAGGTCTTGCGCGCTAAGATAAAGTGAATGAATTTTCAATCTCCCGCTCAATTTTTTTTTGAATTCACTAACATTTTAACGTCTAACGCTGGGACATTCAACGTTTTATATTCTTTTATGTCAAATTATAATTCTAAACTACGTTTAATAATTGCATTTATTTACAAAAATGTCACCGGTTATTTTTAAAGTTAACTATTGAGTGATTCGACGTTAAACGCGTAACGTTATATGCTGTTTTTGGACTTGTACTTCACTTTTATACATATCATCTCTTTTTACACTTTACATATCATTCAATTCTTCTATAACTCCGAATAGTACTCATTTAGGTAATTATTATTATTATTATTATTTTCAAATATAGGTTTATTTTTATCAACAAAAAATAAATATAATAAAAGTATAACACTAGGATATTCAAGTTCTCTTACAAAAATGTAAAGGTACCCTTTTAGCTGCACCTTACACACACTTGTGTAAAAAAAAAAGATAAGAGAATTTATATAAAAACAATATTAATTAAAAACATAACTTGAAACGTAATTCTAGATTGAAACATAATAGAAGGGATACGATCAAAATAAAGAAAATAATACTTAAAGCGTATAAATGTCGTCTATTGTTCTTGATTTATTTACAACAACAAGCTTTAAGTAGAAATCATTTAATAGTCTTTATAATAACTTTAATAAATAAGAAGACTTTTCCTACATGTTGTATCATTATTAAAACTGTAAGAACATTTTCCTTCACCTGTATTTGGAAGACATGTACCTAGACCTTATCTTCACAATAATATCAATAATTCTCAATACTCACTATAACAAATATAAGAACATCCATAGTCAAATATTCGTTACAAAAATATATTAAAAAAGACTTTAACTAGTAAACTAGACATTTGGCACTAGTTATTATAAAAAAAAAAAATATTTAATAGTTGATTTTTCATTCATATCCAAACATTAACTTGTCTCAACCATAATAATATTTAATTTTTCAACTCTGATTTTCGTAAGTATCCATAACTTGCTATCGGTTGCCACAACTAGTTCTTATTTTGTTATAATAATCATTTCGACACGAGCTCCCTACTATAACATAATATAATAGACACTAAAAAATAAATTATATTGCATGAATGGAAACCACCAACATTTACTTTATTTTCTTCCTTTCTTTCTATTTTCAATTTCAATTCTCTCTCTCTTTACCAATCACTTTTTTCGTTTGACATGAATAATCACCACTCCAAAGTATAGGTTTATAAATTTCAAAACTTAATAAAATAGAATATGATGATTAAAAGGACCACGTTTTTAAATCGATTTTGTATTTTTACGGCTTCAAAATATAAAACATTGACTATTTTAGTTTTAGTACCACGACGATGGGATCATAATAATTTATTTTTTGAACTTAACTAAAATAAAAATTTTAACAAAAAAAGAGACCAGCTCTAAATTGATTAAAAGTTAAGAATTTTAATATAAACTTTTTTTAAAAGGATAATAAATGCGTAATAAACTTAATTTTGAAACCCTGTTAATTCAAATATAATATAAAGTAAACCTTTTTCCTTCATGGAAATTGACATTGATTTTAAATGATAATATCATAGAAATGTTTTCTGAAAAAAAAAATATGGTCAAAATTTTAAAATATAGATTTTGGATCGATAATAGAAAAAAAATAGATTTTTAATTTCATTGATTATAATTTATATGTATGCGTTACTACTAGTTTTTGTGTCATAATTAATAAAAAGGAAAAGTGAAATAAGAACATGGTGAAGAATGTCTTGTCTCCAAGATATTTTGGGGAAAACCATAATAGATACACAGAAGAGTGACAGACCCAGACGCAGTTAGCTGCTATTCAGTCAAAGGGTGGGAGCAAGATGGGTTCTTTGGCAAAGAGGGGTCTCAACAATTACGTCAAACAGCTCCAAGAAAACCCTTTGAGAACAAAGGTACCTCTTCTGCGCTTGCATCAATCTCACTTTCAATTTTTGTAATTTTTTATTTTCCATCCATTTTCGTTGACTTATTCATTGGGGTCATATTAGGTAATCACTGCAGGTGTTGTATCAGCGATCAGCGATATTGTGTCTCAGAAACTTTCTGGGATACAGAAACTTCAACTGAAACGTCTTCTTCTCAAAGTCGTGAGTTCCTTTTCCTTTTTTATTTAGTTTAATCTTGTTCTACCCAATCCTAAGTGGTATCGTTACCTGATTCTGATATGAGTAAATTGCAGTCCACTTGAGTGATGATGCTTAAATTTCCCTCCCTTGAAAGATTAATATGTAATTTTGGGGTTAATTTGCTCTTTTTTATGGCTGTTGTATTATTGGCAATTGGGTTTGAGTATCTACTAAATCTTTGGGCTTTAAAAAGGATGAAATGAAGATTCTGAGCCAAATTTCAGTGTTGGCTTGACAAGTGTTCAAAATATCATTGCATCTGTTAAGTATGCTAGTTGAATGCTATCGGTGGTTCAAATTAGTTGTAACTTGTAACTGATCTTAAAGTTCAAAAGAAAAGAACACAGTCTTACCAGGTTTTTGCGTTGTTAATAGACTCATATACATTGAAATAAAGACTTAATTGCATATTCTTGCCCCCAAATATTGCTATTTTATGGTTTTAATCCTTAAACACACGGCTGTCATTATCACATGAACTGTTTCCAATTAGCAGAGGCTTTAAAATCACAGAATTGATATATATAGTAGATCTAATTGACAAATTTGGAACTCAAAGATTAAAATTGCACATTGGGGATACCGAAAGGGCTCGGTGGACACAATCGAAGTATCGAGAACTAAAATGGCACAATTTTCATATCAGAGGAAACAAAAATATTAAAAAGTCTAAAACAAACTAAAGTGTGTGCACACATTGATATCTGTGGAGAGGGGAGTGTAATTTTTAAATAAAAGGGGAAGAATATATAATTTAAGTGCCGGTCTATTTCGGATTTACTTTTTGGGGGTTGGTGTGATAGAAAATCTGTAACAAAAGCTGTTTTTAAAAATGCTGGAATGAGGTTTTTTTTTTTGATAGATATCATTAAGGATAGCATCATTATATGAATATGACATCTCAACTAGGTTGACAATTCATACCTCAACAATCAAATGCTTCCTAAGGATATTTATTGAAAGAAAAACAAAATTGTAAAAGAAAATACAAGGGACCAAACCAAAATCCTATGCAATCAAGAAAATCTATATTCAGGTCAGCCAAAACCTATTCCTAAAAAAGTTTTATGTAATACTAGAAGGCAAACTATTAAACCAATGAAAATCCTATTTCATATCCACCTCAAGTTAGCTAAACTATCCACACATTTATTTCCTTCTCTAAATATGTGGAAAACTTTAAAATTCAAACATTTACTTAAGGCAATTCTTCGAATCCATCTACCATAATAACAACAAGGAACAACATTTACTTATGAAATGAGTCTTTTAGTTATTTTAGTTATTAACATGTTGCTGCTCATCTTGATGAACTATGCCATGCCCAAATAGATAGACGAAGTAGCAGCAAGTGGGCTTCTTGCTTAAACCTTTATGTCTTAATTTAATTACTACTACTACTACTACAGTTATGAGTGACTTTCGCCTTTTCTAGTTATATACTTATATTTAAGCATTGGGAATTATAAATCGTTTATTGCATGCAGCTTTTTGGAGCCGGTTATCTTGGACCCTTTGGACACTTTTTTCATTTAATACTGGACAAAATATTCAAAGGAAAGAGAGATACAAAAACTGTGGCGAAGAAGGTAAAACCGCAAATCCTTCTGTTCTAAGTTTTAACTATATCTATCACGACCTGAATTCAGGCATTGCAGTTGGTACCATGTCCTCAGTCTGCTTTTCTTACAGTTTTTGCAGCATTAAATATCTGCTGACTTAAAATGCTATAATGAATTGAATCTTAAAAGAAATTTCTGATCATATTTATTCAAGAATTTATTTGTAATTAAATGGATGGGTTTTTTATACCACCTTTGCCAACACAAATGATAGAAAAGTTTAACTTATCCTTTTCTGTAATTTATTCTTCTTTCATTGATCTTTTTGTTTTCAGGTTCTGATTGAACAGTGTACATCTTCTCCTTTGAACAATCTGCTTTTCATGATTTACTACGGATTAGTTGTTGAAGGTTAGTCATTTTTCAACATATAACTTCTTTATTCACATTGAGGAAACATGGAGTACTCCAAGTAAGATACAGTTGGAAAGCAGGCAAAAATAATATTTCTCATCAATGTGAAAAACAAGATTTCCAACTCTGACATCCCTGGCTACTGTTTGTTTACTTCTTAAAAAAAAATGAGACTGTCCTAAAAGTGATGTACAAAATGAATGGTATACTTGGTTGGTGAATTGTGTGCTTATGTTTATGATGGAAAATTGGATTTCAGGCCAACCTTGGGTGAATGTGAAAGCTAAAGTTAGGAAGGATTATCCATCAGTGCAGTACACTGCATGGACGGTAATATTTCTATTTCAAGTGTAGAAAATGACAGAATTTAATGAAAGATCAACTTTTTTTTTTTTAATTTTAACTTTATAACTCCCTTGACTTGAACCGCAGATCTCGCCAATTGTGGGGTGGATAAATCATAAATTCTTGCCTCTTCATTTCCGTGTTGTTTTCCACAGCGTAGCAGCATTTTTCTGGTACGTGTTTTTTGTTTTCCTTTCCCCTGATTTCCTTGACTTGTTAATGATTGTTCCCATTTCCCTTTGCTATAATAGCATGTAAATTGAGATCATTGATTGTGTGTATTTTATTTTAGGTCAATATTCTTAAATCTTCGTGCACGATCTCTAGCTTTGACTAAAGCCTGAAGCAAAGAAGAGTACTGATCATAGTCTTTGAAGTAGATGCTAGTGTTTGTTGGGAGACTGTTAATCTTTCCAGAGCGGAATATAGAAGTTTAGAATATAGATGCTTTTGGACAAGGGTTGATTGATTTGGTTTTCAACTGAACTGATTGTGGTTAAAATTGATTTTAAAGTTGTGTGATTTTTGTTTGAATGTTTTCATTATGAAAACTAGTTAGTAATAAAAATTGGTATAAATTTGTTATTCAATGTAAAATTTGTTTAAAGTTGCTTGAATTTAGAATGATTATAGATTCAGAATTAGTTCTTTATCATAGATTCATATTGGAGAAATTAACTTCAAAACACTTTAACTAGTGTTTTAATATGATTCCAGAGAATCATATATGGAATTGAACACACACTTTACGCTCATCTGTAAATGTCAAAAGAATTTTGGAGACAAAACAGTAACTAAGCAGCTAATTGTTCTAGGCAACTATCTAATGATGAATATATTTTTTTTGGAAAAACCTCTTTAGAGGAAATTAATTTTATGGAGTGTCATTAGCATCATTTAATCTAGTTTGTTGTTATCCAACTTGTAAAGTCGTAAATAAGCTATGAAAAGGAAAAAATTTCATTATCCAGTTGTGAAATGAAGTTTGATAATAATGTTTGAATACCAGATAAACATAACAGCACAAATGCATAATTGATGAACATATCTAGTATTATAAATAGAGCATTATATCATTGGGAATTTATGAACTTCTATGAGAAACGGCATCGATGAAGGGATTGAAGCATCGCACAAGAATCAAAAGTCCCAATGCATTTGTATTGTCTTTTGTCAAAATCTATGTTTTGTTAAATCTTCAGAGGAAGATGAGTGGCACTTGTTCTATTTCAAGTCACGTGAAAGTTGAAACAACTAACTCTTCATGTTAGGTTAGGTTTCTAATTTATTGAGACAACTCCACCTGCTTTTCATGGATGTTAGGAAGTACATATACCCAAAATAAGGGGTCATTGACTTGGCTTATAAATTTGAAACTTGAGTTAGTATGTACTATTATACTTATCATATTTTTATACGACAATTTCAACAAAACAATTAAGAAAGACCATGACACGATATGAATACTAATATACATACACTTGTCTTATAATTTTTTCTACACAAAACTGTTTCTACAGGAAACTTTAGAAAATAGAAAGAGTATGACATGATATGATTATTATTATTTTTTTTGTGTGTTGAAGTTGTGATTAAATACAATATCCATCCTTTCATTTCCGTTGTTATCAAAATTTAATTGATGCGAAATAGTTCCAATTGATTAAACATTTTCAACATGTGAATTTCAGTATAACCAAAATTTGATTTTAAATCACACTATACATTTTTAATGCCTTTATTATTAAATTTTGAATTTTAGACTAGTATAGTAAATACTTTTATATGTTGGGCAACATATGAAATTATAACAAGTATAGCTGGTAAAATACTTCCTGAAAAACTGAGGTAAAGTATTCAACTTGAAAAGGGTGAAGGATGTGTGAACACGAGAGAAATATTTGCCTTATTTTACTGAAGTTAATCAAAAGTTATAATCACAATGCGTAAGGATTTTGTGAGGAACTGGTCAGAAAATGAAACCTCTGACCCTATTGAGTTATACCTGACAAATATGTACAGGCATTAATTTTAAAGTGATAGTATCTTGTGAACAACCGCGGCACTCTACAGTCATCAATTATGGAAAATCAAATTTACTCAAACCACGTGAAAGAATACAATAAATGTGAAAAAAAAGAAATGGACTTTGAGTTATACGTTCTTAAACTCTGTCAAAATGTTTTGATTAAGTAAATGCATGGGAATGCACTAAAATATTAACCTTAACCATGTGTCTTAGTTTATTCTGGAGGCTTATGTATGTTTTATTATAGCAGATATTATTATCATATTATGGTTGTTGGTTGTCAAAAAAGAAAGTTAAAACATTCAACTAGATTTCGCAGGGTCATTAGCTAAACTCTTCTTCAGGGCACGATTTATTTTATTTAACAATTTCTTTTTTGTTGGTATTACAGGTTTGCAGGGTTTACTCGTTATTTCTGTTGAAAGTCAGCATAGGAGGGAGAAAAGCAGAAATAGCCAAAATGAAAGGACAAGTAGTTTTCAATGCTCAGAACATGTTCAACCATGTTGTGAAACTTCTCAATTACATTCCACCTGCTTATATACAATATACTGGTTAAGGCCTTCATCATAAACATAAAAAATACTGAATATTGATAAACTGGTGGTAGTAGCACATGGGAAGCAATATGCTTTCAAGCAAATGTTCTTCTTTCTCATATTTCAGTGCAAGAAGGATAGCTGTATCAATCGATGTTCCAAAGATCAAGGTAACCAAGATCTCCACTGCAAGGCTTCCTAACAGAAGTTTGGTGGCAGAATTGGATTATCTACATAAATACATTCCAACCACCACCACAACTCATACAAAAGAAGATCCTTACTACTCCAAAATCAACACTAACGGTTCTACAACATCTGGAACAAGCACACCAAAGTCCATGGAGGAGGTCAAGCTTCGTTTGATTATGGAGGTAGTAGCAGATAGAATAGAGATGCACAAGAATATTGGAGCACAGCGTGACAACTGGAACAGCCTTCTAATGACATCTGTTAATATGATCACTCTTTCTGCTTCGGCTATGGTTGGGCTTGCAGCTGCTAGTCCAAGTGGAGCACCTATTGTGGCCTTGAAGGTGTCCTCCACAATTCTTTATATGGCAGCCACAGGGTTGATTTTGGTATTGAACAAAATTCAGCCATCACAGCTTGCAGAGGAGCAGAGAAATGCTGCTAGGTTGTTCAAGCAGCTTCATGGAGAACTCAGAACAAGGCTTTCTCTAGGGAATCCTAGTGAGAATGATGTTGAAGAAGCAATGGAGAAAGTTCTTGCATTGGACGGGGCATACCCTCTTCCTCTATTGGGCTCAATGCTCGAAAAACTCCCTCGAACTGTGGAGCCAGCAGTGTGGTGGCCTAGACAGAAGCAAAGGAGTCGAAGAAAAGAAGAGTTGGGTGGGAAACTGAAAGGGAAAAATGGATGGGATGCAAGGTCAGAGGCTGAAATGAGAAAGATTGGGATGATTTTGAGAAAGAAGGACATGGCAGAGTACTTGAGGTTGGGTAAACAAGTTTTGAACTTCAACAAGGTATTGGCAGTTTCTGGTCCTCTACTATCTGGCCTTGCAGCATTGGGTTCTTGCTTTTTGGGTTCTGTTAGTTCATCTTGGCCGGTGATGGTTGGGGTTATCGGAGGAGCTTTGGCAAGCGTTGTCAACACATTAGAGCATGGGGGGCAAGTGGGGATGGTGTTTGAGATGTATAGGGCAAATTGTGGTTTCTTTAAGCTCATGGAAGAGAGCATTGAACTGAATATTACTGAAGAAGATCCTCATAAAAGAGAAAATGGGGAATTGTTTGAAATCAAAGTAGCTTTACAGCTAGGTAGGAGTCTCTCAGAACTCAGGCAATTTGCTGCTGCAGTTTCATCATCACATGAGGAGAGGGATTTTGAAGAGTTTGCAAGCAAGCTTTTCTAGTATTATTACCAATTTTCTTGTTAGTTGTAATTGTCAAGCTTTCTTTTGTAAATATTCTCATAGCTAGAGAATGCTTGTGAATAGTTTTTAGCAAGAATTATTTTATTACTATGTTCTCTAACTATTAAGATTTCTTTTTTCAAACAAAATTTCTACAGTTTAACGTTGCTCCTATTATTCATTAGCCAGTTGTTAGCTTAGATCCACAGCAAATCAGTTTTTGATTTAATCATTTGCATTGCCTCAGAGCGCCGGAAACAAGTGCGCCATAAGAATGAAACCAACAAGAACCACGTGAACCAGTGCAGTGTACATTTGGCATCACGACAAAGATGAATGTGACTTAACAAGTATGCTTCCCATTTCGACAGCGTGGAATTTCAGACCTGTTGATAATGCTATAACATACAAGTTGAATACTAAATATTAAATCAGAATGGTTACATCTGTTTATGTCGAATGGTTCTTCTTCTGGAAAGCTCTTGAAGCTATCTGCAATAATCTCCTATAGAACACAGCATAATGGTAAAGATAAAATAATTTGAAATGAGTGAAATACGACATGTGTAGTTGTATACTGACATCAGGGATGACAGTCACAGATAAACTTCTAATCGCAGGTATTATCTTGATTTATCTTTATAAATGACAGAATATGCAAAATCTTCGGCAATAAAAGACTGATCAAATTCACCTCCAAAAACAGCATCAGACAAAGGGTTGTAAATACATATTTAAGAAAAAATTATAATATTAGTGTATTAGAATATTTCGTTACGGGTTTGAGTCGGGTTAGATTTAGAAAAAATGAAATCTTTTTATATGGATTAATTTTCAATCCATTTCATTTAGAACTTAGTTAGTTTAATTTAATTATTTTTTATTTTGTTTTAATATTATTAATTAACATTTTTTTTATTATATTATAAATGAGAATGAAGAAAAAGATGTTTTATGAAACAAAATATTATAAATTTTCATCCATTTAATACTTTAATATTATAATCTGAAAATGACACAAAAATTATCAATATTATAAATTTATTTATTTTTTTTTGAGTTTGTTTTTAGTTTATATTTAAGTTGTATGCTAATTTTTTATTTATTTTGAATTGTCTTTGGAGTTTAACATTATTTTATAAATTTGAATTATACAAAAAATTATAATTTTTTTTTGGATTTAAAAAAATGTAATTAAGTGAGTCAATCTGTTTAACCTACCAATCTGTGGTGGATTAATGTTCGAATTTTTTTGACTCACTAATAAATAAGTCGGATTGAATTGACTCACTAAGTGATTAATTCGTAATAAATCAGGTCGAGTTAGACCCGATGATCCGTCTTGATAACACGGCTTAATATGTAATAATTACTTAAGTAACCAAATATATTTACTAATTTTAAAATCAAAATATCTTCTAAAAATAATTTCTTATAAGGGTAAACAAAAATGAACTATAACGTAAAAACAATACTTAAACCCATTGCAACTTATTAGAATAAATTGTTGACCAAAGGTCAACAAAAACAACAAAATTAAGAACCCTAATTAGAGATTTGCTGAAAAAGTATAATTTCAAGAAAGAGTCTGTGTAAGATGGCCGAAGTTCAACCTTTCAGGCTTTTAAGTTTAGCTCATCCTTGTTTTCCCAAGTTTGATGCCATTACCTTTGGCAACGTTGCAAGTTTGGTCTATGCTAAGTTCACCACAACAGTAACAACGTCATCATCTACTTCAAATTTATCCATAGGTTTGAAACTGCTGTTGAGTAAGAAGTCTAATATTAGATATTAAGATAGACAAAATATAATTAAAAAATTTCAGACATTTATTTTTTGGGTTAAATATGTTTTTATCCTTAAACTTTTAGTGAAAATTAGAATTAGTTCCTCCTCAAAATTTTAGTCTAATTTAGTTTCCAAACTCTAAAAATGTATGAATTCAGTTCTTTTAACTAAATTTTGTTAGGTTTATTGAATGTTTCAAACATGTGTTTGAAATATCAAATAAAGTTAACAAAATTTGCTTAAAAGAAATAAATCTATGTCGTACTAAAGATTAGGGACTAATTTGGTCCAAAGTTTCGAAGAGAGACTAATTCCAATTTTTTTTAATATTTAATTTTTTTTTTAATATTTTGAATGAATAAAGGTAGTATTATGATATTTATATAAATTTATTTACTATTAATTGGTGTTGAATCTTTGATTATTCTTTTTAGGTAAAATTAATAATAATATGAAAGTCCAATATTCATAAATATAATATTTTTATTATAAATATTTAATTAACTTTAAAGAAACAGTTATAAGATTTTAAAAGTAAAATAATAAAATGAATTATATTGACAAAAATGAAGTAATGAAATAAATTATATTAATAAGAATAAAATTGATAATGAATTATATATACTAAAAATCTTATAATTAAGATTTTTCTTTATTAATAATTATAAATAAAAAATTGGGGAGTTGAAGTGATTGAGAAAAAGAGTTTTCGTCACCAAACTTAAGTTGAAAATATAATTAGTGTTTGAAGTATTTGAAGTGCGGTTAAGGTCTCCAAAACTCGTCTCTATAAATTCATCCACAGAATCATACAAATCTGATTTACCAACCTGATTGATACAATTAAGATGATCTACAAGTTTCATACAATCAACTATGCATCACAGAATCCTCAAGCATCCTCAAGCATGCATCAAGGTGAAGGAAACAATAAACTAACCTGAATGCCAACGAGAGACGAAATACACAGGACGAAGAAGCACCATTGCACACCAGGGAAAAGTCTCATCACTATTGGATCCAACGCGATGAACGAAGAATGACCGTCGCGAGGGAGGAGGCGAAGTAGAGCACGAGAGAAGAAGCAATGAAATGCGCGAGAATGAAAATGAAAGGCAAAGAGAGAGAGAGAGGAGGCGGATGGGGGTGGAGCGTTCGTAATATTTGTTTTAGTTGTTATTCACTTGATTGGATTGGATATGGGAAAGAGAATTTGAAGATAATTTTTTATTGTTGTTTATTTGAATAGATTTGAAAGTAACTGAGAGTAAATTTTTGAAAGTAAATTTTTTTAATTTGTCACATAAATTAAATTCTAAACTAATTCTCACAAACTTTACTTCTAAATTTACTTTTGCTTATCTCCAAATTCACTCAAATAAACAATAACAAAAAAATTACTTTCAAATTCACTTAATTATTGTCTCTTAAATTCAGTCAAGTCAACAAAACTTAAAAAAAAAACATAATCTTAGACAGTGAAATATTCTCTATAAGCTTCTGACACAAAAGAGGCAAAATGAAAAATTTTTAAAAGTTGAAAGTGCAAGATAAGATTAGTGAACTGCAGGGAGAATAGCTCGTTGGTGATTTCCATATTCCACATATACAAAACATGATTAGTTAATAGTACCTCATCTTTAGTTTAGGTGTCTGTGTCTCCCTTCAAATTCATACAGTTATGTGAGAGTGTAACTCTCCTAACTGAATTTAATTCTTGTCAAATTATGGTCATGCTGCTTTTCTACTTTTCTTTAGAAAATGAGAAAAGTTATGCATTAATTCTCTAACTGCATAAGGAAAGTAAAAACGTTTTAGTTCTTTAGAAATTACATGCTTGGAATCCAGTTCTCATTTCATTTTTGTGTACGCTACTCTTCATCCAACATAACATCAATTAAAAGCAAGGAGAAACAAATGTAAATAATAAGTTCGAAGACTAAGTACGATAAAGGTAATATAAAATCATTTAATCTGTAATGCAAACTATTAGGGGCATAATAAATAATTAAATTTATTGATTTTTGTGAAAAAAAAACTCACTCTGTGCACGAATTGATCTAAACATGTAAATATAAGATAATATCATGGAAGTGATGCAAAATCAGAAAAGTTAAAAACCTTAAAAAAGGGAAACTACGAGGACTTAGTGACAAAACAAAATGTTTTTGTCCATGCCTTGGAATTCAATTGTCGTTCTCCTTTTGAAAGGGTCTCGCTTCTCTTCTCTCTGTCTGTCACTTTTTTCTTTTTTAATTTTTATGATTCTCCAATCTGCTGTGATTGAATATTGATGCCAGTTACGCACAACCTCTCACGGGGCCCATAAATTTGTTATTTTTCTCTGATCCCCTTTGAATTGTGCGGGTGAAGTGAAAGATCTGAATTACGAAGATGATTCAGCTTCTGTTCACGTTGATATTTTCGGAGGGTGCGATGATAGCTTTGCTGCTGTTCAAGACCCCGTTGAGGAAGCTTGTGATAATGGGGTTGGATCGGTTGAAGCGGGGTCGTGGACCCTTGGTTGTGAAGACCGTTGCAGGGACCATTCTCGTGGTGCTCTTGTCGAGTGTGTACAACATGGTCAACATTCAGAAGCATGAGATCGAGGATGGTGGTGCCATTAATCCCACCGATCAGGTTCTCATGGCCAAGCACCTCCTTGAAACGACACTCATGGGTATTTGTCTTCCCTTTTTCTTATTTTTCTATCATTTGATTTGTTCTCTCAATTTCTGATCTGACTCCTTTGTGTGTAATTACTTGCATGGATAATTAAATCGATTTATTCCCTGCGTTAGGTTTCTTATATGTTTTGTTGGGTCCTTATTGGAATGTCTAGGTTTCTATTTATATGCTACTTGTTGATTTCTTTTCTTCTCTAGTTTTTATGTTGGAGCAACTTGAGTAATGTGACTTTGAGAAAAGGATGACTTCTTTTGTGGGTATTTTAACTAGGAATCATATGTGTATGGTTTTCTATGTTGGGGATTTTTTTTTTTCTATCACAACTAGAAAGCATTTAGTTGTGCCGTTGTCTGTGGTGTTAAATTTTTCTGTTCAGGATTGCTGTTGATTATGAATGTGAGCTTGTATGGTCTTATTGTCTGGGAAATGTTAACAAACGAATCTTTGTTTTGTTGACTCCTTTTCTGAGGCATTGGAGTCAAATCCATGGAGAAATTACTTTTCTTCCTTCATTTTCTTTTTTCCACAAGGAACAAATTGTTTTCACTTGCACTGTGCTAAGTTGGATCAACATTTTTCAAGCCATCTCAGTCAATGAATCGGAATCATCGGATGTAGATCAAATGACTCAATCTATCTAGGTAAATCAGACTAAAGAGACTGATTCTAGATATAAGCCGTCTCATTTCATCCGACAGTTCAATTCACTGACTGCATGAACGCGTGAAAAGGGGATCCAATTTGGCCGCATGGATGTAAATGAAGCTCAGCCATCCTACTGGTTTCACAGTGCTCAATCCTAGTGGTTTCTTCTATGGTGTTTTTTTGGCTTCCTGTAATCCTCTTTTGTAGCCAAAAATTCTTACTATGTGCTCTTTCTTTATACAATATTTTCAGAAACGAGTTACTCCTGTTCAAGAAGCCCCCGGAAGTATCTTATATGAATTATATCACGGTTAACATAATTTTCTTTGCTGTCTTCCAAAGAAGTTTTATGCCATTGATTTATCATAACCCTGGTCACAGCTTAAAAGCATCATGACTAGAGTGAAAATGCAGCTTCAATCAAACCAGATAATACAGTTCTGATTTTCTGGACCTATTTTCTCTGTAATGTTTCTGAAATATTATACCTGCTCTTTGGCTGCTGGTCGTCATTCATCTTTGGTCAATTATTTGCAGGCGGTATACTTTTTCTTGGGCTTATGATAGACAGACTACATCATTACATAAGAGAACTGCGGATTCGAAGAAAGGGCATGGAAGCTGTCAAGAAACAAAGCAGAGGGTCTGAAGATGGGAAATTTACCTTTTCAGAAGAAATGAAAAGCGTGGAGGAAGAAAGAACTAGATTGAGAGCAGAACTTAGGCGCCTAGAATCTGAACTACAGTCAAAAACTAAAGACGCAGATGTTGCAGAAGCCAATGTATCTGCTCTGAGAAAACAATCTGAGGGGTTCCTTCTTGAGTATGATCGCTTACTTGAGGAAAACCAGAACCTCCGCAACAAACTACAGTCCTTGGACAGGAAATTGTCACATTCAGGTTCTAAGAAGAATATTTAAGTAACATTGCTGGTAGGAATGGCTTCTTCTTGTATACTCTTCCGGAGTTCCATGGCAGTTTGTTCACAACAGCTTGTCAATCCTTGCATGCTTGTTCCTCAAGGAATACGATTTTCACTTCTAGTTGAACTTGGATCAATTTTGTCCTGACAAATTGTGAATTTTTTGAGTGATGACAAGAAATATAGTGCTGATTTGTTGTTTCTGCACATATGTAACTTTTGTAACATCTGTTTTCACATTTCAAGATTCGACAAACTGATGGAATGTGCCCACGAGTAGTGTTTGATGGTATTAAAGTTATCTCTTAGTACTTAATTTTGATTGTCATTTATCCTACCTTGGTCCAGAGAGAAATCTCTTCTTGGCTGTTCACTTATCACTTCTCCATTTCTGGTGTCATGCATTTGTTCTAAATCCTCTATACACCCACCATATGATGTACTAGTTTTAAAGCCTCCCCCCCCACACACACAAACACTCTGGTCCAGTCCATGTAGTTCAAGAAAAAAATTGCCTCAACAAATTTTCTCAGACATTATTATTATTTTTTTGGATTTGGATAATTTTCTTATGAAAAAGCATTATGTTGTACCTTGTAAATGGAAAAGACACATTATTTCTGAGCAAGGTATATTCACCATAGTATATAATGAATGGTGAGTTCTACACAGGAAAGATTATCCTTTGTTCTCATAACAGGATAAACGTTATGATTTTGAAGAAAGGAAATGGTTCAAATCTTTATTCACTTTTTACATTTATTCTTCTGTGGCGTAGAGGATTTGGCATGAAAATGAAGGTTGGGATCTATGTATTCATACAAATGGAGAAGAATACAGGGTTATTGAAGCTGCTTCAGCATATCATGACGTATGTCTTATTTGGATTGGCTTTTAACATGAGGGAGGAACGTTTTAATTGGAATAATGGAGTGGGTATTGCTTTCGCTTGGAATAAAAATGTGGTTAAATATTAAAAAAAATAAGTAAATAACTAAAATGGGCCAAGTCTAAAAATAGTAAGTAATAGAAGAGTCCTGAGAAGTGATGCAGTTCTAAGAATATGAGAAAGGAGATTACACAACCATACATGGGACATTTGGCCATTTGTCCTCTTCTATGTTCATAAACAATGTTATTGTATGGTAGTAGTTTCAATGTCTGCATGGAATGAAATTTAGCTCTCATTTAAAGAATGAAATGAAATGATTGAAAATGGAATAAATGTCATAAAACGCTTCCACACACAATAAATTTAAATAAGGAATTTTTTATATAGATAGCCAGCTCGTTTAGGCACACAAAAGTAAAGGAAGTTCCCTAGGGTTGGTGACTTTTGCTATTTTGGATAAAGGGGAGGATCTTCTCACTTTCTGAAAGCATAGGTAGGCATATTGCTTTAACATTCATAATGTTAATTGTGTGTTTGCATCAATGTCAATGATCCATGTTGTCTTTCAAATTCACATCAAAACAAGTATAACATTAAGTATACACATTTCATGAAACACAATGTCTAACCAAATATTAACTATATAATTTAAATTATGATCATATTTCGTCTCATCGGTTGATTTTAGATACTTGAAGGTGGTATTTATATATATATATATATGTGTGTGTATGTATATTGCATTGATATGTTAAGATAATTAGTTAAATAACCGTACTCTTGCAGTAAAATTACAAAAAAAATGTCATTAAGAGCTTTGTAATTAGATAACATATGGGTTATTGGAGAGTTTCATTGTATTTTACAATAGGCCACAACAATACTTTTCGTTTTGCGGTGAAAGTTGTGGGAACTAAAAGAAGCAAACGTAAGTGGTGAAGCATACAAGAAAAGAATTAATAGAACCAAAAATAAGAAAGATCCTAGCTCAGTGCTTTTGAAATTCATAGCCAGAATAAGTTAGGATAGGGTCGAATAACTTGCTGTCACCATCGGAGGAGCCTATGACTATCAATGAAGTGCCAATATTTTGAATGAATTACAGATAACAAGCCTTCTTGTTGTAGCAATTAATTCTAGATAGAATATGCTCGTGTCTACATTTAACAACAGAAATTTTAAGGAAATACCTGTTGCTCTTTTAATGAAAAGACCAAATTAATAACATTTAAAAAATTATCTGATATGCATTAATAGAGCTCACTGTGCGTGATGATTCACAAAACCAGGCGCAGGCTATTATTAATAATGGATGGGATTAAAGTAATACTGTCTATATATATATATATATATATATATATATATATTAATTATGTGGCGCGCACATTATCCCGTATTATATTATAGTGATGAAAATGAAAAGCGTTGAATTAGAGAGAGACAGAGAGAACAGTAACAGAAAGCAATGCATGATAAAAATAAAAATTCCCATCTCAGGAGAATCGAATTTTTGATGGAGAACAATCACTACACACACACAAACTGACAATAATGATTCTCTGCAGCGACAATCACAGTTTCTGCCTCTAAGATAACAATCATCACAAGTGATAGCATTCCATCTACTCAATTCAACTACAATTTTAGGTTCACATAAAGTAACCAAACCGGTTTCCTCATCACTAACCATATTAAAAGTAGTGTCTGTTTTGTGAAAGGATAATTCTTCATGGAACTCATTGCTCCTCACCGTCACCCATTGCTCATCATCATTATCATCATCGTTTTTCCATACCCAAAGGGGTTCATCCGAAAACAAACTACGAATTCTGTCCGTAGGAGAGGGACAATCACGTGCTCCATGCTCGGTTGTCTCCAAGGAATCCCAAAATCCTCGTTCCAACACACCAGTGGGAGTGTCTGAATCCAACAAAAGCAACTTCAATTCCGTGCATTCCTTAACAAAACCGTGTCCAAGAAGCTCCTCCACCGACCACCTTTCATTCGGGTCCCTCTTCAAACACTTTCCCAAAAAGTCCCTCCCCTGCTCTGACACACAGCTAGGAATCTCAGGCAACTCATCGGAGAATCCGATCCTGTAAACCACTCCCGCCGGGTCGCCGCCGCCGTGCCACGGTGGCTTCCCGGTAATCATCTCCAGCACTGTGCACCCCAGAGCCCACACGTCAGCAGGGAACCCCTGCTGCTCCCCACGCGCTACCTCAGGAGACATGAACGCCGGCGTGCCGGCGATGACCGACACCTCCCCCACCCTCCGAGCACAGCCCAAGTCCGCAATTTTCACCCCCTTCTCCGTCACCAACACATTCTGCCCCTTCACGTCGCAATGCACTATCCCACTGGAGTGGAGGTAGTGCAGCCCCTGCAGAATTTGGCGGGTATAGGATCCCACCACCGCTTCGTCCATGCCACCACCGCGCTCCGCCAGCGTCCCGTGAGGCGCGAATTCCATGAACATGTTGAACCAGTAAACACCGTTCTCAAACGTGGTGTCAAAACCTTGGTACGCAACAATATGAGGACACTTGAGAGTGGAAAGAATCATCTCCTCCCTTTGGAGGAATTCCGACCGGTGTAGCTCTGCCGACTTGACGGCAAAGACTCGACCAGATCGGCGGGACTCGGCGATGTAGACGGCCGCGGTGGAACCACGGCCGATCATGTGGCCTCGAGTCCAGTCCATGAAGATGTCGAAAAGTTTAATCTTTAACTTGTGACAGTATAGCTGTGAGGGAGTTTAAGATGAGAAGGGAGTGAATGATGTTAATTATAGTATTATAGTGTGGTTTGAAGTGGGATGTAGTTGGGAGATAAGTATCTGAAATTGAGGATTTATATATATATATATATATATATATATATATATATTTGTGGGAAGGTTAAGGTAAAGGGGTTTGGTGTGTTGTGGTTGGCTTAACGCAGAGGGTAAGAAAAGAAGTAATGATGAGGTGGAAAGGGTTTAATTTTTGTTTGCATTGCACTTTTTTGCTTGTGTCCAATGGACGGCCGCCGTCTTGTCCTTTCACGATCTTGTGATGGGAGAGGTCCACGTGTCAAAGGGATGGTGTGAGAGCTTTTGTTGTTGGCCGGCCAGGCTATGGCTGTGGCTGTGTGTTACCTGGCTTTAGACAGGCATGAATAGATGAATGATGAATGAAAGGATGAGTTAGCTAGGTTTTAAGGTGGCGGTGCACATGCTGGCACGTGCTTCATGGTGAGAAGGGGTGAGAGCCAGAGATTGCGGTGTTAGTGAGTGAGCGTGCTTGGTGAATGATGAGATGGTTTAGGGGAAGCGGCATGGAGTGGAACACTGTGCTGCCATTTTCCATGGCCATCTTAAATTGTTAAAAATGTTGTGTTATATCTTTGAGGACCCACCAAGGAAAGATAAAAAGATGCGCCTCAATTTCTGTGTGAAGCTCCATCTGTCGCTAGTAAACATTAAACAATGTAATGGTCCCTGTTGCCTCCCTGCTGTCAAATATAGATGGGTTGTGCCGAACAATGCTTCAATCCTTGGATTGATACCAGCATCTGGAATATACTGTATTAAACTGAAACCATTAGATAGATTTGGTGAAGTGGAGGATTAATTCTTGCAGGCCTCTTTCTTCCCTCCTAATCAACTGGATTAGCGGTTGATGTGGTGAGTTAGGTGGATTGTATGGGAAGCAAATGAAACAAACTGTAACAGTGAAAGTGACTTTAAAGGCAAAAAGCAGTAGTAAGAGAAAGAAGTTAATTTGTGATAGATGAGTGTAAAGCGGAAGGATATTGGACAGTTGGAATGCGGATAAAGGAGAAAAGGCCAAATCCAACTAACTGGCTGCACCACTAAGCCTAATGAGCAGTGATTTAAAAAAAAGAAAGCAGGAACCAACCAGGCTGTCCATTCACATTCACATTCACATTAGTATTGGTACAAGTGTTGTTGTTGGAAGGTATTTTGTTGAAAGGAATAAGGTGAAAGTGGGAGAGGAGAGCGTAGACGTTGACGCTTTGCGTGCGTAATGTGAGGGCATCGGAGGAAGAGTCAATATGAAGGAAACCAATGATTAAAGTGTGAATCCTATGATCACATCACATGCCGCCAACCATTTTTATAGCCAAAACCATCCTGCTTTGATTCCTCCGTTTCTCAGTGTGCAATTCAATGCAATGCAATGCATGCATCGGATCACGCTGCATGATGTACGGTGCATAATCCACTATATCCGCTTTACCTTTCCAAATTAATTTAATTCATTATTTCCTTACCATCCATCCAAACGGACCCTATGCTTGCCTCACACTCTTACTCATGCAAACCTCACCTTCTAAACACCACTACATCACTCCATCATTAATAATAATAATATTAATTTGTAAAAAATAAAAGTTTATTTATATAAAAGGACTATATAACAAATTACTTTAATCATATATGTACCAGATAAATCGAACGGTCATTGAGTCATCTCGAATTGTGTGTGTCATCTTATATTAACCTCTATCATTCCGATTTTAAGGATCGGACGACCACAAAATCATCTCGTAAAGATATGACCGGACGGTCTACGACAGACGGTCGGTCAAAACTTGTGATTTAGGTCGGGATTAAGGTAAGAAATGATTAGAGTCATTAGGCTGAGATTGGACCGTGATTAAGATTTCATTAATCTCAAACCCATGTCAAAAACTATAAATACAAATCAAAGATATGAGGTAGGTGGTTCACTTTTACTACGCATTTATTAATGCTCTAAAATTACTGTACGAATTGTACATTGATTTGAACGTCGGAAAACCTTTGACAGATGTACCTCCGGACGTGAGAGTGAAAAAGGAGACCAAAAAACAAGATCAGACGATATTGATAGATATTGAAGAAGACCAGAAAATAAGACCAAACGACATTGAAGGACAAATTATAAAGATGTTAAAAGTGATTCGACCTCATAACCGAAAGAATATAGGTTATTAATAACACAATATGTTATAGCAAACCTCCTTATTATAAAAATTTCAATAAACCAACGAAAATAAAGTCAACAGTATGATTGGCGCGGCTTCTCTCCTGATAAAGGAAAGACCTTATAACATTATTTAAAATAAATTTCCCCCTTAGATGCACACTGCCGTGGAAGAAAATAAGAAAGGAAAGAGTTTTAATGTACGAGTTTATTTATTCGCAAATTGTATTTCTTTCATACATTGACCTTTCATAAACATTTTATAATAGTAAAATATTAACATCTTGTCATTCTTAATTGTAAAGTAAAATAACTAATAATAAATTCATCGAATACTGACTGTATTATCTTATACACAACTTGAATTTCGACTTGCAACTGATTAGGTTTGATAGATTTTTTTTTCTTGGTGTTAAGAATCTGGCTTATCTTAATGGGACAACCAAATGTATGAGCTCAAATTGATTTGATTTTTCCTAACATTACCCCCTTTAAATTGAGTTTGAATCATTTTAAGCATTTTTTAATTAAACTTGTAAAACAGTTCAATTTTTACTTGTTAAAATTATTTGCAATTTGATCTTTAGTTTTGATCCTTATTTCTTTTTCTTTTGTCAACTCTTGAATCCAGAGAAATTAAATATCAATGTGTTTGCAATGTCTCTGAAATACTATGTTTTTTTTTTTGTAACACAATTGTGAATTTGTTGACGAAAAATATTTTTGTTTGCTTGAAGCTTTACTTTCAAAATTACTATTAAACATATTGTTTGAGTTACAAAATTAGTTTTTATGTATTCTTTATTAATGCTGTAACTATATTTACTCCATAATATTGCACTAAGATGAAATAAAACGTCCATCCAAACATACTCTTCTTTTTTTATGCATCTCTTCTCCAATTACTAAAATCATTATTTTTAGTGTAAAAAAATTCAGTCAAAGTTCCTTTATATCTCGAAATTCTTTTTACACCTGCAAATGACATGCATGTGACTCTCAGTTCATATACTAATAATTCCAACTCTAAATAAAATAATTAGGTCAAACAACACGATAATTGAGGTTTCCCCATCACTTTCTCTTGACAAATCAAACCCCTCTTCAACTGTTGTAGAACCTGGCCTTGAAATTTCCATTTTGAATCTCTTTAACATATCTAAGGTATACTTATTATTTTAAGATATATTTTTATTGGAAGTTACTAAACTATCAACATTCACTTGTTAAATAAAATATATTGAGGTAAGAAGATCGAAAAATAACAATTTTAACATGTAAAACCTCTAAAGTAAAAAATAAAAATAAAAATAACAAGACTTTGTCTAAAAACAAATCTCCACACTTACTCCATAATTAGATCCTAAACAAAAGTTGGAATACAATATTTCTTCTCCACACATTACAATATTTCACTGTATCACATCAATTTTAAAATTTATCTACAATTTTAAATCCAAAACAGACAAATATTGTATAAGACTTATGGTCTTAAATTTTATATTATGTCAATATACTATCATGAAATTTTTTATAATACTTCAATTTTAAATTTATTATTATCGGAAATATAAGTATCGAGACACCTTTACTAACTATAGAAACTCTTTTTAAGAGGTGCTCTTCTTTATGTGCAAACAATGGGCTCTTAGACTTCAAATGAATGGTCGTAACTATCAAGATATCCGTCTGATTTTTCTAGAATTACGTGTTACATTATAGAAAAAACCAACCACTACCCATTTTCGAAAAATTATTTCTGCCACCATCTTCAGAGTTCATTGTCATCAATAATATACTTTGGTCCTCTCTTCATATATTGATTGTTAAAATGCTACCATACCAACTACAAAGATCAGGTTAAGGATAAAAAAGTGCTTGCTGTTATTTGATATAATTAATAAGATCCAATCTATTAATTATAATATACAAGCTTTGCTATAAATAACTTCCTTGATGCAACTTCAAAAAGAAAAAAAAAATCGGAATTATTATTGATTCCTTTTCTTCTTTTAAAAAGATTTACCGTTTGCTTAATAAAATTAAAAGTTCTTATATCATCACTACACACTTAGCTATTAGATAATGGTACCATTGAGCTGTGAACAAATTGACATTATTAGTGTAAAATAACTTCCAACGTCATAATTGTAACATAGTTTGAAGCATCTAAATCTGACACACATGCCTTTTTTAATCTTTTTTATATGCATTGTTCTCTTTATTTATAGCAGTACTATTTATATGCAGTTTGAACTTTGAAGCATCTAACATATGATACAAAGCATAAAGAACTGAGAGATATTAAAATAAGAAACACAAAAGTCACATTTACACCATTCAAGAAGCAAACATACATAGCAGAATCCCTACATGGCCACAGCTTAAGAGCCCCACTACCCCCCGACAGACATATGTTAATGTGTGTAATACATATGGGGAGGGATTAGGATAATGTTAATATATATATACAACCATAGCTTTAGGCCCATTTTGATTGCAAAGGTATACAAACTATAAGCTGATGATGGTTGCAAATATTCAATATAACGAGGTAGTTGCAGTTTTTTTTAACACGAGAAAAAGAAATAAAAAAAATAAGACTAGTACTGTTGCCATTGTGCGAGACACGAGAATTCTCTATGCTGCTTCAGCAAACCCGACCCTCTGCTGACCATAATCAAAGATGGTGTGATAGGGCCCCATGAAGATATCTCCAAGGATCCTGCGTTTATGATGCCATGCGTAATGAAGTGAGAATCATATCAAACGCATCACAATAAAAAGGAAAAATCTACAGTGTGCGTCTCAAGCAAATTAAAGTTTAATGTACCATAGAGGGCCACGAGGAGGAGGCACATCCAAAGCAATGAAGCCACTGATGCATTGGGCTTGGGGACCTTCTCCCACCTTCAGTATATACTGAAGAAACCAAATACAAAATTGAAACAGGGAGACAAAATACATGAAACATGGAAATCATTCATTCATAGAAATTGCACTATTAAGTGTAATTATCACTATTGTAGCAGTTTAAAACTCTGCTTCTCTATGCTTTAGTTCTGCCTGCTGCTCCACCTTCTATTTTATTCTAATTTTATTTTCACCAATTTATAAAGCAACAAATAGAAAATATTATTCAACCAACAAATTCAAAAGGTTATTTGGTCTTTCTGGATTAGTCCCCCCACCCCATTGAAACAATAAACACTAGTCACTGCGCGTATTTAAGGGAAACTAAGGAAAACAATGCTTTTCTAATGGGCTTCAAAGGATAAGGTTGTCTTTGTTTGATTTAAACCCTTGCGATTCATCCCATTATTTCAGTAGTGAATTGTTATTGCAAATTGAGGACTTTTCAAAGCAGAATTTAGCTTCACAGACTTAGTTTATCTTTTCTAGTTCGTTCTTCTTTAACTACAACAATTAAATTCCTTTTTTCCAGTTGCAAACTTACACAAAATTAAGCACAGTCAATGATCAGTCATTGCAAAAGTAACTAAAAACTAATATGGTCTGAAACTATACCTCATTTGGGGAAAGGTCAAAAACTTTTCCACCAATGGTAAAGGAAACAATAGGCATTGAAGAGATTTGTCCACAATCAACGGATGATTGTCCCATTGGGCTCGGCAACTTATCACAAAGCTGAAATATTATCACCAAATGGCATTAACCATTAACGCTGGAATCAAATGCAGGATTTGAGTACTCAAATAACAGAATTAAGACTAACTCACCCCATTGACATAATCTATTATCTGATCTTCTGTCTGGTTCTGCCTCAGCTGGTTTTGAATCCAAATAACAGCCATCTCACATGTTGAACAAGCAGCACCCCGAATGCCACCAGATGATTCTCTTTCGACCTTATCCAACACACTCTCAATGCCCATGCTAGAGGAAAAATTGGAACCCCTTAGTAAAATGTCAATCAGAAAACATTAAATATACTAGTCTCTGAGCTAATGAGATGGTTTATTATCTTTGGGGCATACCTAACAGAACGAGTCCCATCAAAGGAACACAATCCAATTTGTGAGCAGATCTTTTTAGGCTTTTCCTATAGGATCAAGAGAAAACCATAAGAAAACTCATTCTAAAGGATAACCACATCACAATACCATCAACCAAGATATGCAAAGGATGAATTAAAAATGATACTTACTTCAGCCAAGAGCAATTCCAAGATTGTTTGTCCATACTGTTCGACAACAGACTTGCACTGTTTACTTACAACTCCAGATGCTCCGATTGCTTGATTTATCTCAGTAATTATAGTCTACAGTGACAAAAACCATGTAAGACATTTTTTCATTTGTATTGTTAAAAGGGCAATCAGAAAAACGGGCCTCAGTCTACAATTTTTAGACCCGCCCATCAGTTAAAAACATCCTTTAAAAACTACCAAATCATGAAACTCTAAATGGAAATGAAAATCTATATAGCAGCCTGCATTTACAAGCTTTTATTCATACCGTTGGACCAGCCAACAAAGAAGTTCCAGAGTCCGCAATGGCAGAACAGTCACTAGCACAGAACCCTGGAGGACAATATGATAAATAAAGTCAGTACCAATGAAATTAAAAACTGAACCATTTATGGCAGAGCTATCAATATCATGCCACACAAGAAACAAATAGCTATTTCGGCTAACTTGTTTTCTACGTACCAGTGGGTTTACCGGCAATAAGCACCTCTCCCATGTCAAACTGTTCAGGAGAAAAAGTTACAAAGAAAAACTATTGTAAACAAAACAAAAACATGTGTTGCATAAGCTATGGAAATACTGTTATGAGTCTCTGTTTTGCTTTGCTACAAATTCAAGTATGGGAGTGCAGCAAGATTTAAGGGCAACATTAGGAGATATACCGTATAGAAATATAAAAACAAAAACAATAAAGTACAAAGATTACAATGTTATGCATGAACTAAAAGGTACTTGAGTGAAAGGTATTGGGTACAAAACCATGTATACCCAGTTAATACCGGTATATAGTTAAAACCAGGCATGCCAACTATTTAAGGTTACTATACATCAGAAAGAACGAGTATACTATAAAAACAAATATGTTGATACTGACCTGCCAGTATCCTTTTCTTGTCACTGGCACATAAGTATGTTTGCCCCTGTAGTGAGCAGAATCAGCACCACCAAAAACAATCTCACCCCCATTCTCTTCTTCTGGTTTACGATTTAACCAAAATGAAAATATTGGATCCTTTACAAGACCTTGTTCAACCATATTGTACCTATGACATGAATATGCCTCATAATGACAACAAAAATAAAAATAATAACAGAAATGATAGCTTAAAGTTAAAATGTGAACTCATACCACACTGGAACAGCATTTCCCACTGAGATCTCTTGAAATCCAAGTCCTAGTATACCATCAAACTTAGCTGCCACAAATGTAACTCCAGGTTCTCTAGTTGCTTCAATAAATGCCTAATGGAAATTAAAGAGTATTATATATTAATTGATGATTGATCAACATATTATGAAAGAAGCCAACACAACTGACATCATACTATGTTGGTGTGAAGGAAAAGAAAAAGAAAATAGGGATTGATAATCAGCATTACCTGGTTATTTACAACTACGTCTCCAACTCTGACATTGTCATTGCTAAAGAAACCAGAAATACTTCCACTACCGTATTGAATTGCAGCAGACGTCCCTAAATAACAGGATGACAAACCCGAGTTACCCAAAGTAAAAGAAAAATGACATTTGACTTCGTAAGTTATGAATTATGTTATGTAATCCAAATTAGATATATTCAAGAAAGAAAAATAACTTCTAAACACTGCTATTGCCAATAATTTAAAAAAAAAAATTGTAATGCTTTGTGTAATTCTATGAGGTGAAAAGGCTAGACGGTAGAAAACTCTCAATTAGATCATTTATATGATAGAAGCACGGTATTCAGACCACCCCCCTCCAAAACCGATTTTTAATCGTCTGAAAGGGTACGTAGTTTTTTGTCTTGAAATTACATAAATCTTGAGAATTAATCAGATAGAAACTTCACAAGATAATCAAACACTTGCACAACGCATTGTCGAATTAAAGAACTACAAACCCTCCATAAATTCTGAACAAAAAACAAAAAGTAAAGCCTCATAATCAGAAAAGAAAAAAAATGAGACAAACCATTTTCCGTGTAGGTACTGGATTTGCTGGACTTGTACTTAGCATGCGTGTAACATGCAAGCTGCACCGTCATGCAAAACAACAGGATTAACAAGTTTCCATAAAGAAGGAGAAAAGAACGGACACGCCTTCATATGACGGTTACAAAAAACAAGCTCACCGAGAGGTAGCATTTAGAAGACGGCACCCACAAATTAGAGCTACCGGTGTCAAAAATCACAGTGAACGTCTGAGGAGGGGTACCAATGGCTATTTCACCATAGTACTGAGCATCCAAGTAGTTCTTCAACGCAACAATATCGGCGCCGTCAGCACCGCGAAGAATGTTCTGAAGAACGTTCTTTCTCAATTCCTTAAACCGCATAACGTCATCGCCGTCCAATTTGATCTTTTTCAGTCCAATCCGGCGCAAGCCATCGTTGGGTGCAGACGACGCCAGAGAAAAGAAGAGGGTCCAGAGACAGAAACAGAAGACGATCACATTTGACATGCTTCCCATTTTCACTACCTGTTCAACCATAATGAAACCGAAAAAGTTACGATAGTGAGGACAAGAATGCAGATGTTTGATAAAACGCATCGATTAGAGATAGTAATGAGATGGAAGATGAGAGAAAACAGAGACAGATGAGATATGGAACAATGCATGCATGCAAAAAGTGAAAAGAAGATGAAGAATGGGATTACCAAAGGAAACGAAAGCAGAGGAAGAAGTAATGGAATTGAAATGAAGAAGAGAAGGGGAATTTAAAGGTGGAAAGAAGAGAAAGTGAGTATCTGGGTTTGGGTGGCAGTGTGGTGGGGCCAGCTGAGGTTTTAAGCTAATCTCGTACTCATTGTGGGTCCCGCATCTTTAACCGTTCATCAAACTAAGATGAGGAATTGGAAGAGTGGGTTTTCTCGTGACCCTCCGATGTAACTGATTCGCTTTCGTACCTCAAAAGTTAATTATGGTTGGTTTCCTTAACACGCCACACAACACAACTCATCCTCCTTAATTATCCCCATTTTCTCTTTATTCAGCTTCGTTTAAAACCTAAATATAAATTATCGTTAAACATGTTAAATATATATATATATATATATAATAAAATTATTTCATATTTTACTTATTTTTAATTAGTAATTATTTATCAGTTAAAATTTTATGAGTATGAATAAACCGAATTCAATCTATTCACACTTTGTCACCCTTGCCGTTGCTGATGCTAAGGATCTAATTTAACGCAAGATTTTATTTTATTTTTTTATGTTTCAGCTTTCAGTTTCAACTGACCAATTTAATGTTCTTTAAGGATTAAATATATGAATTTTTAATTATGCTTAAGGAGTATACACAGAACAGATTTTTATAATATATGAGATGTAACTTTTGAGGTGCTTAAAGAAAATGTGATATTCTCTCTTTACGTGATGGAATAAATGTATCAAACGTGAGGATTCCTTTTAAAATTTAAACACCATAATTTCTTTCGAATTGTTATCAATTTCGTATATTTGATTTTTTTTTTAACTACCTTTTAACTGTTCTTTTATATTTATGTCTAAATTAGTTTTTTTTTTAAATCATTAAATAGTTAAAATATCTTTATTTCAATATGTAAATTATTTATTGTAAATATAAATATAATCTATGTATATAAAATAACTATATGTTGTGAATTTGATTAAATTAACTGATGCATAGTTTAAAACTAAAAATTAAAGAAATCAAGTGTAAACTAATTTTAATTTCTAAAAGACATGATTATATATTTTTTTTCTTTATATTTGTCTTTATTGAAAGTTTTATTAAAAAGTTAGTTGAATCGTACTTATATTTTAAAACATTTAATGTTATAAATTTTAGTTAGATAAAAAAATATGTACACTACGAATACTGACAAGACAATCTTATCATGATAAAAATAATTTTCATAACTTTAAACTTACCTGTTTTAGTTAAAATTTACATTAAAAGTAAAGGTTAGAATAAGAAACTTAAACATAAATAGAAGCTATTTGATAAAAACTTGCTAGAATAAAAATTTAGGATATCCCTTTGTCGTATTAGTTAATTTAATATAAAAAAAAAACATTTAGGATAACTATAGTTTATTTGTAAGGTTCATTATTTAAGCCGGATTTAAGAACATCCTAGAAAGCAACCCACTAATGAAACAGGAGGAATAAAATTGATTAAAATTATTTTGTTTATAAGCGAAACAATAATTTAAAGTTATTTTTCCTAAAAGCATTGGTGAGTGGTGCTTGCAAGCATCAACAGAATCATTAATTAATGAGAGGGGAGAAGACATTATCAAATTAAGAAAAACTAAGGAAGGTGTCAAATCAATGTTTTCTTTTATGGAATGGTATTTTTGGGATGAACATCACTAGCTTACCTTTAATATGAATAGAAGAATAGAGGAAAGATGCAAGAAGGATGGGAAAGAATGAAAGGGAAGTTGAAGAAAGAGTTGAAAAAACGAAAGAGCAAAAAAAGCAAGGAGTGGAAGGTAACATGGTTGAAGACATTGCCAATAAGCAAAGACACTGTGTCAAGTTGCAGATAAATAGAACCCACTTTAGTCAGCTTCCCATAACAAACTAATTCTTTTAAAGTTTACCAATCATTTATGCTACCATTTTACTTTTAATGCCTAATTTTGCCAATAAATCATATTAATTAACCATGATATTTTTAGCAAAATCACTAAATAAAATTTGCAGACAGCTACCTGTAAGGAAAATATATTGTTAATAGGTTATTTCTCATAAAGAGCTGGCCATTATAATTAATGCTATTCATTTCCATCTTTTAATTCTAAAAAAAAATGTTTACGCTGTCATACCTAATTTTTTAAGTTTTCTAATTTAATTTCTTAAATATGTTGTTGAATCTCCATGTCAAATTACACTCTTATGATTTTGTTTATATCTAGTTCTGTATATAATATATATATATATATATATATATATATATATATATATATATATAAAGAGAGTTCACAATAAGTGTGAAATTAATTATTCTAAATCTACTTTATTTTACATTAGTCATTCACATTAGTGTTAGTAAGTGTATATTAATTATTTTTCATATGGAAATAGTAAATATTACAAACAATGAATCCATCTTTCCTTGATACCATCTACTACTCATACAGAAGATAATTATGATATTAAAAGTATAAGTGACTATAAATATAAATATAAAATATATACAAAATGAGAAAAAATTTCATTATAAGTTATTTAAGTGAGATTTACTTTAATGGTTGTTTTTATTTTAATAATTAATTATGTTTTGAAAGTATGTTTCCTTAACCTATGAAGTTTGGAGATAACACATTATTTTTATTTGATTCTTTATTTAGATAAATATTTAAAGGGGGAATAATGAGATATTATATCTAATTAGATAAATATTTACCTACACCGTTTCATTCATTAGGCATCTCTATCAAAGCTTTCAGGAAAAGCCACACACAACAAACCAGTTTACCGTGTCTCCATGAAAAAGACAACATTCATATATAAAATAACTAAGGTAAAAAGGAAATTCCAAAATATGATGAGCTGCAGGTGGAAATTGATGGGGTTCAGAAAGCAATGGCCTAATACTAATTGTACTCAGGTAGATTTTGTACTACTGCATAGAGTAAGTAACTTGTTGTTTTTCAAAATTTGGGCCATAGAATGGTTTTATAAGCATTTTACTTCAATGGACTTTTATCTATTCTATATTTCTTTGATTTTTTTCAAATTTGACTCTTTCTTACTGCACTTTCTGTTTTTGTTTTCTTTCTGCACTCCCATAAATAAATCTCATTTTATCCCTATTTAAAAAGTTAATAGAAACCTTAAAATGCTCTCCTCTCTTCACTCGGAATCAGAAACTATAATAAAATACAACTATTTAATGATTAGAAGAGCAAATCAGATGACAATGGAAAAGACAACATGCTTCGATGTCCTTTAATGCAAAAGTGGGGAGAGCCTCCACTGGCAATGGCCTCCATTGTATGTTCTGAACTATAAAATTTGGGTTTAGAAAATTTTCATAGAAAATAAATTTTGGATTCACCCATTTGGAATATTTTCTTTTTAAAGTCGTTTCTGTAATTTGGAAACGTTTTATAAATATATTCTTTAAATATTTGGAATGTATTCTTTAAATATATTCTAAAATATATTTCTGAATTTGAAAATTTGTTTCAGAATCAAAATTTCAAATCTGAAAGTATTGGGTTAAATTAATAGACCCTCTAAAGATAGATTGTGTAATGGGCTGGGAGGGATATGAGAATTTTTATTTTGTAAGTTTCTTAGATTATGTAATGGACAGAAAAACATGATTCAGATTGCCTCTTTTCAGGTATTGCACTGCCAGAGATTTGCTCCTTAACAGGACCTGAGAAACACAATAAGCATAGTACCATTAAATTATTTAATGGAAAGCCCAAAGAGCAAAGTAAAACATAAGCAGAGTACCATATAAACAACTTTATGAATTTGGCATAACAAAGCCATCTTGAAAGGTACAAAGGCCAGTAATTTGTCAATATGAAATCAGACTTCATTCTATTATGACAGTTTCTCTTCATAATAAATCTCAGCATGACTAAATTTTCCCAAGTGCAAAGAAATCACATCCTCAATTTATGTCACAATATGGACAATGAGCAACAACAACTCCATTAGATTTGAAACAAAATACACATTAGAGGAGGAAAAGTTAAGTGAAAACAGGGGTGCAATTCATATAGTAAAAAAAATTTTGCCCTTCATTTATTGAACTCATGCAACAATAAGTATTAAATCCTTTAGTTATCTTTATTTTCTTTGAATTTTTTCATTTTGATCTTTTTTTCAATTGAGTCCTTATAACGGTTAATTTTGGGATAATTGAATTACTATCATTAAATTTCGTTAATTGAGTTAATTTTTATGTGAGATGACGTGTTAAATAATTTTCATTACATTTTTTATTAAAATTCTGAGACGATCGAAATTACATTTTTGATTAAAATTCTGAGACGATCGAAGCAGGAATCTTTTCAACAATGACACGTTAACTTAGACTCCAAGCTTATGCACATAAGAAGACAAACGTCGAAGAAATACTAATGCATACCACCGAAGCTGATGCACAAGAAGAATCGCTCATAGATAGTTTGTCAAATTTTATTAGGCTTTTCTTTATTTCTTATTGATGCATTTATTTATTTTAATTGAAGGATAAATTTATCTTTTAGAAGTGCAGGACGGAATTAGTGAAGCGCTGAAGAACTCCTCAAATTTGGAAGGAAGAGAAAAAACGCACAACAGATGAAAAAGCCAAAATTGAAATGCAGACAGAGAGTGTAGATAAAACAGAAGGAGTATGCAATAGGAGATAAAGACAAAGAATGTTGAACGAATTTGCTACCTATAAACAATTATAATAATTCATATGCAATGAACATGGAATACGATGACATGTTTGGGAGCATCACGAGACTAAGGTGACTTTATTTGATGTCTCACATGAAACTTATGAACCCACACACTAACAACACGCTTTAATCCATGCTCATTCTAATTACTATTAGAATCTGTTTCTAATATCAATTTATATAATTTTTTTTTACGTAAGAGAATAACTTTATTTAAGTATATCAACATTTTTTCTTCTCATTGTTACTTTTCTTTTTCTTCAAGAATTTAATTAGAATAATTTTGATAATTTATTCAAATATACAAGTAATAAATTAAAATCACTATCAAAATGTACTAAACAATAAGATAGGGTTAACTTCATAAAATATTGAATAGATATTCTCAAACAAATTTCACTTAACGTGAAATGTTGTCAAATACAAAATATATAATAGTATCTAATATTTTGAATTGAATTAAATATTTATTTTTTATTATATTATTGGTTACCATTGATATTTAGAAACTCTTTTTGTTTTTATTTTTACCAAACTAAAGTTACAATCAAGATATTTATATAACATATATGGGGTTTGCTATCTTGCGCCTGTTTTTCAGTTGGTACATTTTAGCAATGTGTAACGAATTTTAGTAGACAAAATACCCTAATATATCACGGATTCTAAGTTTTAAGATTAAAGGTATTTTAATAATTTTTATTTTCAAAACTAAAAAAAAAAAAGAAACTCTCAAACCCTTGCTCACTTCCCTCATTCCTCTTAACTCTTTCTCTCACTCCAACATTTTCTATGTCATCGCTACTCTAGTCCAAACTGAAAAAAAAAAATCAGAAACATTTGCTGATAAACAATTTCTTACAAAAAAAATGATTTTATAATGAGTTTTCATTTCATAATTTTTGTCTTATCTAATTTTCACAAGCATAATGACATCCGAAGGAATTCGTAATTGGCTTAGAAAAAATCAGAAACACTATTGTAAAACAATTTCTTACAAAAAATGATTATATAATGATTTTTCATTTTATAAATTTTGTCTTATCTAATTTTATCTAATTTTCACAAGCATAATGACATCTGAAGGAATTGGTAATTGGTCTGAAATTTTTTTAGAGATGATGATTCAACATCCGCAGATGATGAAATTAGAGAAGTTAGTGAAGATGATGAAATTAAAGAGATTTTGAATGAACATTTTCCTGAAATTGAAAATAATGAAATTGTTTAACAATGAGTTTTTTCAGTTAGGACTAGCGTAGGAATGACAAAGAAAATGATGTTAGAGTGAGAGAGATGAAAGAGAAAGGGTTGAGAGGAATGAGGGAGGTGAGCAAGGTTTTGGGGTTTTTTTTTTAGTTTTGAGAATGAAAATTATTAAAATACTCTTAACTTTAAAACTTAAAATCTATGACGTATTAGGGTATTTTTGTTGACTAAAACCCGGTACACATTGCTAAAATGTACCAACTGAAAAACAGGCGTACACAAGTTAGCAAACCCCTATATATATTTTCTACCTATTTAATAATTTTTAAGTCTTTTCTACTTTTTAAATAATTTTTTTTTGCTATATCTTTTAGTCTTTCATTTTGAAAAATATTGAAAAAATATTTATTTTTATTTCCATCTTTACCGTTTATGTGCAATGACATTTATTCATCACACAACAAGTGATAAAACAATTATAAAGATATTTATGACAATCTTGATGTCATGCATAATAATACTACTAAAAACCTCCATTGTCAAGGTCAAAAGAAGAACAACACATAAAAGATGATTATTACAATGATAATTGTTGTATATCTTTCTACATTGATTGCAAATGAAAATTGAAGTAAAAAGGTCATTTTAAGCTTAATGTTTTGCTACTTATTTTTGTCTCATTACATTAGCTTGTGTTTGTTAGACGTTAATAAAATTATCATTGAGTCAAAAATTGATGTAAAATGTTAAAAAGTGTGTTATTTTATAACTTTTGTTTTAATAATATGAGTGTATATAAATTAGAAATGATAAAATAGATTATAATAGATTATAGGGATGACCAATGTACTAAAATTTGATAGTTGAAATTTTTAACTCACTAGTTCACTTTAACTTGATTAGTCCATGAAATTGGTGAACCAAACTGAAATAATATACACTGACCTATTTTACCATCTTTAATATAAGCCTAATAAATAATTCAAAAGATAATTATATATGTATTGTCATTAAATTTACTCTTTCAAGTGCAATACAATAACACATACTATATGAAGTTGAACTGGAATTTATACTCACTCTATATTTTCTATTGTTTTTTTACTTACCAACTCAATGCCAAAGTGTCATTCAGAAGTGAATTTGTTAGGATTTAATATATGTTAAGATTTAATATTTTGTTAAGTTTTAAGATCTTATTTGTTATTATTTTTGTTTGTTATTATTCTGTGTATATTGCTGATCAATTAGATAGAGTTATAACTAATTCTGTTATAATCTTGATGTATAAATATTTGTATCTGCATTATGCAGAATCAAGATAATACACAGATCATTCTTTGTTTCTCTGTTTTTTCTCTCAGCATGATTATCATTATTTAAGATGGTATCAGAGCTCTTCAATTGAAGAGTTCTGCTGTGCCTCTGATCTTCATTCGATGCTTTTCCATTCTTGATTTATTTGTGTTTTTCCTCTCAGCATGATTGTCATTATTTAAGAGAATTTAATTTAGTTTTTAATTACAATACTTTATACTCAACAAAAGTCTATAATTTTTTTTTCACAAAAACTAAATGTTATACCTCATTATGTATTCTGTAAAATACATTTTGAATGGTATAATACACACACGCATATGTATATATATAATTTTAATTAGTGTGCACTAAATATTCAAAATAAAACATCATTTTTGTTTTGTTTTATTACGTGTTTTTTTATCTGTGCTTCACTTCGCATGTAATGACAATAATGTGTTTTTTTTTTCATTGATTCTAACAATAATGTATTAGTCAACGTAACTCTTCCTTTAAAATAAAAGTAAACTATAATTTAAGAAATATAAAATTTACACCGTGACACGTCATAATTTATAACACATACTTTGAAAGGAAGTCATTGTTTTGTAGTTAATTTTTTTTATCAAATCCAAATATTTTTTTAAAATATATTCATATTACTGGCATAAATCATTGAAGGCATGATTAAAAAATCTTATCCTGAACAGTCATTGAAATTGACTCAAATGCTCCAGCCACGTTACGGTCAGTATGTTCTCTATACCAAAAAATGGTATCCGTTATAGTTATTAGTTATACAGAAAGAAACGTTTGAAAGTATGTGAATATAAACACTTGAATCATGGATATACAAGATAATAATATTCCCAGCATGCAGTGCGTCTTTCTGAAACACATAGTATTCTTGCATCCGTGTTAAGGTTGGTGAAGGAAAAGGAGTTGATCGGAAATCGAAAAATAGTCTCCTCCTTCACATGGAAGCACATGGTGGTATATTTGAAGTGTTTGATAGAAAAGAAAATATTATCTTTATGTGATTCACCAATCACGCAAGTCACCCGTTGGTTTGGATAGAGTCAAATAAAAGGTGATGAAGACCCATTTGTACGGTGTGTGAAGTACGGTGCGTGCAAGTGCTCAAACACAGCAACAAGGTGACATGTCTGGCTCCATTCCTAGTTTTAAATATCTATAGATATCATCGTTCGTCCAATGGCCTTAACGTGGACGCGACGTCCATCTACTCAAAGTCAAAAATTGTATCCAACTTTCTCCAATCAATGTCCACACTCTCTCACTTTTCCATCTCCACCACATACATTACTATTAAGTTGACCCCATTCTTAATTTATTACTCACTGCTATTAAATTCATTTCATTATTTCAATTACTCTCGTCTACACGTACACCCAGGCCATACGAAGTTGCCTAGAAACTCACTTGCGTTTGCTAAAGTCCACCTATCCATTACTACTTCCTATCCAACAACTCGTCATTTACGTGTCATATCAAGAGTAATGGCCGTATTTCTTGACCAATGGGAAAATTCGAATATTCCTCGCAACACGTTCAATATTGGCTGTTAGCATATCAGTTTTTTTCTTTTCATTCTTTTCTTTTTTGTTTTTTCGGATGGGTTACCATCTAGGTTGTTTTCGATATTGTCACAAACCATGCTGGCCAATATAGAAAAGAAAAGATAACCACATGACAAAGGAAGAAGATAAAAGACGATTCTTCATTTGCCCTGTCTATTTACTCCCGAGAATTTTTGAATCAAATATACAACATTATTCAAAGGAAAAGAAATGGTACAAAAAAATTAAACATTTTCTGACCTAATATATCCCTCCCTCCCAAAACATGGTCTAATAAGAATATGAACATTTATGGTGTCATTTTCCCTTATACCCATGTACAAAAATACAAAGTTTAAGGAATAATAGTATTAACCAAAAAATGGAACGATGAGGAAAAAGGTTCAGTTTCCTGAAAAGCTGCTGATGGTAGTCCTGCTTGTGCTGTTGTTGTTATTGGTGTTATTGTTTCCATTATGAGCACCGCCTATGATAGAGGAGATGGCGGCGGCGAGGACGGCGGTGAAGTTTGGATCGGAGGTGATAGCGGCCGCGGCGGCACTGACTGTATCAGCCGACGAGGGTTGCTGGCTAGACTGTAAGGGTGGTCTAGGAGCTTGTGCGGCCAACTGGGAAGAACCTACTTCCTGAGACAGTTGAAGACCAGAGAATTTTGATTGATTATAAAGTGCTTGTGCTTGTGCAATTGGGGTGGCTCCGGATCCAAAGTTCTGAGGCTGCCCTTGGAGGAAGGGCACTTGGAATGGGGTAGCTGGTCTCTGAAACTGCAACGGGTTCGGGTTATGTGTGAGGTCCAAAGTCACAGTTGGAAATGGTGCTGAAGCTGATAGTGTTGCCATGCTAGAATTGCAAGGAATGATTGCTCTGGCTAGCAAATTGGGGTTCATAATTCCATCTGCACTGGACATTGACCCTGACAGTAACATGCTAGCAGCAGCTGTAGTGGTTGACGCCATGGCCATAGCGGCAGGTGGCAGTGGATGGTTATGTGTACCTTCATAAGTTGTAACCAAAATTGTTCTATCCTCAGCACAACGTTGAACCTAATAAAGACCAAGAAATTTCAATTAGTCTTGCCGCAATGCTTGACACCTTAATACATGGTTAATAGATCTTGTTGATAGTACTAATATAAATTGATCAATCAGAAAAACTCACTTGTTTGCGAACTGGGCAACCAACTGCCATAGTGCATCTATAATATGCTCGAGGACATGGGTTCCCCTTGGCCATTTTTTGTCCATATTTTCGCCATTGGCACCCATCGCTTATCTGCAACAACGATCCATTGAGTTAGAGAAGCAATTTACTAGTCATCACTGGCTTTAATAGTTTGTAAATTAATTAACAAACTGATAAAACATACTATATAGTATCATACGTACCATGGGAGCTTCTGATCGGGCACGAACTGAGACACGAGCTTTTCTCATTGTGGCTTCTGTAGTGGACTGATGATCGATAGCATTGGAAGGGTTAACTTTCTGAAGCTTATTAGGACCCCAACCTTGGGATTCTGAGTCTGGGCTCTCTTCCCTACCCAACTCTCTTTTGGCATTAACATTTCTCGCACCGTCTCTTGTTCCAACTTCAATGTTATTGTTCTGAGGTGTGCTCGATCGTGTTCTCTCATCGGAAGAAGAGTCAGACACTTGGTCATCTGCTTCGGCTGCGCCACTGGGACCTATATCAAGGAACTGTCTTGGAACCTTTCCTCCACCAACAGCATGATTTTTATCCTCCGCCTTTCCCTGAACAACCTGAATTTCAACATTATTATTAACATGTTTCAAATCCAATCCAGATCGTTTAAGTAAACAAAATAAAATCATATTATTCACTGTATGCAAAGCAATTTCAGTCTCTTCACTATAATTATTAAAAAAAAAAAAAAAGGTAGGGCAATTCAAGAAAAGTATTTGTAAACATAATTTATAAGCACCTCATTTTCTGTGTTCACTGTGCGCTGGTTCTGATGCATTAATGTCAAGAGATGCATCTGCAAGGCCGTGTAGTTATCGGTCACATGGCTTAGCATCTCTTTCAGCTTCTTGTTCTCTTCGTTCATGCGTTGAAGCTCCACTTGCATCTGTGCAAGCTGGATAAAAAAACAAATACTTATCAATTTCACAATTTTACGGATAATAAAAACTTAAATAACCACAAACCCGACATATATTGGTAGGATTTATAAATTAAATAAAAATATGCACCTCGGTGGTTTTGGCTCGCTTATCTTCTGCATCCGATGAAACCCCATCATCGACGGTCGATTGGTCACTTCCGGTATTTGCAGTAAGGAGTTGTAAACCAGTCTAGAGAGAGAGAAAAAAAAAAGGTAATTTAGAAGCAGAAAATAATAAATAATCCGGGAAAAAAAATAAAAAGAGAAAGAAATAAGGAGTTTAGGGAGGTTAATTACATTAACGTGGAGAGGTGTTTCAACAATTTCCTTCTTGACGATGTTGGGTTTAACGTGTTGGTCGCGGGAGGGTGGGGAGGTTGGTTTGGTGATTCTATCAGAGAAGAAGTCTACTTCACCGAGGACTTTGCGGTTGTGTTCGTCGTCCTTGGCAGCGGGGCGGCTAAGGTTGACGGGGAATCCGAGGAGAGGGAACATGGTGTCGCTGGTGAGTTTGGAGAAAGAAGTGGAAGGGAATAATGAGAGAGATTGAGAGGAAGAGGTATCAAGGGTGAGTCCCCATCCTTTGTCCATAAAACAAGCAGAAGAAGGGAGAAAGAGTTGAAAGAGGTAGATGAATATAGAAATGAAGGGAAACTGGAGAGAAAGAAAGAAAGAGAAAGAGAAGGGTGGGAATGGTATCAGGAAATGAAGTCTTTCTCCAGTGCAATGGGGTTGGGTATAAAAAGGAAGGAGCGTGGACCAAATGGAAATCGAAATTGGACATTTGTGAAAAATTGAACAAATTATTGCGCCAGATGGTGCGTCATCCTGGACAATGTCTAATTCTCCAACATGTACCCGCCCACAGTTCATACCCATTCCACCTCCCCAGTTCACACCTCACAGCACAACCCGACCCGGATTTCATCTCTTCCCTTTCAAACCTAAACCATTTCCAACCAAAATTACTAATCCTTTTTTCTTCTTCTTATGTTACTGTATGACAAACATAATTAATATTATTTCTTAATTAAAATCACCATTATTAATTTTTTACTGCTTACTATTTTCCTTTTCTTGTTTAAGAATATACTTACAATGTGTTCATTCTCAAAGAAATTAGCATGTTTTAGATCAATTTTTCCTAAAGTGAACGAAGTCTTACCCATATATATTTTAGTAAATTGTATGTTTTAAAAAAAAAAAGTTACAATGATATGTTCCCAAGAAATCCGTATTTTAAGACCATAGTGACATTTGGGAGTACGTGATGGAAATGCAATCCCGAGGCAATATCTTTAACTAAAGAGATCGAATAGATTGTGGAAGTTGTTGGATGAAGGTGGATCCATTGATAAACAAAACCCGACCCGAGGAGTAAATTTATTGGATAGTACTGGGAGCAGCAGTCTTTGTCTCTCTCTCTCTCTCCTGATTTTAAAAAGGGAAAAGAAGTTAAATTGGTGAAGAAAAAAGAAATGTGTTGGATAAAGGTATCGACGTGCGGGGGGTTTCGTCTGGGTTTCGTGAAGAAAGGATTTGACTGACTCATAAATGAGGAAGAAAAAGAGCCACCGCCCCCGAATAGTGCGCGAACATACACGTGATGAAAATGATCCAATTTTCTCTTTTTCTCTCTCAACACACACAAATTCAACAAGAAAACACAATAAAGGAAAAGCCAAGTCAACCAATTTGACGGCCCGGCTCTCCCTCTCTCTCTCTCTGTCGTAGGGTGACTGAAGACTGGTTGCCCAAGTAACTTAGTCTTTGCATGGCCCCACCCACCTCCTTTCAGATCCCAACCCCCGGGTACCTTGTTGACTCTTTACTTCTGGGACCCTCCTCTTCTCCCATTATTTTTTATCTATAATCTCTTCATTTCTATAATTATATTCTCCTTCTTTTAGTACAACCTTACAAACTCATTTCAATTTCAAGTACTCTTGTAGAACTGAAGTGGATGTTTTAGTTTAGTAACACAAAACCCAAAAATAATTGATAATTTGCAAGTAAATAAGTTGATTAATGATTTAAGTTTTCTACGGTGAAGATGATTGAATTAATCATTTATTAAATTGTTTAATTTTTTATATGGGTCCGATAACTCCTAAACCTCAAATGAAGAAAATAGCACGAGTTGTATGTCTACTTCTCACGTGATTGATCATTTGCCATTTTGTGCATTTTCTTTTTTACCCAAAGAAACCAGCAAGTACCTCAAGAAAAAACAATGTTAAATTCGAATACAATAAGGTGAATAGTTTTTTTTTCCCTTCATTTATTTAAAATATTATGCAGCTACGGGATCAAAGTAAATGTATATATTTTAATAAATTCATGTCTGTAATTCGGTCCAAGTCATGCCTTTAGGTTGTAGCATTTTTAAAAAGAAAAAATGTCCTCCAATTTCAAGAAATTGACATTTTCACAATTTGAAGGCGTAACAAAGCACCTAATCTTAGATAACATAGTATTTGCTTATATTGCAAAAAATTGATGCAACAGACAACATTATGACGTTTTCTTATTTTGGATGGATCATTATAGACTTTTATTACAAGGATTCTTCGGTGCATATACTAAATAAAGATGGTAACTTATCGAAAGTAAATTAAGCAGTGAAGTGGTTAATTTCTATTCAACCTGACTCTTTCTTCCAATGACGAGACAAAATAAATAAAACAACTATTTACTATTTATGGATAAAAATACCACACAAACGTTAGTGTCCAATCTTATAATTAGTAAAAGGGATTTGTTACAAAGTGAATGAATAATACTTAAATGAAGACTTCTCAACAAGGAATCTCAATGATGTCACACATCCATGCTAAATAGGTACATAACTTCATCTTTCACTGCAACAAATAATGCACAATTATTTAAAAAAAATTGTTGGTCACTAAATCCCTTTTAACAAATAAAAATTTAGTCTCTTATAATATATTTATTTCCACTCTCTAATCAAATTAGATTAAGTGACATATTTAATTTGAACTTAGAAATTAACTACAAATCTTTATTTTTTAGACTTTGGTCCACTATCTTCTTGCAACTTCATCTTACTCAAATGACTTTGTGACCTTCTTCTCACAAAAAGTTGATAGCTAATGACTTTGAAGATAAAGTCTCTTGTATAGTTTTCTAAAAAGTAATATTAAAGTAACTATGCACCAATTTTATCTATTACTATGAAAAGAGAACAACGAAAAAGAAAAATAATAATGTAAACAATTAGAATATAAATGAAAATAGAAATGTTTCAAAAACACAACCACTAAGAAAAATTGATATTATAGATGGTCAAAATTCATCAAACACTTAAAATTTGCCAATAAATCAAAGTTATTCACACTTTACCAGTTTTAAAAAATATGTTGGTAAAATCTTATTGCTAAATTTTATCGATGCAACAAGAATTTTGTAGATAATTTTTGATAAAAGAAATCCGTCGATAATTATAAACAATTCAATTTATTTAATTTATTCGATGATGTATGTGATAAATCTATTTTTATTTATATTTATTATTCTGTTTATTTAATTTATTTAGTGAGATGCTGATAACTTTAATTTTATTTATTATTTTGATCTGTTTAATTTATTGAAGTTAGTGTTCATAGCTGCATTTTTTTTATTATTTTGATTTTATTAATTTAGTGAGATGACCATAACTTTGTTTTTTTATAAGTTCAAATATATTATGGTTCTAGTTATTTATATATATATATATATATATATATATATATATATATATGATAAATAAATATTTAGTTTCGTTTAGTTTGAGATATAATATTGGATATTTCAATAAATAAATATTAGCTCATTCATCCTGACTAGATATATTAAATAATTTGATTTATTGTAGTTTGAGGTGTACCTTGGGATTTGATTGAGTATATTATAGTTCATTTATTCTAATCAGTCACTACAAGAAAATTTATTTGAATTTTTGTAAAGATATTATAAAGTGAAATCAATCTATTTATCCATACTTTTTGGTATATTTTTTTGATATGATTTGAATTTTTTAAATTAAGTTGATGATAATGTTACATGTATTATGATTTAATGTCAGTAGTTTACATTTGAATTTTTATGATTTATGATTTTCACCTGTGTTAATCATATATATATATATATATATATATATATATATATTTTGGTTTAAACCATCGGTTGGTCCTTATTTTTGTAGGATAATCTCAGTTGGGTCATCATTTTTGTAATTGTCTCAATTGGGTTATATTTTTTGTAAAAATGAATATATTTTATCCTATCCGTTAAATTGTCATAGACGGCGTTAGTTGGTGCTGACGTGGTGTATGCTGATGGAAAAGTATTTTATTATCTGGAATTCTTTTTTAAATTAAGAATTTTTGATGTGGCAAATTTTATTCAAACCAAAGAATTTGTTTCTAGATCTGGTCAGACTCTTTCCTCCACACACTTCACTTGGCTCATTCTCCCATGGACCTCGCCGATCGTCGGTCACTGGCCGCCAGTCACGGAGCTCCCATGGCCCATGTTCTTTGCAAGCTCTATGAGCTTTGATATTTTTGTCGACGTTTCCCCTGATTCATCAGAAACTTTCCCCTGATTCATCTGTTTCTTTAACCGAACTGAGTCATTACATCATCTTTTTCTCTAACCCATATATCTACCCTCATTTGCAGAAAAAAAAAATACAAACATTAAAACATCTAGCTACTCAAGTTGTTGAAGATTGAAAACTAAATTCTCAACTAGTACAAACCCCCGAACTCTGATCTCCAGCCACACCACCGACCATCCTGCCCGAATCCCCGAACTCCAGCTCGCCTCAAGCGGCTCACCGGAACTTTGGCTGGAAAATGGAGCAGGCCAAAAACCTTGTCTAAGTGGAAGGTCCACGACCGCGGTGCTCTGCTCCAGGAGCTCGACAGGGAAAAGGAACTTCCGCCTCTTCCAGCTTTTTACCAAAACAATAATGTTATATCAACACCCTTTTCAGCATAATCCATCTTCTCTCTCTTTTCTTTTTAATATCTCTCTTTACACAACATTTTTGCCTTTTTGCTAATTGAGCTCCTTTTTATACTTATGTAATGTAGTAAGGAGAGTGGAAACAGAATACAAAGAAGTAATTTATCTAATCCAGATGTTCTTCCTTCGCGCAAGTATCAGTGGAGGTGCGTGCTGCAATGGCGACTCTCTGTCGCTTGTTCATCACTCCCTTGACACCATTCTCCAAACTCAATGGATTCTCTTCGTCTTGATTGCACTTCGTCTTTCACTTCGTCTTCATTTTTCTCTTGCAGACTCAGCAAATGAAACCCCCAATTTCACTATCAAATCCCTAAGTTGCACAAACAAGAAATTAAATCCCTAACGTAAATAATGTCACATCATCACTCACAGTTTAATTAAAAAAATCCACATCATCAAATAACACACATCAGTACATTCTCTCTGCAACACGTGTCCTAAATTTAACGTCGTCTATGACAATTTAACGGATAGGATAAAATGTATTCATTTTTACAAAAAATATGACCCAATTGAGACAGTTGCAAAAATGATGACCCAACTGAAATCATTCTACAAAAGTGAGGACCAACCGAGGGTTTAAACCTATATATATTTCATAAATAGTATCGAGGATCAACAAAGATATTTTAATATTTTATTTCATAAATAGTATTGAAGATCAAGAAAGAGTTTTTGATGTTTTAATAGGAATGGACGTATGTATATATTTATGTGCTCATATACTCGATAGTGTTCCTCATTAATAAAAAATGTTTTAATAAAAAAATTACTTAAAATTTTGGAGGATTGTGAATACATAATATATACATTTACACTTTTATACTAAGTATTATTATTTACTAATGACCTTATTCAGGGTCATTATATTTTTCATATGACATTTATTCTAATAGTGATGTGTAACATTGTCACTGACACGTCACACTACCACTATTACATGTCAGAACTCCTCATTTAACGCGATAATTAAAAAAAAATTATGAAGTTGGACGTGACACATATAAATTAGTGTCGCTAGTACAATACTAATGAAAAGAACTAAATTGTATCACATTTTAAAAAATGAATACCAAATTGAGATAAATCAAAATTTGATGACTTAATTGAAATTTTATATCTATAAAACCATGACCCAAATAAGCGTTTGAACTAAAAATAAAAGAAAAAAATAATCTCTTAACAAGATTACACATTAAAGTAAATTGTTTTACCGACACACTTTGCCAAAATGAAATACTAATATAAAAAATTTTAAAATTTCAAAGCTATTCCGTGACTTTATATCACACTTCTTCAAATCTTCATTCAAATAAATAAAAGTTTTGACATTATTGTTATTTTTTTAATGAGACATCGACAAAATTTGACAGCATTAAATCCTAAATAAAACTCATGTAAAAGATCTTCACTCTAAAATCTTAAAACATTATATTAGTGAATTATTATATATTAATTTAATTTTATCTCATGTTATGATAAAATTATGCGTAATTTTTTTTTAAATATGATTACTTTTAATTTTAACCGTTAAAAACATTGTTTAATTTTTATAATTTTTAAAATAAGTTTACACGATTGAATTGAATTACTCTAAAATAACCACTGAGTAATATGATCCCGTGATAAATGACAATAGAAGTCATTTTAAAAACATGTGATTTTGCGCAATAAAAACGATTAGATGAGTATTTTTAAAATTTAAATGGAAATTAAAATCCATAAATTGTGAGAGAGGAAACTATTAAGACGGAACGAGGTTACCTTCTGAACCGTTTTATTACCCGAAGTCGTGAATGGTAATTAGAAGGAGAAAATACGAGGGAAATACTAGTTTAATATACAGTATCCGTACATACAACTTTTTCTTGCTTCCATGCATCAACGAATTTCAATTCCTGACGACGTTGTTATTTGGCTTTGGTCTCTTTCAAATTGCCTTTAATACTTCTTTTGAAAAATGGCTAAAGTTGAAGGGGAAAAGGCAATTCTTGATGTTACCAGACAAAGAAAAAAGAGAACGCACGAGCCAAACTTCCTTTCTTTACCTTGACTACCCAGACTCCTTCTTTGAAACAAAAACTTCCATTTTACCCCCCCAAACCATTGAACATAGCCACATTAATGGAAACACAACGTCCATTGAACGTTGACTAACCACTTTCAACACTTCATCTCATTTTCTATAACATTTTTTCCCACTCATTATTTCAACCATATCACTTCTAACCAAGAAAATAAGACAAGTTTAAAAAATAATTTTATTATTCGTCTCAAAGAAAAATTAATGAATTCTTCCTCACATTAAGTTAGATGAAAGTAAGAAGATGAAACTATGAGAATGAAGTTAACGCGAAAGTAAGAGATGAATGGTGATGACTACTTTCGATTTTGACGTGTTTGTGGTGGAACAAAGGCAATTGATGACTCTCTTGAAAGGTTAATCCTATTCTAAAAAACTATGTGATGTTCCAAAAGAGAGAGTCTAAACCCATTTTGCATAAAAAAAATTCAACTTTTCTAAAAAATATTTGAGTATGATGAGAAGATATGACTTCTAACCAAGAAAATAAAACAAGTTTGAAAAATAATTTTATTATTTGTTTGAAATGAAAGTTGATAAATTGTTCCACAAATTAAGTTGGACCAAAGTAAAAAGATAAGACTATAAGAATGAAATTGACACGAAAATAAAAGATGAATGATGCTCTCAATTTTGGTGCGTTTGTGGTAGAATGAAAGTGGTTGATAACTCTCTTACAAGATTAATCCTATTTTAACAAGTTCCATAATGATGCAATATGATCTACGTGAGAGAGTTTAGATTCATTTTACAGAAAATATTTCAACTTTTTTTTAAGAGTGTGTGATCATGACAAGAGGATATGACATAAAAATAAAATAAATAAAAAAATTACAAGGATTTCTTTTTATTCGGATGTGACCAATGAAAGTTAATATAAGAAAATCCTTCTTTTCTCATCGCGTAAGTTACTTTCTAATTTGCATTTTCTCTGCGAAGTATGTTTAAGGCATAAAGCAGAAAATTCTTTCCAGACACCTGTAACACGTAGATCTTACATAAAAGTGTAGCTGTTTATGATTTAATAGCATCTTTCTTTTCTTTCTTTATCAAATAAAGTATATGAAATAATAAAAATTAAAGAAGATAAAAGTTAACACTCCTGATCAAGTAACATTATTTAAGGAATTAATAAAAACTGCTTTATAAGTTGTCTGTTATGGATAATAATTTAAATTTTAAAAAAATAACTATTTTCTGAATCAGAAAATTTGTAATATATATATAATATTCAACCTACCCCCCATTAAGACGAAGATTCCTAAAAGAAACAACGTACATGCGTATAAAATAAAAATTGTTTACCCTCAGACTCAGTTCACATGGAGTTATGGCCTTTTTCTATATTTTGACTGATAATTTGATTTTTTGTTTTCTATTGATTGTTGTCCGGGAAATTCTCAACCGCTACCAAGTTACATCGTGGGACAAATTTTAATTAATTGATTAAGTCATTACCATTGTAATTGTTTTAATAATTTTTTCATCTTGATTAACGTTGTTTTATGCGTTGATCTGTTTATAAAAATATATGTAGTTGTATTATTAAAAGTGACAGCTCAAAGAATTTCTTTTTTTCATTCTTGAAAAGAAGAAGAAAAGAACAACAGTAATTCTTCATCTTTTACTCACTCCTGCCATTAGCTTAATCTTTCACTATAAGTTTCTACACCTCCATATCATTCTTTTAACTATATAAAGTATTTATATTTACTTAACAACTAAACTTTAAGCAATTATTTATTGTAATACAAACAATATAATAAATTGAATATTTATATTGGGTCAAAAGTTCAGAAAGCAAAAGTTTACTATATATAATTAATTAGTGTAGTGTTGGATTTATTTTGACTTTGAAAGGAGAGTTATTTTAAATTGCTTTTTAATGTTTAAAGCCACATTAATAAATCGTTGCATAGTCTCATCTAAATAAAATATGTTTATAAACTATATATCTGAAAAAAAATAATTGTAATTAAGCTAACTATAATTTACTCAAATTTGAAGTTATAAGTTAAGTTAAAATAATAATATCGAAACTACTTTATAAGTTTCATTAAATCTTCGAGATATACTTTAAGTATTTGTAACTTGCATTAAAGGTTATGGATATATTTTTAAGGTCATATTAGTAGAGTGTTTTAGATTTAAAGTTTTGTTTCAACCTGGAAAGGAGTAAAAAAGGAGAAAAAAATAAAGAAAGATTAAGAAAGTAAAAAAAATTGTACTTAATAATAATAATTTAAATTACTAAAATATCCTTAATTATATTTAAGAAAAATGCGTACAAATTAAAATTAAAATATAACTAATTATGAAGCAACCATTTTATAAATTAGAAATAATATCATAAAATTTTATTTTTAATTTATTTCAATAATGGTTTTCTCCATACCGATCTAAATAATTAAAGTATAATAATAAAATTGACAAATAAAAATGGAAAATACACATTAAATTGAACTGCATAAAAATATTTTTTAACTAATTTACATTTAAATAACGGTATATTTAAGTCGTGTTTAATAAAATTTTAATTATAGTATCTGAATTTATATATTTTTATTCAACACATTTCTGTTTGTTTTTTGGTTAATAGAATATTTTAGATGTCTGAAGAAAAAAAGACAGTCAGGTTATTTTTAAGATATATATTCCTTTTCTTTATTGAAGAGTCGAAGCGTCAAATTTTTATTTTCATGTACAGAATAATTGAGTTGATAGTTGCTCGTTGAGGAACCCTTGAAGGAGGTATTCTAAATTGATTGAATTTAAAATTTCTTATAAATTTAATATAAATGTACATATCATTATTCATATTTTATTTTATTAATCCAAATAACTATTTTTAATAAATAATGTAAAAATTGCCTTCATAAAGTAAGAGGTCAAAATTGTTACAAGAAAATCATATAATATCCATTAATTATATTTTCATTTTATTATACTATTAATACATTATTAGAGTACATACATAATCATTCAATCATAGAAACCATTCAATGACTTAAAATTTTTTTATGATTAAAGCTCATTTCAAAACACATAAAACAAGAAATATTGGATTGAAGAGGTAAATTGGTCAAATTTCTGTCTCCAGCTGGCTTTCTACGTATCACCTCACATGAGAAGGGACAAGGGAGCCATTGTGGTAGTGGATCCCACAACATTTTCTCTACAGATTTACACAAAATCCAAAAAGAAAAATAAACAAACTATCCCCGGCTTTCAAATTTGTTTGAAGAATGCGATATACAAAAACAAACACAATGTGAGTATTAAGGTTATATTAGTAGAAAAAAATAGGTTTAATATTTTGGTAGGTTCTTATTTTCGTCCAGAATTTTAAATAGGTCTTTTTTTTTCGACGTCTCAATTGAGTCCTTATTTTTGTAAAGTTGAATCAAATAAAGATTTGCCGTCAAATTGGACAAACATCGTTTAAGATGTCTTGACGTGACATGCTGATAGTGTACTTTTAATTGACGTGGCAGTAAAAACGTGATTGTGAAGTAAAAACCTGGTGGACGGTCACTTGATCTAGTGGTTGGTTGTCCTGGTGGGTGGTTGGCCTGATGGTCAACCTAGTGGTCGGCCACTCGGTCTGGTGGTCAGTCAATCTGGTGGGTGGTTGGCCTGATAGTCAATCTGGTGGATGGTCACTCGGTCTGGTAGGTGGTCGGTCTGGAGGTGCGAGTTCAATGAAGATTTATGAGAATTGGTATATGAGAAATCAATTCAATGAAAATTTATGACTTGTTAATAACATATGACTTGTTTAGTAGTTTACTACTCCCTATAATGCTATGAGAAATTGTATATAAATATTCTCATTATTTAAGCTTTTGAAGAATCCTTTGTGTATCGTACGGTCTCCTGGCACTACCAGGCGAACCACCAGACCGAGTGGCCGACCACCAAGTTTTTACTTCACAATCAGGTTTTTACTGTCACGTCAAGTAAAAGTATACTGTTAGCATGTCACGTCAGAGTCTCCTAAACGACATTTGTCCAATTTGACGGCAAGTCTCTATTTGATTCAATTTAATAAAAATAAGGACTCAGACGCCGAAAAAGAATGAGATCTATTTGAGATTCTAGACGAAATTAGAAACCTACCAAAATATTAAACCAAAAAAAAATATAGTAAAATAATAAGCTTCACTGAAATCATTCAAATATTATCAAAATTCAAATCATATAAAATAATACCTATATCTAAATTATATAAAGTTTCAAACTCATATGTAAGTATGGACTAACTGCTCTATGTCTACCGCTATGTTAATATAGTCAAGTCTTAAATGTCTAATAAATACAATCACTTATTTTTTTATGTTAATTATATATTTTTGGATTTCGAAATGGATTTTTGATTAGAATTTACTAATTGCAGTGAATATCTTTTAAATATGTTTTTACTTTTTTAATCACAAAATAAAATTTTTGGACCAAACAATTATAGAGTTAGATTTGGACCGTTCAGTTTACCAAATTGCAATTTATATGAGAATTTACTTTCTTGTATGGTAAACCGAGTGGTCGACATAAGCCGATCTGTCCATCCAGTACAATATACATAAAAAAAACTATATCAAAATCGAAAGACAGAAAGTGTAAACAACATTAATGTAATTTTATTTGACCGAAGGAAAAGAAAATAAAATGAAAAAACAACAACGTAGGAACGTCCTTTGTTTGAAAATAATTTTTGGCAGTCATATTAAAGTATAATTAAAAATTGGTGTTTTATTTGTTATTTGGTTAATTATAATTAAATAGGCAAACTCGTGGTTTGGACAGTGAACCCAACAGCGGATAATTGTCCACGCATGGCTTTGTCTGCATCGATTTGCAGACAGTAGAGAGTGAAATGTCTGCGTTCAAATAATTTCCAACGCCCAAAGAAAAGTATCAGGCAAACAGATCCATGAGGCTGCTGAGGGAGAAAATACAATCCCGTGAAGAAATTGTTTTCTAACCCATCTGAAAAAAGTTAACGTTACTTTTAACAAAGAAACCAGATGTTTGGCACATGGTAATATTATATATATATAGTGGGCGATGCCGACGTAGAAAAAAAGACCACCTTAACAAATTTACAACTTCCATAGATAGAGAGTATATAGCACTGGTATACTACTGGAGGAGGCTCATTAAAAGCAGCAGAAGGCAAGTTCAAACAACTACACGTAATAATTCTTGAATTTAAAACGTTCGATTTGAGGGACCTCATAAGCTCACAACTTGATCAATGGAATTTTAATTTTTTGGAAAGGAAAAAGTGTTGTGATGAGCATAATTAGTCAGACAGGGTTGGTCGTTGGTCAGCAAATGCAGGTAATATATAGGTTTTATTTTCCGAGAAATATAGACAGTCTTATAATAAGGGAAATAGTCAATGACGTACGTATCGCACATTGATACATAATTATTACTAGTTCACTATATACCTCACCGTCAGGTCAAACTGAAATCTTAAATTTCAAAATTTATATAAAGAAAAACGTAGAATTATTGATGATGGATAAACAGGAATTATTTAAAGAGTAATTTGAGTTGAATTATTGATGGTGAGAGAGATGTTAGTAATAAAAAGGTGGGAGTAGGAGAAAGAGAAGAGAGGGGAAAAAGGTTAGGGTTGACTAGGATATTGGTTGACGATTAGATCCTACCCCACGTGGCTTACTTGTGTTGACGTAGAAATATGGTGAGAGGTTAGGTTATGACAGCAGGGATTGTAGAAAATAAGCAGACCAAATTGCATTCAGAGCCATGCGGCGAACGGCATCATGACAGCTATTTGTTGCGTACGCTCTTTAGACACCTTTTGATACCTTTCACATTACAATTATTATCATCATTTTTTTTCTTCCGTAAATACCTTCAGATTCACCTCTTGCAACCATACACATCCCTCTCTTCTATAACTCATTACTTTTATCAATTTAAATATTAAACGCTGTTTCACATTTGAACTCTAAATAGCTTGAGTGAAGTTAAACATTAAAAACTTCAACTTAATTAGCTTGAAAGTCTGGATATACGTAATACATAATTATTTTATTTTATTTAGGGATGGCAGATCTAGATCATACAATCACTTGTTAATAGTTTGATTAAAGTTTAATCAGTAAACATATGACTCATTTTTACAAAACATCATATGCAATTTTTTAGTTATTTTAATTATTTAATATGTAGTAAGATTCAGTGGTGAGTGTTTTCATTTAAGTAATGCATTATTATGTTTTGACTAATTTATTTTTAATACATCGAATTTGTTTTATTTGTCATCTAAATATAATTATATCGAATTTCAATAGAAATTATACAAACTAATATGGTTTAAATTGATTCACTTGCTTTTGTTGGCCAGCTTTGATGTCACGTATTTTCGTGTGTTTGATGAGTTTTTTTGGTCTCTTTTCTCAGCCGCAAGGGAGAAAATGTCGTGAACTAATAATATAGTTTTCAGTGACATCGAATGCATGGCACTGCCATTGCCACAATTATATAAATATATATACACACACTACATATAGCACTTAAATAGCTTACACCTGTTCATTTTTTAATATTTGGTATATTAATAAAATAATTAATAGCTAGGATTCATGGCGGAATTTTTTAATGGTTTTGTAGTTTAATTCCAACATAAAATTATTATTTTTTGGTTCAAAACCCAGTGAAGTGAGTGATGGTGTGTCTCTGTTGATGTGGAAATAGAGGTGGTGAATAGTAAGATAGACGGTGTGTGATGATATCTCTCATCACTGTTTTTTTTCTTCAGCAACCATTAAACTAATTTTCCAGTGGGCTTGGAGTTTTATTTTGCATTGTCCAAAATCGTTGAAAGCCCATTTGCTTTCATCTGTCTCCAGTGACTTCAGATTGCTTTTGTTACTTCCTTTTTTTTGGGCCTATTCCCTTATTTCCCCCGTCGCACTCCAGTTCAATTTCCTAATCTGGGCCAGATTCTCCAGTTCAATTCGACCTTTGTACTTGGACTATTAGGGGATTGCTCCCTCACATGCTCCTTCATCACCCCATATTCAATTTGTCTTTGTTATAAAATAGATAATATCTGTTTTATCTTCAACGGATTTTGACATCCATTTATATATTTTAATTTTTATTTTATATTTTAGTTTATTATTTTTATTTAAATTTTATTTTAATCATATTTTTATTTACGTAATATATTATAAAAAATAAAAAAATTAATACTTTATAAATTAATTTAAAATATAAAAAAATTTAAATAATATTTATATATTAATTTAAAATACAATAAATTAAAAAACTAAAACCTAAAGAAAGAAAAAACTTAAAGGATGTGGATGTGGCACATCCATTTAAATAATTATATAAAAAATATTTAAATAATTAATTAAATAATAATACATAAATTAAATTAATAATAATTATTTTATTAAATAAAATAAAATTAATTTATATACAATTACGTAATAGATTAATTTATTTTATTTTATTAAATTATTATTATTAATTTAATTAAATTATGAAAGTTTTTAATTAATTATAATCAACGGATGTGGTCACATTCGCCGTTAATGTGTTTGTTTTAAGTTTTAGTTTATTTAAATATTATATTTTATTTAATTTATAGATTATTTAATTTTTTATAATATATTACGAAAATTATTTTTATTTTATTTAATTAAATAATTATTATCAATACAATAAATTAATAAATTAAAAATTAAAAAAAAGGTAAAGTTTAAACGGATGTGGATATACCCATTAATAGATGTGGCACATCTATTGAAGAAAAATTTCTTTAACGGACATCGAAGTGGGGATGTAGGATTTTTAAAATATAAAGGTTAATTTTGAAATTTTGGAAAATATGTGGGGGTGCAGGGAGCAATCGGGGAGGTGCAGGGAGTAACCCCAGACTATTATACTTTTGGACCCAAAAGAAATGGTAGCCACAAGAGTTTTTTAAGTTTCAGTTTTTAAAAACTCGGATTAATCAAAAGGGTGTTGTTCTCTCCACCTTCCCGTTTTCTCCCTCCATCTCTCCAACTTTCTCTAATTTTTTTTCAATTACAAAAATAACCTTTTATTTTACCTTTTTGAACCTTTTTTACATTTTTATTTTTAATTTGTTAGTGGAAATTTTATTTTTAATTTAGTTATTCAATTATTTCTAAAAAATTAAAAGTAATGATATGTCATTAAATGGGTGTACCACATCCGTTCACATATATGCAATATCCGTGGAGGTTGTTATATTCCTGAAATATAACAAATTAGCACCTAAAAATTTCAAAATTTAAAATCACTTAAAAATATAATTCAGTCCTCAAACTTATCTCAAATATTACATAAATTAGCACCTAACTCACCCACGGATTTCAGCAAGATCTCCCGTAAGCTCATAGCTATATGAATAGTAAAAATACAGTCTGGATGCAATAACATCAACAGTTCTCCTGTTTGTGTTCTTCAGCCAAACAATACTAACTGAGGAACAAGCTTTGGCCTAAATAGGTAGAAGAATCATCAATATATAATCAGTTTCACTTGTCAATTCGAAAACTGAAAGAAGGGGGCTCACCTCATTGTATTTTTTTTTTATCAATCAGAAAAAGTAGTACAAGAAGGTTACAATAGATTTCTATCTAGGCAACAAGTGTTTAGTTGGAGTTTGAATTGCAGAAGTTGCGACTTCCACTTCCATCTCGTGATCATCCTTCTACACAATCAGTGCTAACATTGTGACTCAAAAAATCATTGAAATACACTAATTGACCCAAATCTACTATACAGTTAAATAGAAGTTAAATTATGCAAAATTTTCAACCATGCAATTAAGTCAACAGATGCCTTCTTAGTGGGATCATCAACTTCGTTGGCGTCATAATTTAGATTTTGAATTAAATGAACCAAAAAATACTACTCAGAATTGTCCACCTCATAATTCAAATTAGGTTAATATGAACAAAATATATAAGTCCTTTTCAACATGAACAACCTTAAATCTAACTTGAAGTTCACCTTGGGAAGATACGTAGACAATTTGGCATGAGCTTCAGAACTAGGAGTGAGGACAGGTTTTTGTACCATAGTAGGCAAAAATGAGGGAGATATTACGAGAATAGGCAAAAAAAATTTTAATTACAAGAATAAGGAAGTCGTGGGGGGTCAAGACGACTTTTAATGAAGAAATTGTGTCCCCCTGCACGACTTCACATTGTTCATTTGACCAGTGTTGAAGTCGTGCACCCCAAAAACGACTTTAAGGCATGGTAATCGATTACTAGAGACTTGTAATTGATTACGAGGCCATTTTTGACAAAACAAAAATTTAAAAAAAATGAAGTCGTATGGGGGTTAACGATTTTTCTTATTAAAGTCATGCACCCCCTCACGTTTTTACTTTTTTATTTTTTTATTTTTTTATTAATTAAAATCATTTATAATTTATAAATAATATTTTTAAATATATTTAAAATAATTAAAATTATATCTAATTAATAATTAATTTTTTTAATATTATTAAATAAATAAAATTTATATTCTAATTATTTTTGTAATTAAATTAAATTTTTTATAAAATAATTTATAATTATTGTAATTATGTAATTAAAAATATAAAAAAAATATATTTGATTACAATTATTTTTTTTGGATTTTTGTTATTATAAAATATTTTTGTTGGATTTTTGTTATTATAGAATATTTTTTTTTGAAAATTATAATTAATTAATAATATTTTTTTATTATAAACTATTTAATTAATAAATATATTAAATATAAACTATTTAAATTAATAAAAAGAAAAAAATTAAAATCGTAGGGGGATTGACGACTTCTTGTGTGGAAGTCGTGCACCCCAGACACTTTCACTTTTGAATTTTTTTATTATTTAAATTAATATATAATATTTAAATAATGTATTTAAATGTATATATAATACTTTAAATTATGTATAATTAATAATTAAATTTTTTTAATATTATAAAATAAAATTTTATGATTTTAATTATTTTTGTAATTAAATTAAATTTTTTATATAAAGTATTTCAATTAAATAATTTTTATTCAATTACATAATTACAATAATTATAATTAAAAGAGTAAAACAAAAGGTTATTTTTGTAACTGAAAAAAATTAAACAACAAAATTAGAGAAAATTGGGGGGTGAAGAAAGAAAGGGAGAGGTGGAGGTGGAGGTGGACGGAGCAACACCCTTAATCAAATTGTTTAATCTCATGATGATTACTTGATCCAGTAATCCACAGCTTAACAATGCAGAAAGCAAAAGCAACAAGCAAGGAGAACAAAACAAAAAGGAATAAAAGCAAAAGAACACTATAAAAGCAACTCTTCACTAATATTCTTATTTTCTTCCGCTCTTACCACCTATACTTCTTACTTGTGTCTACTTCTGATTCGAAAAACCATCAAGTGATTCAGAAAGTCTCTCATGGCTATGCTTCTCATGCACACAATCTCATTATCACTACTCATTTTCTCATCATCTTTCACTCTCACAACATCTCAATCCAGCGTGTGCAGAACATCCTGCGGGGACATCCCCATCAAGTACCCCTTTGGCATCGACGACGGATGCGGCAGTCCATACTACAGACACCTTTTTGCTTGTTCCAACTCGAGAAAACTCGAACTCAGAACCCCTTCAGGAAGATACCCGGTTCGCAACGTTAGCTACGCTGATCCACACGTTGTGGTGACCGATCCCTTCATGTGGAGCTGCGAGGATGGTGAGAGGTTTCGTCCCACCAGACCCTTCAGCTTGGACAGCAGCACCCACTTCAAGCTCTCTCCTCAGAACGAGTACATGTTCTTCAACTGCAGTGAGGACGACGTCATCATTCAGCCCAAGCCCATGTTCTGCGAGCACTTCCCTGAACACTGTGACTCTTCCTGTGACAGTGCTAGCTATCTGTGCAGACACTTGCCTGGGTGCTCCTTTGCGCTCCCTCGCAGTACTTGTTGTTCGTACTATCCCAAAGCCACCGAGTCTCTTAGGTTAATGCTTAAGTATTGCACCAGTTATGCTAGCGTTTATTGGAAGAACGTTGGTGCTCCTATGTCTGATGATCAGGTCCCGGAATATGGGATCAGAATTGATTTTGATATACCTGTTACCACGCGCTGCCTTCAGTGCCAGGATCCGTTGAAAGGAGCTGGGATTTGTGGATTTGACACGCGGAACCAGAGTTTCACGTGTCTTTGTAAGGATGGAAACTCCACAACTCATTGCAAAGGTATGTTCAAGTTCAATACTATTTTAAGATTATACTCATCATTTGTTTCTTCACTATTATACAGCACAAAACCACCACCTATAATCAAATTAACTACCAAGTTTTAGTCCTCAAATGGCCTTATTAATACACATCGATTGGCTGTTAATTTGTCATGTTTTTGTCTCAAATGTTCATGTTTTAAACTTTTTACAGACAAATGATTGGGTTTTAAGTGTTTAAATTTTACTTTAGTGTGTAATAGACTATTGGTTATATGACAGATTTTGACATTGCAAGGCACAATAAGAGGGTCCATGTAATAGCAGGTACAGAGATTGAATACGGTTGATAGAGATATAATTAATGTGACATTTTGAAGTGGATGATTAGGCTTATGTTTGGAATTGCGGCTGCAGGGACAGTTACGGGCGTTTCCGTTGCCGGTGCATTTGGAATTGGAGCTGCTGTTTGGTACTTGAAGAAAGTGAGAGCTAAAGCACCAGTCACATGCGGTGTCCAAAGCAACGAAAATAGGCTATTCTGAAGAACACCAAATGATGTGAACCACACACACATCTTTCTTTTGTTACTTTTTCATTGTGTTTATTTATTTATATATACCACAATTATACAGTCATAGAGTTGGGTCCCAATTTTTCCGAATTTGATATGGTCTTCTTTACTAATGTCGGTTTTATGTATATATAGTCTATTAGAGAGAAAGTACTCTGCTGGAGAATCATATCCTTTACACTTTTTCTTACAACAATCTTACGAAACGAATCTTGCATGTGTCACAATTCTGCAAAGGAGTTAATTGGCCTACTCTGATACATGACTCGAAATTGAGTCTTCGGGAATCAACCAAAACAAGAAAAGAGAGGGAGAGAGAGAAACATACAAATGCAGCATGCAAGACAAAACTAGCATGGTTTACCAAGAACACAAGTTAGGGGACCTGCGTTTAGAGTTATAGAAGGCACCAATGAAGCAGGTGCAGCAGTAAAAGATTGAGAAGGTGAATAGTTTGGGTCACAACTTCCATAGCCTGATGGAACAAAATAAGCACCGTTTAGGAATGCATCCTTAGAAGACCTCCATTTCCAACTCTTCAATTTTCCCTTCATTTCCCTTTTCGTAACCTGTCATCCAAAGCCAATTCAATTTGTACTGGCATGTATTGATGGGATAGGGTGTTTCATTTCATGTTACTTTGATTATATCCTTTTCCTTACCTGTTTTGAAGAAGGGTTATTCGGAGCTACATAGTAGTTTGCTTCACTTAGAATGGTTGGGTTAGAACTCCCCCCTATGGCATACATCTTCCACCCATCATATTTGTTGTTCACCACATGGGCATAACCAAATCTCACCCTGCATGAATACAAACAAGTTAATAGATATACCTTTTTTAAACCTGTTCTTTGGAAATTCAATCTATAAAATACACTCTCACCTTGGCATCCTCTCAATTAGACCACTACCAAATCGGTTGAAGGCTATTGTTACTTTCATTATTTTATCTGCTGAGTATTCATCGCTGTGTCCTAGCAGCATAACCTGCAGTCAAGGAACAATACCATCCAAAAAAATAGAATGAGTCCAAATAGCGTATTTGGTTACGTACTGGTCCTGGCCATAGTTTCACAGTTATTGTTTAGTCAACAATACGTACATAAGAAAAAGATACTATGAAAGGGGTGATGATATCGGATGTTACTAATAACGTTTTAAGGTTAATCTACCTAGATTAAGGGACATTTATAGCAGTGTAGTGTTGAATTTGTAAAACACTAATAATTTTGAAAAAACAACTAATGGTATGGACCAAAGTAATAGTGAAGACGAATGATATTGTTTTTTTTTTTTTTGGTAAGAATGGTAATGCTTACTTTGTCATGCTGGGTAAAGTAATTGTTAGAAACGGTAATCGCAGTTGAGGCATGAATAATATCAATCAAGCCATCAACACAACGAGCCAAAAAACAGTGATCAATCCAAACATTTGAGGAGGCAAATATGCTAATGGCATCTCCATCAGAGCCTCGGCGATGGCCAACATGAGACGGGGTGCTCATTACAAGGCCAGCTTTGCTTGGTCTGCAATCATGGATGCTAATGCCATGTATGATAACATGGCTAATACCTTGTATTGTAATGCAGGGGCCATTTGTAATCTCCACTTTAGCACCTCTTCCATCAATGGTCTTGTAGCTATTCATGATAAGCTCGTTCTTGAGCTGAATAGTCATATCTTTGGCAAAATTGATCCAAAGGGGTTGTGTTTGGACCACAGCATGACGAAGTGTGCCTGCTTTTGGTTTTATGGGATCATCAGAGGGATCTGTGACTTGATATATTGCTCCATATTTGCCTCCAATCGCATCACTTCCAAAGCCAATGGCACAATCAGCCAAGGCTTGGCGATTTGATGCCCAATTGGATTTGGCAAGCCTGCATGAGTCTATCATGTTCAGGACTGCAGTTTGTGATGAAGATGCAAGGTTTAGTATGAAGCATGAAAGCAAGAGGAGTAAAGAAGAGGTAGCCATGCTTGAAAGCCTTAGCCAACCAATATTGGAGTGAGTTCATTTAATAGATGTTTGATGAGGTTCTGCATTCACTTTAGAGATTTGACTTTTAATTTCTCTGCTTTTGTTAATTGAGCTAACCAAAACGTGGATGCACGAGTGCTGCTTCTTTGACTCTGCTAATTGCCGATTACCATCTAAAATTCCACTCAAGGATGACAAAAATGCAAATACATGGCTAATGTCGCATGCTTTACATTTTATTCTACACTGATTAAATTTCTTAATGTACCAAATTATTTACTCTTTGACTTTCACAAATATTTTTCAATTTAGTATATCTTAATGAGATTGCTCGTTTAGTTTAGTTCGACCACTAACATTATAAAAACTAATTTCTCTCGGAAAAGTTTGTAAAACTAATTATCTTAGTCACTAATTTTATCATAATTAATTATTAATTGGGTTTTGAATTTGACGAATATAATTAAAATAGGGAGCAATGCACATTCAGTGATGATGAAGCACAAAAAACATTGGGGACTAAATTTAATAATATGCACCAAAGCGTAACCAAAAGCACTAATAGTTTGTATAAATATTTGTTTTGCTTTTAAAATAAATCATAAAGTGTTTAATTTCTTTCTGTATTATGTCAAAATTATGTAAAGTATTTTTTTAAAATAAATAACGTATAAAAAGTGAACTGTTAAATTTCATGATTTAAATAAATATATAATAACATCACTAAGGGTGTGTTCACTTGGGGTGACTGGGAAAGATGATTTGGGGGAGAGTGATTGAGTGGATTTGAGGGTATTTGAGAGTGATTTTTTTTGTGTTTACTTGAGTGGATTTGAAGGTAATTAAGAGTAGATTTGGGGGTGAATTTTGTGAGAATTAGTGTAGGATTTGATTGATATGACAGTTTTAAAAAATTTGTTTAATTGGTAGAAATTGAAGATTACCAATATGTCCCTAAGTATTAAAGTAATATAAAATGATATTTTTAATGTTATATTTAATTGTAAAAATGTTTATTAAGAGTTAAAAATTTAAAATAATTATTAAAAATAATTTTAAAAATTTAATTAAATTATACTTTAGTGAAATGAATTTTTTTTAAATGTAGTACTTGTTTTTAATAGATAATAATGCGAATTGATTGTTTAAAAAATTATTCCTGCTTATGAAGAAAAAAATTTGAAATAGAAATAAATTACAATTTGAGGAAAGTTGAAAGGATAAGTGGTTTTGGTGACAAAAACCAGAACATGGAAACCCGTGGGCTGGGAATGCATATAAAATTAAAGTTTAATTCTGTTAACTTCAAAATATCATCCTCCTTTTATTTTAGTACAAAAAATCAATTCTCGCATTGCATTTCACCCACTGCCATGGACTCCAGTGCATGCCCTGGAGATGTTTCAATCCTCTCTGCATTCTCTTGCGAAGCTTCTTGAAGGAGCATGGGATGGAGCTGCATCCTCCACCCTCCTCAACAAAACTGGACAACAAAAACTTCTCTCACATTGCCTGCACCAGTTCCACCACTCTCTTGTATTGCATTTGAGTACGAAGCAGTTGTCGCCAATGGTTATGTTCACCAGAGAGGAGCAGTCACCCCTATCCTACGTCTCGACTCCGGAGAGGGTGACAACATCAATGGCGTCAAAGTTTCGCCGGCCAAAGGTTGCAGCAAGCTTGAACCGTGCTTTGAATCGAATCCACCAACTCGTAACCAGATACACAACACTTAAAACCAAAGGTTGTAACCGGATACAACCAAGGCGTAACCGGATAGCAGTTTCTCCTTTCCTCTCACTTTGCAGCGTATCCCAATACGCAAACCCATAACCGGATACAGCTTCGTTTCTGCAACCGAAAACGTGAGTCTCTTCATCATCAACGCTTCTTCCTGCTTCAAGCTCAAGTCTCCCATCTTCAAAGCATCTTCATCAACAACACCACCAGCCACGGGTCTGTGCATGGTTTTTCTTTTTCTCAGCTGTTGTAGGAAGGGCTTTAAAGCCATTTCGCTGCAATTCACTGCAAATCTTCGCGTATGTGCGAGTGATCCAAAAAGGTGAAATTCCGCGATTACGCTCAATTACTCGCTCGATATTCAACGCAAGTGAACACGATTTCACTTTCAATTCATCGCCCTCTGGTATGCATGAACAGTGTTTCACCCTCAATTGAACACAGTCTAAATGTAACACATTTACTTTAAAAAATAATAAATAAATTGGATTTTCTTCCAGAAAAAAATAAATATACTGTACTAAAAAAGTTGTCTTTAATCCTTTGTTTAATAATTTAAATGGTTTTTCTTTAGACTAATTGTTTTAACTAGACACTTGTTGGCTCTCTTTTATTTTTATCTGATAGGCCAGTTGGATTCAATTTTCGGATTATTAATACAAGCTAGTAAGTTGTAACGTGTGACCTGAAAAGAACAAGTTATAAATTAATCCAACACTTACTTATATATATCATTATTTCGTCTAGATAGTTGAAAATGTATCGATATTACAACTCGTTACTAAATATATACATAATTTCTTTTCTGTTCAAATGTTGAGGGTTACTAAATCTATACATAATTTCTTTTGTTCAAATATTGAGGTTTACTGTTAGAAGAAATCACAAAATCAATATAATTGATCCTTGTTTTAGGTGTAAAATACACCTTCAAACTTTATTGGGATACATGTCAATAAGTTATAAGTTAGTAATTAGTCTAAATAATAGTGGGAAAAAAATATTAAATTTACAATAAATACGATTATTCTTATCTTTAACCTCTATTTGTTATAGTTTTTGAGATGGACTTAAGAATAGTAAAACTCTACCAATCCTAGCCTATTAATGATAATGATCTTTTCCACCCAGTCTTAATTATATATCTGACTATTTCGGTCTAGTCCTAATTACATGTCTAACCATTTTGGTCCAGTCCTATTTATATGTTTGACGATTCATTAAAATACTCTCTTCCAACAATATTAATGTTTTCAAACTTATATCTACAAGAAAAATGTATCTTTAATAACTTTTTTTGACAAATTTTGTACAACCGCTTATGTGACAATTTGTGATTGGTCCATTTCAAATATACAAACTAATAAAATAGTAACACATAATTTATTGTTAAAAAAATATTAAAAAAAGTTGTTAAAATATCATGGTCCTCTAGAAGTCCTTTTTTCTTCTTGGTTAATCTCTTCTCTTACATTCAATTAAATTATTTATTTGTTTGGACGAGTATCTTAATAAAAGGAGTTTATACCAAAGACGTGAACAAGAAAAGTCTACATGATACATGATACGTGGGCTATAATTTTTATATTAATTTACGTTTAAATAAAATTAATGGACAACTTTATTTTTAAGTTACTTTTAACAGTAGCTATAATAATACAGTTGTAAATATATTTTTGTTCAATAAATTTTATCAAGTTAGTTTTTATTTAAATTATTTACTTACCCGCGCTCTAAAATCTAGTAATTAGGAATTATTGTTTCAATACATTTACATCTTATAATCTTGTTTTGGAAACTGCAAAAGTTTGAATGGCTTCCACGAGCTATTAGTTTATTATATGGCAGGAATTATAGCACTAAATAAATTGTTGAAATTAAGACTATAATATAAAATTATTTAAATAAAGAGCATAAGTTAATTATAATAATAGAAGATGATGAAGATGCACCATGTTAGGGTTGTAGCAATATTTTCACACTCTGCTGCTATGTATAAAAATGACTGAATTGAAGAAACAAAATCATGAAAATAAATAAAGAAAAGAGGTGAAAAAGTTAAAAGAAATTAACAAGGTTTGTGAAGAACACAGTTGAGTGGCCCTGCATTGAGAGTTAACAAGGGCACCATGGATGCCTGGGTGGCTGTGAAAGTTTGAGCAGATGAATACAATGGGCTGCAACTTCCATACCCAGATGGCACAAAATAAGCACCATTTAAGAATTCATCTCCATAACTCCTCCATTTCCAATTCTTCCACTTTTCACTACTTTCCCTCTTCGTAACCTATTATCAACGGATCAACTGTTACTTTCAAATAAACAAATATCTTCAATCAACCACATTCACTAAAAACCTTAAGATGTCATTGACTTGCTACAAGATTCCGTGAGAAGTGCTGGTGGCTTTCTTAGTTACCTGTTTTGCAGAAGAATCATCTGAAGCCGTAAAATAGTTGCCTTCACTGAAAATGGTAGGGTCGGCACTGCCACCGATGGCATACATCAGCCACTCGTCATACCGGTTGTTCACCACATGAGCATAACCAAATCTCACCCTGCATGCATTTCATCATCTAAATAACTAAATATATGAATATTAATTTAAGGAAATGAAAAGAAAAATAAAATTCAAACCATTTTTACCTTGGCATTCTTTCCATTAAGTCACTAGCAAAGTGGTTAAAAGCTACTGTTACTTTCATTACTTTATCCGCGCTGTATTCATCGCTGTGCCCTAGCAGCATCACCTGCAAGGAGTGCATAGAACAAATGATCCTTAATATCAGCCTATAGAAGTTTCTTAAGTGAAAAAACTCTATATTCAACACAAAAAGCTGTTAGAATTCTTCTATTAGCACTTTCTATGTTATTGGTAAAGTAGTTATTAGTTATACATGATGAAAAAGAAAAGATGTTTTTCATATTTCTTACTTTGTCGTGGTGGGTGAAGTAATTGTTAGAGATGGTGACTGCAGTTGAGGCATGAATAACATCAATGAGACCATCGGTGCAACGAGCCAAAAAGCAATGGTCAATCCACACATTGGAGGAGGCAAATATGCTGATGGCATCTCCATCAGAGCCTTCACGATATCCAACATGCTCAGGAGTGCTCCTAACCATGCCACCATCACCAGGCTTACAATCATGAATGCTAATTCCATGTATGATTACATGGCTAACACCTTGTATCGTAATGCAAGCCCCGTTTGCAATCTCCACTTTAGCTCCTCTCCCATCAATGCTTTTGTAGCTATTCACCATGAGCTCATTCTTCAGCGAGATGACCATGTCCTCGGCGAAAGTTATCCAAAGGGGTTCTGTTTGGATTGCACCATAACGAAGTGTGCCAGGTTTTGGGTCTACAGGGTCATCAGAAGGATCAGTGACTTCATATACATCACCAAACTTTCCTCCTATGGCATCTTTGCCAAAGCCAATTGCACAATCCGCCAAGGATTGGCGATTAGAAGCCCAATTTGTTTTGGCTCGCCAACATGAATCTATTGTGTTCATCACAACATTCTTAGGGCTATTCTGGGTGATATAGCTTGGAATGGGAGAGAGGGCATCGAACTCCTTTGTTGAATCTCTGTTATTCAGTGGTGAAGCTAAGGTGGGTAGAGATGCTGAGAGTACTAGGAGAATGGTTAAAGTGGCCATAGCTTGAGAATTTGATCGCTGGAAAAAGGGTAATGGAATTATATATATAGATGGCAAATTAAGAAGGTGGTGCACACGATTTGAAGAAGGTCATGCATGCTGTGAATTGCTTGATTTGATAGTTACTCGTAGGAATTGATTGGTGTAGATTTAGCCAACAAAGACGTGGGTTGGTTGACTAATGCTTACAATCTATGGTTATATAGCTGCGACAACGGATTGGGTTTTGTTGGAAATATAATAAGTTAGTGGTGGACTGTGTTCAATCAAACATGCTCGCCATATACACAATAATTTAATAAACAAGATACAGTGACAGATTAACATATCCTTGTGACAAGATCAAATGAAACTTTAGGTGTCAATCTTAGTAAACAGATTTTTTATTTACTTTTGACAACAAATAATTTTAATCAATGTAAACATTTTCCATATGTGTATATATATAATCATTGAATATGTTTACATTGTCTTACCGATCATCTTCATTAAATTTTATATAAATTACATATCTATAACAGATTAATCTTTGGTAAAATTCACTTATAATTAGAAAATTATCATATACAATAACTTATTTTTAATATAGTATCAAATATTTTTCAATAAATATTTTAATTTAATGGTTAGATGGTTGTAATTTAACATTTGAGAACTTATTACAAGACCCCAGTTAGAAGTAATGATATATGTTCTATTTTATAAGACTCAATCCATAATATCTCTTGTATTAATTACTTTTTGTAAAATATATTTAGTTATGAGATAAACTTCAATAAATAGTAAATTAAATATATTTATGTATGAAAGTGTAACTTCTTTTCTATCAAATTTATTTTTGAAAAGATTATGTTAACAATTCCTATGCACAGTCACCAAATATACCAAACTTCAACAATTCGATTGATGGAATTAGCATTTTATTAAAAAAAATAGTTAATATTTAATTTGACCAAGTTTTACATTTGGTCTAACAGGTCCTGGCTCTCCATATATTATGGTAAAAATAATTAAAAACTAAGATTTGTTTCGTTTGTCATAAATATTTATAGCAATACTTACCAAGTTTCATGGAAATTAAAAAGTAACATGGTATTTCTACTATAAATTTTAATTATTTATCTCAATATGTGAACAAATAAGAGTAGTGCAATATTTTTATCACATTGATATTTTTTAATTTCAAAAAGTTAGATTCCAATTTCCCATGAGAATAATTTTGTAAAGAACTGATTTTCTCAAAAAGGTTATTTTAAAATATAAACAAAACATTAGAAATTTCAACTTTAGATTCCTCGAAAGCTAAAATGTTTTTGTGCACCAGGCATCATAAATATGAAATATATATAGAGAGAGAGAGAGTTAAACAAATAATAATTATCTAATTAAAATTAAAAACGGTAAAATGTTATGGTAAAAATACTTACACTTATTAAATAATTTGTGCCATGGATAATGAACACTATTTTATAATATGTTAAATTAGAAATTGTGGAAATTAAAAACAATTAATAAAAAAAAAAAGTTACACAACACATAGTGCTAGTTAAAGGAAAAAACGGTACAATTGGTAGCATTCAAAATTTGAAAATTATGAAGAATCCAATTGTTATTTCTAGGTGATGAATGTATGAATTGTGGTTATAATGTCAAAAAGGTAAGATATGTTTGAGACTGCCGATATCCCTTAGAGTAATGTTAAACTCGTATTTGCTCTCATTGCAAAACAATTCAAACAAATCCAGCCCCTAAAGTTCGAGTACATTAACCAATACTTTGATTTTTACTAGTAAATATCACAGTCTTGATGGTCATTCTATAATTATATGAAACTAATGTATTCATTTTTGGGATCTCATTTCGAAACTAATAAACCAAACTTGAAGAAAAATATTTTAAAAATATGTCGAGAGAATAATAGGCAGCTGAGCCATGGTGAGAGCGCCTTGGATTTGGGAAGCCAAAAAGCTAAAGGGTGAGAAGAATAGAAGATTATTATATCCAATCCATGGCCATATATATATAAATAATTACAACCCTTTCCCAAAATACAACACTACTATTATGTACATTGTCATTGGGAATGCTTCTTTCCACCTCTAATACTGTTTTCTATTTTCGGTCTTATTGACGTTTACTCGTTATTATCAATAGAAGAAATCACACCAGGCCCTTGGACTTCAAATGGGTGAAGGAAACTATAAGGAAGAAAATGAACTATCAATATTTTAATCAAGTGCTACTTCACCAAGCGTGCACAAGCAGCAACTTCAGAAATAGGATATGCTAAAACTGTCTATAATAATTCAAAGAGACATTTAAATTTTAGTCATTGTTGTATAAATTATGCCACGAGGATTATATTTGAATTTCAAATGCATACTTTTTGCCATTCAATGCCTTTCACCAGAAAAACATGCCCCTTTGCACACCAATATTGGCAACCTGAGGAGGGAGAAGCAACAGACATGAACAGAAGGCACTTCTTTATCACCTTGATTTCTGCAGGGGTATTAGGCATAAACCTACAAGTTGAATACTTGATTGCATCTTTTCGGTTGATGGTTGATAATCGAGATCTACCCATAGTGCAAGGAATAAATACAGACAAAGCATGTCACTAAATAAACTATTCTACTCAGAAACTCACTTCAAAACTCAGTTCTCTCTACGCAACAATGATAATGGCAGTCCTGGTTACGAAAATAAAAAAGACAGTAGCAATTTATCAGCATGTAAGCTTCAAATTTACGTTCAATTAGTGATCATTTTAAACTGGAATCTGGATAGCTGCTGAGGAATGGTGGATATAACTGGACCGTATCTCTGCAAACAAATGATACACAAAATTCATAAGACACGGAAAAAAGTTTAACATATTTTGACTGACAAGCATACCTATGTGGATAAGTTTAAAAATTAATACCATGATCAGTCTGTAGATGAAAACTTCTAACACATGCCCAAAAAAATGAAACATTTGAGATGGGTCCCATAATCTCCCAAATCAATTGAAAGCATCCCCTTACTTGAAATAGTTTCAGTTATTATACGTTGTTTTCCATTGGACAACCAATGATAATGAAGAATTCTTCAAATTATAAAGAGTTCATTCAACAATCCAGTAACGGAAAAGAACTATAATACCATACCTGAACATTGTCATAGAGTTCAAACAATGGCACAGCAAGTAGTTTTAAATTTTTGGGCACGGCAAAGTATTCCCTTTCAGATAAGTGAACAAGGAAAAGTTTTTTGCACTCCTGCATACAAGATATTCTATGGTATTATTTTAAGCACAGACCAACTAACCAACTAACCAAGGGAACCAGGAATACAATGTATTAATATCATTCTTTCCCAAAATTACCTTGGGTTTTGTGATATGAGGAGGGCAGTATGGATACATTATGGTTTCAAAATTTGGCCTCCACCAGATTGCAACACACTCACCTATCTGAAGTTTTCAAGAAATAAATGCAAATGAGCAACAAAAAACATGTGGATTGTCACAGAATGGGAAATTTAACATGGCTCTCCAATGTACATTAGTAAAATGTAAGTAATAATACCTGCCAGTCAGGCACAAGAGCTGGTGAATTAGCACCAAGCTTGCTAGTCAACTTTCTCTTCAAGCCCTCAATTTCTGTAAACAGCATTAAATAACCCCAAAAACAAGTAAATAAGCATAATCACAGGCTTCTATTTTCAAACTATCCAGTTCATAATACAGAAGATTGCTTACCATTCTCTCCTGGTTTGAGACGACCACCAGGGAGTTTGCAAAACGTGTTTCCAATTTGCAGAAGAAGTATATGTGGATGATTATGTTCTTGAACCTGCAACATTGAAGGCATAAAGATGAGATAGGACAAACACGTCCTTAAAGGAAATTAGATGAAACTCTTTTCTTATGAAAGTAATGCCATAGATGAGTTCAACGCAGAACTAATCTGCTGTAAGTAAAGAATCCCACCAAAAGGGGAACAATTTTTTCTCCACCTAGATGGACCTTTATGGTCTTAGTGAGCCAAAGTTCCAAAGAGGGGGTGGTCTGGTACATGAAACTCCCATAATGTGGGGTTGGGGAAGGTCAAATACGTACAACACTTCATCCTCGTGGCCAGAGAGGATGTCCCCATGATTAGACCTATTGACTACCAGGTCAATTAGAGAAACACTTAAATGCAATTTTATAGATCTACTGATATAGTCAATTAGCTTCAAATGTTCAACAATATTAAAGTTGCACAGGGGGAGCAGATTATATAACAGTGGAACATCTCTTCACTTTAGAAAATTACGCATCCAATTATTGACATACTAATCTTACTAATCTCATAATCTCACCTGAGTTATTGAAATCAATTAACACACTTCACAAGTATAATCAAATCCCAACCAACATTAGCTCCAACAATACAACACTGTAAAAAGATCTAAACATCTATATTGTCCTGTACCTACTGCACAATCTCTCCTCCACCCAAAAAAATCTTAAATATAAACCCCTAAAACCTGGTAGAAGATGACACCATATGTCATACACTGTTTTTCAATTTAATAGAAATAATTTTGTGACCAACCATAGTAGCCAACTTGAAAAAAAGAGTACCATGCATATGCTATTGTCACTTTCAATTTAAACAATTGCCTTCAACTTGGCACCTATACTGAAAGTAAATCTCATGGTGTGATAATAACAACAGATTATTAGAAGAAAGCAAGAAAACATTGTACAAATATGATTAAAATGATTTTCTTCTCGCACAATAACCAGATAAAAAATGAGTGTCGCCACCACCTACACTGATAAAAAAATAGAAAAAGAGAAAGAAAAAAAAAGGTTACCATACATACCAGTAAAATCCCTTCCACACTGGTCCTCATTCCCTCCTTCATATAGCTGAAACAAAGGAAATGATGATATTTGAGAAGCCTTAAGGTATGTAACTAATTTGAGCAGCACATAGGGCAAAGAACAGGTCAAATTATAACAGGAGAAGGTTATCATCTCTTTTCTACTCTTCCGTTGGAAGCAGAAGGGAAGAGTGGTCAAGATTTCATATCATGTCTAGAAGAAAATTAAAGAAAAAGGGGCTGTTTAAACTAGGGTTTAGAAAAGGAGAAGAAAAGAAAGAAGATACGTACTTGACTTTCATGCGAGCGAGACGATCGGCGACGGAGGTGTCCTTCTCCATCTTGGGCTCCTTTGTGCCAAACGTGTAGCTCGACAAGGGGTATGTATTCACAACTTGGGACGACACCATTTTTTCTTCTCTTTTCTTTTGGATTTGAATCGGATTGAACTGAATGGTGAGAAGACACAGATTCAAGAAAAGAAAAAGACACACAACACTTCACCAGATTGCGCTTTTGAATTAGGTCTGTAATATTTTTGAGATTCGGATTTGGATGTTCATTCTACTCTTGTCAAGTCTTACTGTTAAATTTCAATACCTGGTCATGGGCCCTATCCCCACCCTCTCACATTGCCAAACTCGCATTAGTTAATTAATTAATTGGATTACACTCTCATATGAGATTTATCATGTTTTTAAGAAAATAAATTATACTTATGCATTTATAAAGATATTATTATTTAATATATATTTATATATATAGAATTTGCTAATTTATATAATGTATTAAATTTTAGTTAATAAAAATATCATATTCATAAAAAAAGATATATTTTAAATAAAAAATAAAATAAAAAAATCAGAAATTATTCATATCCTTAATTTTAAAATTTAAAATTCAAAATATATGAAAATATTTTTATTAACTAAAATTTAGTACGAATCCATATTATATATATATATATATATATATATATATATATATATATATATATATATATATATATATAATATGATAATATATAATAGAATTTTTATATTTAGTTCACATAAACTACTATTCTATTTTATTTTTAATTTTCTTTTAAAGTTACATTTGCACCCATGTGTTTACTTTATTTTTAATACAACAAAAAACTATAATAATTTCATTATAAGTATACAAATAAATATAAATATTTTTATAATTTTATTATAGGAAATTTTATTTATTTTATATAAAAAAAATATTATAGATAATTATTTTAATTTAAAAATTTAATAAATTTGAAAAAATGTCAAATAGAAAAAGATTAAATATAAAAAATAAAAATTGAAATTAATAATGTAATTATTTTAGTTTAATGTTATGCGAAGTATTTTTCTATTTTAATTTTAATTATATCTTAAAATTATAACTTTATTTTAATGCCAAAATAATGTTTGTATGTTTAATATTTTACGATCTAAAATATAATTTAAGTCATTATTATTATATACATATACAATGTGTATATAGATATAACACATATATGGTACATATGGTATGTTAATACATTTATCTTAAAGATAGTAGGATATGATAATATATATATATATATATATATATTAAAATTATACAATAATTCCTAAAACATGATAAATATATAATTATTGATGTGTGAATCTAAATTAAAATCATACATATAAAATTATTAACATGAAAATTTATAAATCATTATCATCTTAAAAATACTATTATTTCATACATTATATACTTTAATAAATACTGAAAAGTATTATTAATATTATACACAACTCAAATTAAAATATTAATTTATTATAATTAAAAATTATATTAAAAATTAAAAATTTATTCAACTTAACAGTATATTGAACAAAGAACAATTCTCCTTATTAAAGTTATAATATTGAACCTTTTATAATCCATATCCAGTATAGGAAATAGTTTTTTACAAACATTATTTTGAAATTATAAATTCAACATTACAAAAATTCATGAATGATATAATTTTATTGACAAAAATAAATTTGTTTATAAATTTAAATTATTAATAGATTTTACTTAATGATTCTTGATAGAAAAATTTGTTGGTAAATTTGTTAATAAATAAAATATGTATTATTGACAAATTTTTTGTTGATTAAGATAAATGAAATATGTATTATCACAAACATTTTCGTCAAACAAATCCGTTGATAAATAAAATATGTAGTATTGATGAATTTTTATTTGAAAAATTTGTCGATAATTATCAACGAAAAAAATTTGTCAATAAATGAATTATGTATTACTGATGAAAAAATCTATCAATAATAAGAGCGACAAATTTTTCATCCAAATTTCACGTTCAGTGTCAATAAATATAACAAATTTCAGTGCCAAATTTTGGTGTTCATTTTTTTGCATTCATTTTCTTCAGTATCTCCTCCCCACTACCACTATCCATCACCACTGTAACCCCTAAAGTCTAGTAATCACTGCTTCTTGTAATCACTACAACCCGAAGTCTCATCATTGTTGTCCTTCACAACCTACATCCCACCACCAATGCAACTGACCACCAATGCAACCCACCACCACCACCATTGTTCGCATTTTAACTTCTACAACGAGTCCTTGTAGTGTTGACGTGTGTGATTAGGAATATCATTGACGTTGGTGACATCTTTCTTCCCTCTCTTTCTCTTACAGATCTGAGAGTCACAAAAAACCTCCACCTTACTGAGAATAATCTATGAACAAAACTTCACATTGCGGAAAACTTCATCTTTCTTTCTCCTTTGATGGTTTCCTCTTATTTTAATTATTAGAAATAAATTGATTGTTTGGAAATGAAGTGGTTATTTGCGTGATGTCTTTATTGGTATTAAATTTCGTGAAAACGAAAAAATAATAAAAAAAGAAAAAAAAGAAGAGAAAAAAAAGATAAATTAAATCGCGATGTTTACCGACAAATTTCTCAGTCGATAATTACTGATAAAATTTTCATATATTTATTGACAAATTTTTTTATCAATAATCATCGATGGATAACGTTACTAAATGTAATATTATCGATAGAAGTCTCTCACATAATCAAATGCGCCTTCAAAATCTTACTTTTTAAAATGTGACTTAATTATTGGCTGTAGCCTGTTTTTCAATGAAAGATTCTCTTAAAATTCGAAAAATTCAAAATTAAGTTTCATTCTTCATCTGATATGCTCTAGTGGAACTTTAAGAGATTTTTATGTCATTAACTATTGAAGTGTTTGTTGTAACTTATTATAATTGAAGTTGTCATTTTATTTATATCTTTCCAAAGGTCGTGTTTATCCTCTTTCACATAGTTTACAACGATTATATATGTATCTAAATTTATAAAATATTAAGTTTTGATGAATAAGATAAAATATCAATTTTTATTTAATTACAATATAAATCAGTTGATCCAGTACCAAAATATTTATCTTTACTTTATAGCATAGCTAGCGTTATTAAAACGAAAGATGAAAACATGAGAATATAGCTTGTGAGACAAGAAAGCTATAATAGGAACGGTTCACATAAGTTTATAATTGCAAATTTAGAAGTAACTATTAGGATGGGTATCTAATATTATAAGATTATAAAATTCTAAAACTATAAAATTATATATATATATATATATATATATATATATATAATTGGAAATAAAAATAAAATAAAATAACATATTGCGATAACTCTGTAAGATGATAGAAGATAATAGTAATATGAGTCATATTATCTTATTAACAAAAAATATAAAACAATATCGACTTAATTAAAAAATATAAATTTATTAAGTATTTAATAGATTATAAAAATTTATTAAGAACTCATTTGCAATTTTTAGAAACTTAAAACTTAATTAAACATATTTGACTATTTTTTTATAAATTTATTAGTATAATAGTTTATTATTTTTAATATTTTTAAATATTAAAATGTTATTAATAATATATACATAGCTTGGATATATAATTTATTTGTTTATAAAAAAGACACGTTGATATTTAATTTTTAATTAATATTATATAACAATGTTTAATGAAATAAATAAATATTTTAATTGTGTTGTTAAAAAAAATTAGCAGTGTCAATTCACTTTAATTATATTATAATAAATATATAAAATAAATTGAAAAAGTAAAACATTATTAAATGAAATAACCACCAATGTATTAGTGTTGGATCAAATCAAATTATTAAAAAAAAAACGAGTTAAATCGAGGTGATATTTTTTAACTAATAGTGAACTAATGTGTGAAGTTTATCATAGATAGAAATTATTTGTATGTCGTAAGAATCAAATTCTGAAAACTTTATAAGCGTTGGATACTCGTTTACTCGAGATTACCAGCAACACAAGCTATAACAAACATACCAAATTAATTAAATTTATTCAACCACAACAAATGAAAAAAATCATAGTTACATATCCCATGTAGCAGCAAAGATCATCTATAATCCTAAAATGATGACTTTCATCAGTTTATTCAGTCACATACAACCAATAGATTATATTTTTTGAACCATTAATGAAAAGCAATTAATTGAATATTGATTGTCCTTCATTCGAAGTGGATGCCCCCTATGAATCATTCAGGCATAGCTACACAAACCAAAAACGCAGGAATCCCCTTTGGTGCACTTGTTGCCGCATTTTCCACAATGGTGCTTGTCAACCATAGGATTCACACATTTACCTTTGCAACACACTTGCGAGTACTTGCACTTTTTTCCACACATGCCACAGTTATTTTTGTCCGTTGACACATTCACACATTTCTTCTTGCAACAGTCTGGTCCTTCGCTGCCCTTAGTGCGACAAACTCTAGGGTATTTATCACAAGTCATGGCCCCATGCACAGTTTTATGGCCATTGAAGCTTTTGGCTCCACGGAGAGAGGCTAATTCTTCACTTTCAGAAGATGGGCTAACTGGCTTTTTAGTAGAGTTATGGCTTTTGATGGTGGTCAGGAATGGTGATTCTTTTTTGTGTACTGTTTGTGAATCAGCAATGACCAAAGCCATTAGCATTGCCACAAGGAAGAGTATCTGAAGAAGGAACTTCATAGCTGAATCCAAAGGTTTTCTTGCAGTGGAATGAAGGGTTCTTGGGTGGCTATATATACAGATGGAATGGAGTCAATTCAACGAGCTTCAAACAGTGTGCAAGTGGAGCGGTCTAATTCAACAGCTAGCTAACTAATCTGTGCTGAATTAACGAAATTAGATAGATTTGTTTATTTTACGTATGAAATGTGAATGTGTAGCATATGTTGTTGTGTTTTGTTATTCAGATCGCGAGATTAACATGTGCCGTATGGAACATTTAAGTACAAAAGTATTAAGGAAACGCAGTCTTTCCTGAAATAAACCAGAAAAACCGTTACAGAGGCACTGATATGCTCTTTCTTCCTTCTGACCTTCTCATATAAGAAATAGAAATAAGTAAATTACACACGGATAGTCAACAACCACCTTAACGTGTTTCATTTCAGATACCTTTTACTAGTTTTAAATATTTTCAAGATTACAAATTGTACTTTTGCTTTATTTTTATTTTGTTTTATTGTCTCGTGTCTATTTCAAAATATATTTTATTCTATATATGATGTGGCATAAGGTTAATAATAAATGTAAAATATGAAAAATATATTATAATTGAAAGTAAAGTAATTTATCTATGAATAAAATATTATAAGATTTAGGAAAATTAATTAAAAATTTAAATCATAAATACTTCCGAACTATATTTCACCAGTCAAAATGAAAAATGCTATAAGAATGTCGTATAAATATATGCAATTATGTTCTTTATCTTCATAATTTCACTGAATATTTTAATAAATGAACTTAACAGTTGCCAATATATTACCAACTATATTTGGTTCTCCTTTTAATTAAATGTTCATGTCAACAAAAGTCAAAAGTTAGTTCAGAAATGATTTTTTATAGATTACTTTATTTAAGTATATATATCATTAAATTGAATTTACCTTTATCATTTGCTAATTGAGGATATTCTCTCACAAAGAAAGTCGATGTTTACAAAACAAACATTTCCTTGTGTAAAAAAAAAAACAAAGTTGTTATCCTTTTACATGAATGATAAAATATAAACCGTAGTCAACGTTTTCCAAAGACGGTTCTCTATATGAATGACAAAGTCTTATTATGTCCCCTATTTGCATGAAAAAAATATATATTAACCTTACTTTTTGAGGCAGGTATATTCCAACTAAATTATTAAGTCAATACTTTTTAAAAATTAGTCTTTAATTCAGAAAAAAAGTTTCAAAATCATTCAATTTTTTTTACCAAACTTAATCAATTTTTAAATGAATAAAATAGCACTGTTATTAGTATTTAATCAATTTTTGTTATAATATTTTGATATTAGATTTATTAATTTATTTAAAAGTGTAAATATGTTAGTCTACTACAAATGTTTTCCAAAGTTTGCTTAAATTACTAGTTGTGTTTTGCTGTAAAGTGCCTTGGTGGAAAAAAAAAAGTGTTTATATATTATTATTCTTGGAAAAATAAACTTAGACTTTTCTTTATTCCAAATTTTTCTTTTGACTATTGGTGTTAAACACCTTGGATTATATATTTTTGAGTATTTTGATTAAATTCAATTTATCAGCCAAACTGTTTATTAGATCGAGTTTTCGATGTTTAGCTTGTAAAAATAAGTCGTTCATGATATATTATATGTTTAATTTTAATTTATTACATGTATGTTTTATAAAGGTTAAATAGATTCGGTGGTCTCTATTTTTACCGGTTTTCTTCAAGTAGGTCTCTGTATTTTCAAGTTGATCAATTTGGTCCTTGATTTTGAAAAATTAGAGCAATTAAGTCCATTCCGTTAACTTCTCTGGCAAGAGGATGTGTCATTTTAGAAACCCGTGGCACAAGTCTCACAAGGTGGAATCTGTCAAACTGATGTAGAGCTGAAGTTTGCAAAAGAAAATAAAAGCTTGCAAATTTATTAATACAGAAGAAGATCTGTGATTTTTTCCTCTTTTTGTTGTTGTTTGCTGAAGAAAACAGATACCCTTAATATCTCAGCGTCAATTTGTATCATGGTGAGTTCTTTTTTTGTTGTTCTCATTCAAGCCTGTTTTTTTCTCCTCTTCACATGCTCCTTCTTTTGACCCTTTCCTTGCTTTCATCCGCCAGAATATCTCTTTGCAAAGGAAATTTTCTTCAGAGACGCAGATCTTGAGGTTGGAGGAAATCCTTCACGGTTTGGTATTCCACCCCTCGTCTGAATCTTGTTTTTTACAATCCATCACACTCCACACACGCCCTTTAACCAGAATTGGGTTTTTGTTTCCTCATTTGCCACTTTTTCCCCCTTTTTCTGTATGATGAAAAACTGAAGCTTGATGAGCGGTTTTGTTGTTCTGTGTGGTGTAGGTATGGAGACCGAAGAGAGGAACCAGAAAGGGTGCAAGGGTTCGGAGCAAACTTCCCTTTTCATTTTCGTTTTTTTATTCACTTTCCTCTCGTTTTGTTTGGTTTTTAGAAAAAAAAAAAGAGGTTTTTGATGGAATGGAATGTGTTGGTGTTTTTCGTTTTGGGTTGCTGGGAATTCTTAGTGGATGATGAGAGATGAGAAGCAGCAACCAAGAAAAAAGAGTTGTATTTTTTTTTCATTTATGGTAACTTTACCGCTTGAACAAGTTTTTATGTGAAAAATCAAGTTTTTTTATCATTCCCAGATGAGATAAGCGTGTAATTTATGGGCGTAACTGTTTTTAATTTGTTTTTGTTTTATTGGAACGATATTACATTGGATCTGTTAGCTCTGCGATAATGTATGAAATTTCCCTATTTTCTCCATTTTTTTATGAATTTTGACAGAAAATTTGGTTCCAGGAATTCCGATGGGGCGATTCTCCGGTCGTTGGTCGGCAAGACCAGGAAATCAGCGTCGCCAGAGAAGGAGGACCGGTACTACACGACGAGGAGTTCGACAGAGGAGAGCGAAAAAGTCGCCGACGACGGTAACAAGGAAACAGTAATATGGCTCAAGTCTCACAAGGTCGAATCTGTCAAACTGATCTACAACTAAAGTTATCATGAAAAATCTACTCTACTATGAATCAATGATTGGATCAAAGAATTTGTAATCTCTAAACTTTGAAAAAGCATCACACAACAAACCAATAAAGAAAGATGACAGAAACCCAGCAAAATGAGAGGATGTTGAATGCACCATAACACTGTTGTCTGTCACGTCATAAAATGGTGGTTATGTGCCACGTGTTTCGAAAATGACACATCCTCCTGCCAGCAAGTACGATTTTTAACGTCGTTCTAGAGAAATTAACGGAATGAACTTAATTGCTCTAATTTTTCAAAATCAATGACTAAATTGATCAACTTGAAAATACAGGGACCTACTCGAAAAAAATCAACAAAAATAGGAACCACCAAATCTATTTAACATTTTATAAAAAACAAATTGAGAAAAATCGGTACATTAAACATAATTTTGTTTCTTTCTTTTTATTTAAAAACGCTATCTACGTTTTACTTCAATTATAAATTCAACTTGTTTATTTCTATTTTTTTTATCTTTATAAAAACACAATTTCTTTTATTTGTAAGGAATACAGATAAGTAATTATATACCGTCGAACTCAAATCGTAATATATATAAACTGAATTTTGGACATTTTCTCCAAAAGAAAGCTCTAACTTTTCACTTTTGCATCACTTTTTAAGTTTGAATTTTGATTTAGTAATTTTAAATGCATTTTTTAATCACTATATGTAGAATATAATTATTTAAAGGCTATATTAAACTAATTTGGTAAAAATCATAAAATAAAATTACTTTAATGTCAACTCATTTTTAATTGGTTCATTCGCTTTTGATATAATAGAAAAATGATTTATATCAGTCCACTCAAATTATATTAATTGAGTTGGTTAAGATAAATTTCTATTCAAGTTAGCAGTCGTTATTAATTTTGTGTTTACTAGAGTTATTATATTTACTATAACTAAATATTATATAGTTTGTAATTAGGCAATAGCGTCACAATTTATTTTGACAAAAAAGTGTTTACTTTTGAGAGAAGAAAAATATTAGAAGTCTCACTTATTAATTTGATTCATCTCATTTAGTCTCGATTTACACTAGTGGAAAAACGCTATTTAACGTTACTCTTTAAACGTCGGTTAAGAGTAAACACAACGTATATTGATGACCGGTGACATTTTCGTAAATAAGTTGGTCATATAGACGTCAGTTAGAAGGTGCCCCGACGTCTATGATATTTTAGACGTCAGGACCCCTCCTAACTGACGTCTATATGTCTGACAGATAGGTGAAAAGTCATTTCTTTCAGTCATATAGACATCAGTTAGGAGGGATCCCGACGTCTATATGGCGGAAATTAATGGCTATTCACCTACCTGCCAGACATATAGACGTCAGTTGGGAGAGCCCCAACGTCTAAAATGTTATAGACGTCTGTTATGGGGGGAACTGACATCTAAACCCTAAATCCAAAAATTTAAAAAGTCATTTTTTGACTCCATATAGACGTTTGATCCCGCCACTTCGACTTATAAAGCACTTTAGACGTCAGTTATTGGAGGAACCGACGTCTAAACCCTAAATCCAAAAATTTAAAAAGTCACTTTTTGACTCCATATAGACGTCTGATCCCGCCACTCCGACTTCTAAAGCCTTTTAGACGTCTGTTGTGGGGGAACCGACGTCTGTAGCCGTCTGTTATGGGGGGAACCGACTTCTAAATGTCTGCATTAAAACACTGTGAACGCGAGGCAGCAGTTATGCGCACTCATTGTTCATCATCGTCCTCATATTTTCTCTCTATGGGCTACGTTTTTCAGGTTCGTTTTCTCACTTTTGCACCGTTTAAAATTAATTTTACTCCGATTACATTACTCTTTGATGAATTATCTTTCATTTCAACCGATTAAAATGCGTTTTCGTTGAGTTTTGTCCAGTTTTGTTCGTGTCCTTAGGCAACGTTCTTGGACGGCGATTTCTTGCGTTTTGCACTCCTCTAATTCCCTCCACTACATTATTAAAACCATCCAATACAAAAAAAAAACGTACAATCCATTCTCTTCAACTAAAATATAAAGTTGTAAACTCAAATCACCATAAGCCAGGAGCAACTCGAGAGGCCTAAAGCAGAAAAAGATCCTATCAAATACGGCAAAATTTTAGACGTCTGACCTATAGAGTCCAACGTCTATATAGACGTCTGACTTATATAGTCTGACGTCTACATAGACGTCGGTCATATCCTGACCGATGTATATATAATTAACGTCACCCGAATAGACGTCAGTTCCATATATAACGTTAAAAGTCTAAAATAACCGACGTTAAACAACGTTTTTCCACTAGTGTTACATGGATTGATGCCAACAAAATTTATAGAATAAAAAATTTTCTATTAAAAAAGTTCATGGATCAAAATATTTATAAAACCTTGCGACTTTTATGAGCTTATTTTTAGAAGAAAAAAAATCATTTTAAATAATTTGTGGTAAATTTAAGTATTTTTAATTTATCAAAGAACCATATACAAGCATTTTAATTACACTAAGATTTACTTTCTAAAAGATTTTAAGAAATTTGGTTGCTTGCTTAAAATTACACAACAAAACATTATTTTCACATGTTTTTATGAGATTCTTAATTATTATTATTTTTTTTTTACGAAAACTTAGTTTGTTTTGCTCAACTATTTTAAAATAACAACATTTTCGTTAATGTCCATCTTGTAGGAGATTATATCATTTTGTACCCGTTGATTATAAACATTGGACATGTTTTTATAATTATTATTAGTATTATTATTCGTATTTTATTTTTATTTTTTTGATAAAATCAATAAAAGCTCAATCCAATTCATTGGTTTTTTTTAATAAATAAACTATCCATTCCATTCATAAAAAATTCTTTTAAAAAACTCAAGAAAATTATGAAATGAATTTGAAAAAACTAAATAAAAAAACAAATTTACGAATGATTTAACGCTGAAAAATTTAATTAGATTAAATTGATTAGTTTGGTTTCGATAGTATAATATCCATTGAATTTTAGAAAACCAAAAGATGAATCATTATTTTGATAGGTAAATTTGATCCATCTATTTTCATTTCTTTATATTTTCTTAAATAGATGAATAATAATTAAATTTATTTGTAAACTAATGAATAATGACAACTGTCAGGTGTAATACTTACACCCATGTGAAGAGCATCACCGATTACATACAGCAAATATTTGAATTGAAAATCTTATCATATTTGATGAGAGAATTACATAATAAACATTTCAATAAAAAATAAAGAACATAGATATTTGTTTCACCAATTACAAACTATTTTGAAAACAATAATATATAAGGACATTAAAGAAAATATATATAATTGGTAAAAACCAAGTAATTAACCATTGCAAAGAATAATAATAATGCTTGAGTGTTATAAAGTCTATGCATAGTTGCACATCCCAAAAACACAAGAACCTTTGGTGTTGCACTTGTTGCCACATTTGCCACAATGCTTCTTGTTAGTGTTAGGGTTGACGCACTTCCCTTCGCAACATATCTTTCCGAAACTGCATTTCTTTCCACACCTCCCACAGTTGAGTCGATCTGTGGAAAATTTCACACACTTGTTGTTGCAGCAATCAGGCCCTGCACTACCTTTAACAAGACATATCTTCGGATTCTTTTCACATGTCAATGCCACCCTTCCATTCTCGGAAAGGAACCGCCTTCTTCCCCGAAGAGACTTTACCTCTTCATTCCAATCTAAGGAGGTTCCTGACAGAGTAGTAATGGCCAAAGCCATTATCAAGACCACACCAAAGAGGGTCTTCGACAACTTCATTGTTGTTTTTTCGTTTCCGTTAATGTCTAGAAAATTTAAGTAATGGATGAAGGTGGATGTCTTGGATCAGAATGCTTCAGTTATTTATAGAGAGGAGGTTGATGAGTTTTGCTTTTGCATAGATTACGTGCATGAGAGCTGATAGCCTACGTGGAGTGGTCTAAATCAATGGCCAAATTTTAATGTGAGAAAGTTAGGCTTAATTTTTGGCAGGAACTTCTTCAACATATAACTAATAAGTTGAAAATGGAAAGATTATTCAAGAACAACTAAATTCTAACAGCTACTCTTTTAATTATGTGCAGTCTAAGGAAACTAAAAATTCGTTACAGAACCACCACACTATGCAGACATTATCCGATCGCCTAGTTTGACCTTTGTTTTCTATAGCTATATATTTTGACTTCGCATTTTTTTCACGCCAATATTGTAAATAACAAACTAATTTACGTGACAAAATTCTTATATGATTCATTTTTAAAGTTTTTTTTCACTTCATTTCTTTAACTTGACATAGTTTGAAAACAGACACCTGTTAAACCAAAAGATATTAAATTAATTAAAAAATTGTTCAGATTTTAATACGTGATATTTATCGAATGACGTTAACTTAATGAAAATAGTTAACTTAATTTATTTAAAAGATATTAAGATTAAATTTAGTTAAAAAATAAAAACTAAAATAAATTATAAATGTAATAGTCAAATTAAATAAGCTTATATAAAAATATGAATTCTTATTTGAACTTTATTTTCCCATTGTATATAGCTCATGTCAATTCACACATACTATTATTAGAAGGATGACAAACACAGATATTAATAAGTATTGAAAATGATTTATGTTAAAAACCTTCTATTTTATAAAAAAAATTAATTTATTAATAATTTTTTATCATTATCCACATTAATTTTATATATATATATATATATATATATATATATATATATATATAATTTGCTAACTTATATAACTTCTTGTGCGAAAATTTAATTGACAAAAAAATATTTATTCATAAAATGGAACATACTTTAAACACTTAGGTACTTTATTAATTTTTATTTTTAATTTAAAATAAAAAATAAAAAAAAAATAAAAAATTATTCAAATATTTTTAATTTTAAAACTTAGAATTCATATTATATAATTTTATTATCTAAGGAATTTGATTAAAATAAATTATATTATCTTAATAAATAGAATTTAACTCTAATTCAGCTCTATAAATCTATCTTGGAATAAAATTACCCATTAACCAAAATTTTGCGTATATGCATACAATATGATGTAACATTATTTCATACAGCCAGTCCAAGTTACGTCATTTCTCCATCTATCAACAGCAATAAAATGAAGTCTAAATCTTAGAAAACATGTTCAGCATATTACTGATTGAGACTAAGGCTGTATTTGCATCAGCACATTTTACTGTCCAAGAGAAAAAAAAGACTAGGAGTGATTTGGAAGATGCATCAGCACATTCAAAGATGAATTTAAGTGAATTTGTGAGATATTTCCTTTTTTTTTATCACCCATTAATACGGATTTGGAATGAATTTATTTGAAATGTGAGTTTTGTTTTTCATAATTTATAAAATATCACGTAAAAATATTAAATATGATTTTATTCTTCAAACTAACATGTGAAATTATAATAGATTCATATTTCAAACTTTAATACATTTCCGCTACAAAAATTATATTAATTTATTTTTAAAATTTGAACACCAAAATAAATGAAAAATACAAAAAAAAATAATTATTTTTTATTCAATTTAAGACTTAAAATATATTTAATTTTATTTGAAAAATTATCAGTTATATTTTTATATAATTAAACCTAAAGGTTAAAATATAATTTAAATTTTATGTTTGTTTAGTTATGTTTTAAATATACCATAAATTTATATTTTTTTAATTTAATTTTTATTAAAAAAATCATTTGTTTAAAATATTTTTTTCTATCTAAGTACCGACTTACTTAATTATAATTATTAACATGATGAGGTAATGGTTACTTTTATTTATTCATATCTATAATGATTTCCTTTTAATAAAAATTCAATTAAAAAATATCAAAATTTATAATATAATTTAAACTTGATTGAAGTTTAACTATTTTTTTTCTTGGAGGTTTTCATAGCCTTGTACAAACACGTGGATTAAAAAATATAAAATCAGGTAGTATTAAAAAGGGTTAAATATGTTTTTAGTCCCTACATATTTTTGAACGATTTTGGTTTTAGTCCATTTTCAAATTAAGGTACAATTTAGTCCTTCAATTTTAGAAAACTCTATTTACACTCTTTGACACATTTTTGTTTCAATGTTATTGAAACAATCCAAATGCGAAACGTTATTGAAATAACAAATAAAGTTAAAAAATATTTAGATAAAAAAGACTAAAACCAGAGTTTTCTAAAATTGAAAGACTAAATTGTATCTTAGTTTAAAAATGAACTAAAATTGAAAGACTAAATTGTACCTTAGTTTAAAAATGGACTAAAACCAAAATCGTCCAAGATATATAACTAAAAATATATTTAATTCTTAAAAAAAAAAACTGCGGCCACGTCCAATATTCCAAATCACCGTGTCCTTTTACATAAGCTGAAGATCCGTGGTGACTGGTGAGTGAGTGAGAAGGGCCAAGGCCAATGGCATCAGCAGCAGCGCCGTCGCTGAAAGCGGTACTGGACCGCGTCCAAGGGGCTACTGAGCGCTCTGGCCGGAATTTACAAGAGATCCGTGTTGTGGCGGCTAGCAAGACCAAGTCAGTTTCTGCTCTCCGTCAGGTATACGACGCGGGCCATAGATTCTTCGGCGAGAACTACGTTCAGGAACTCCTTCAAAAAGCTCCTCAGGTTAGTTAGCTCTTTCCCTTTCATGCTTTTTGGTTTCACTTCTCAATACTTACATTTCCTTTCCCAATCACAGCTTCCCGATGACATCGAGTGGCATCTCATTGGCAATTTGCAGAGTAACAAAGTCAAGCCTCTTATCGGTATCTATTGTTCACTATCCCAGCTTCCATTGCTGCAATGAAAACGACGTTGTTTCATTATTATTGTCTCAGTTTCGATTAATCTAAGATTAAGACGTGTTATTTCATTCTCAAACTTGATTTTAAAAAAATATGGGCACTTGTAAAATAACTTTGCCTAATTGTTGATCGTTTGTTGATTAAGAAACATGAGGACAATTTTTCCTAAATGGTGGATTTTGGAAATTTTGTTTTGTGGAGATGAGTTCATATTTACCACATTAATAAATGGGTTCAATGTTGAGGTCATGATTGGGGATTCTAATGCTTTTCTTTTATGTTTCACAGCTGGTGTTCCCAACCTTGCTTGTGTAGAAACTGTGGATGACGAGAAGGTACTTTTTTTTTCTTCACAATTTGTTTTGGTTGTCGGGGTAGTATGTTTTCACGTATATGAGTACACAGATAAGGAGCTAAATCCTGAGTAAATTTTAAATTCTGAGGGGGGACGGAATGTGGAAAATTCTTCATAGAACCTGGAAATTAGGTATAATATGATAACGAGTTTCAGACAAAAGTTTTGGGTTTCACTTGCAGTCTTTAGCATTGGAGCATCTGAAAATGGTAATTTTGAAGATGGGCCTCACATTCTAGAATTAATTTGTGGCGCCACCTCTTAGTCAATGAATTCTCTGGATTGTGCAAATAAAAGGCTTGTTTGGATGAACTTCTCTCTAAGCTCTTTCTAAAAGAGTAAAATAAGAAGAAAACTTGAAATTAGCTTCTTCATAAACTATTATCAGCTTATGTATAAGTTAGTTTATAGAAATACTGTCATAGAGTTTGTCTATTTTTCTTTAATTTTTGGATAAGCTAATTTTAATTTGTAAATTTCAAAATCATTTTTTCTTCTTATTTTCTTTCTTAGAAGGGCTTATTGAGAAACTCATCCAAGGAGAACTTTAATGTCCGATATCAATTTCTTTACAATTCTGTTCCGTAAAGTAAAAATTAATTTCAATTTTGAAATGATACAGAAAATAGTTTACTCTAAAATGTGCTGTCAGACAAGATATTTTTTATTCAGTGCATGCGATCTTAGTATTCTATTGCAAATGGTATAACAGTTATTGGTATTCCATTGTCTGACAGATAGCAAATCTTCTTGATCGTGCTGTAGCGACTGTTGGCAGGAAACCGTTAAAGGTTTTTGTTCAAGTGAATACGAGCGGAGAAACCTGTAAGTTGCACTTGACAGATTAGCCAACCAATTCACTAATTACTATCTGCAGTACGGTATCTTAATAATGTTGACTTGGTTGTGTTAGATTATTAACCCAATTTTTTTTAACACAGCTTCTCTATAATAGATTTCATGTGAAAATACCATCAAAATCACAAGAAAATGTTGCTTCTAATTCTCTTATGGAAAATATGTTTGGAAAATCATTGATTATAACTCATAGATCTCTATACCTAAATATGTAAATGCAGCGAATATTTATCAGAATAATTACTTGACTTTTGGTTTATAATCTATGCCCTACATCTTTGTTTTTCATTTGTTCCATTTTAAAACATAGTTGTTGTAAAAGTTTTCAGTTTATTATTGGTATCAAGAATGACATGTGACTGCTATTTCTTGCCAGCCAAATTTGGTGTTGAACCAGCTCTGTGTGTGGATCTTGTAAAGCACATCACAAACTGCCCAAACCTTGAGTTTTCTGGTCTAATGACAATTGGCATGCTGGATTATTCATCCACCCCTGAAAATTTTAAGGTGGCGAATGTACATTTTGGACATAGTTTATTGGTCTTTTTGGGTCTTCCTATTTGTTTACTTTGTAGATAATTCTCCAAACTGAATATTCTTCTGCACTATCAAGATGTTGTCCAATTGCAGAAGTGAAGTTTGTAAAGCACTTGGAATACCAGAAACGCAATGTGAGCTATCAATGGGCATGACTGGGGACTTTGAGCAAGCTGTAAGGAATCATATTTTGCCCTTAATAGAGATGGCTTAAACAGGAAGAGATACGTATGTGATTTGTGATTATATTTTTTTAACCATCTAACTCTAATTTTTCAGATCGAGATGGGAAGTACAAATGTTAGGATTGGGACTGCCATATTTGGAGCCAGAGAATATCCAACGAAAGACGAGAAGTAGCTATCCTAATTTTGCAGTCTCTTTGTGGGTTGGTATATTGGCGCTGACATTCACAAATCAAACTCAGAACAGCACGAGCAAATTATTCAAGCTATAACTTAGTATATTCGGAATAATTTTCTAGATTGAAGGCTGTATACATTTTCTGTCAAACATAAGAACCAACCTATTCAACTGAAACTGAACCAAGATAATTTGAAACAATAATGATGTGCAGCACCGAAAATAATTATATGAAAAATAGCACATCTGACGAGTTACATTTGTATTAGAAGGAACTTTGTTCTCTTATCTAAGTGGTCATACTTGTTTTTTACTAATGAATTTGAATTCCTGAACTTTCGCGCCTATCACTTCTGCGTCGAACATGATGCGCCTCCCCATCTTCCCAGGTAATAAAATTTCTCAATCAATTCCTACAAACGAGTAGCGCTGTACTTGTAAAGAAAATAATTTTGCTCCACATAATCAAATATGGATACTCACATGCTTTGTTCTTGACCTATGCTGTCATAAAAACTCAGGACTAAAAAACTTTCATGGTAAAAGTCTACAAAACCAAAATGTCCACAAAAATAATGTGGATCACAATTAGCCCATGAGTTTTTATTTTAGAAAAAATATTTATTTTGAATAAAAAAATGTAATTCAATCTTAATTTATTGTAAATTTAAATGTTTTTAATTGGTTAAAAAACTATATATAATTATTTTAACATAAAAGGTTTCAACAAATTTAGTTGTTTAAAATATTTAATTGACTAAATATATTTAATTTTTCTTAAACAAAATTTTAGAATATATAAGATAATCACCTAATTTTATTGTACGAAATATTCATTTAAATAAAACAATTCAATTTACAATAATGAATTGATGATAATAAATCTATGAATTTTTTTTAGTATATGTTTTTTTAATATATGACTTAAATTTATAGTTAAATTCTATCGATTATTTATTTCTCTTTAATAATATATATATATATATATATATATATATATATATATATATAAATTAATTATAAAATTTTTAGAGTGAATTTTATTAGAATTAGTTTAATACTTTTATATTTTGGCTCAACCTTACAAATGTTATTAAATATTATAAGTAAATATTATATGTTTTTTTCTAAGAAATTGATAAAATTAATAAATAAATTATAATAAATAATAATATTAAACTATATATTATATTTTTATTTAATAATATAAAATTTTTAATTTAAGTCTAATAACATTGTAACATATTAAACTATCTAATAAAATATTGATATGAATACATAAATAATATTATTTTTTAAAATTAATTAAAATTTGATGAAATTCACTTTGAATCTTATTCTAACTCACTCGAGGATAGACTTTAAGAGTTGAACATTTATTTTGTTATTCCCACTTAAAAAAACCTCTTAAAAAACTTTTGTAAAGAAGTAATAAGACTGAATCATAAGTCCTAAGTCAAATTTCCAACTCTAAATTTTACCTTGGCAATCTTATTCAAGCCTATAATAAATATAGGTTAACATTAGTATTTATTCAATTTTTTCTTTTTGACTTTTATACATAGTTTTTAATTTCTCTAAGTTCCTACTCACATGAGTGTAAGAGTTGGATCTCTCTCCGTCTTCTTCTACGTATGCTCTTCCTTTGATTTTGATTAAGAAAATGATACTTGAACAACAACTGAAAACATTTAGAGATTGGACAAATGTTCAAATTTCATTGGTGCACGTAGAAAATGAAACTAGACAGAAAAAGTCAACTTCCTTCCAACCAGCCACTAGTAGGTATTGTCTTCCCTCCACCCAGTCACCCGGTGTCGTCCTAGTGTCGACGTTCGAAGGCAAAACCTAGACGGTGTCGTGTTCTCTCCTCCCACGTATCGTGTCGCCGTAATACCGGTTTTCGAAGGCAAAATGTAAACGGTTTCGTCTTCCCTCCTCCAAACTACCCAGTGCAGTCGGAGTGTCGCCGGAAGTCCGTTGCAGTGCCGCCAAAGTACCTTTATAAAAGGTTTTTTCTTTCTTTAAACTATGACTTGCTGGTTTGAACCTGCACTTTCATTTACGAAGTGAGAAAGTCCCACCTGCTCTTTCTATTTGCCAAATGGAAAATTGGGGATTAAACAACTACTGGTGCTTTTTTTGTGTATCGTATAAGGGAAAACACAAATCTATTACCATTAACCTCTCGAAAATATGCACTAACTAATCTTTCAATTACACCTATTTGTACGTAATCAGATTGAAATCAACAAAGAAGGTTGGAAAAATATGTCTACAATCAGAAGTAGGATCACAAACTTTCTCTCTTTTAATACAAGAGACTCTCCCAATCATCTCACCCAGATAAGGACGGACAAAGTACTATGTTTCTTCTTTTTTACAATACCTATTACAAGATAGAGTACTATGTCCACTCCTGAGAGTGGCTTGGGAGCTATATACAAGGTGCATAGGGATAAAGGTCAACTAAGAAATTTAACGTTGTTCATAGTAAGGTCTGGAGCTTTTGATCAATTATCAAACTTAGCCATTCAGAATGGAACATCAGCTAGTCAATATAAACCACCCAAAATTATAAGGAATCATGAAGTTGTCAAACTCTTGGAAAATTTAGCCATTGTGACAGTGTCGTTTGATAGTTAATACTACTTAGAGAATGGAATGACTACCAATGCTTTGTTGATTTCAATCTAATTACGTACAAATAGGTGTAATTGAAAGATTAGTTAATGCATATTTTCAAGAGGTTAACAGTAATATAGATTTGTGTTTTCCCCTATACTATAACGGGACACAAAAAAGCACCGGTGGGTGTTGAACCTCTAATTTTTCGTTTGCCAAATAGAAAGCGCAGTTGAGACTTTCTCACTTAGTAAATGAAAACGCATGTTCAAACCAGCAAGTCATAGTTTAAAGAAAAAAAAGACTTTTTATAAAGGTACTTCGGCACCACTGTAACGAACCTTCGACGACATTGGGTGGTTGGGAGGAGGGAAGACGACACTGTTTACGTTTTGTCTTCAAACACCGACACTACGGCGAAAATATGGTGGCATGGTGGGTGGGAGGAGAGAACACGTCTACGTTTTGCAAAAGAATTTCACTAACTAGCAAATCCATATCAAGATTTTGAAAACTATACCAAAGGGAAATTTCCCCAATTAACTACTCTCAAAGCCAGCTTTCAGTATTGCAGTTCTTAGTTAATCTGAAAGCATGACCTAACAGGCTAGTTCAACAGTTCAGACCGTCAGTTCAGTTTCCAAAAGCAGAAAATGCCACAAATATGAGACACGTTCCAGAAGGCTATACATTAGAACTAATGATCGAGACAGAAAGTTATCAGTGCTAGGACTAAATGTTAATAATACATTACTTCGACAGAAATATGTCCCATGAAAAATGCAGTGTCCCAAATATAACCGATTTTGAGCACTAAATTCGAAGCCTTTGTATAATCTTTGAACAGAATTAAGCCTGCTGTTGCTTTACCATGATCACCTATATTCTACTAGTGAGTTACAATTATTAGAAACTAGAAGCACAATCAACATAAGTTCAAAGTACCCAGTCTGTCTTGACTTAATTTCCACTAAAAAGAGAAGAATGCGCGTCCCTATTATGCATAACATATTAGGATAACACGATATCCTTCCAGTAACAACACTAAAATAGAAAACTAAAATTAGAAAACTTACCAGATTCAGCTTTCCCTTGCTTGAATCAATTGGTGGACGTCTCTGCCAAGTTAGAACAAAATTAGGTACGTGTTTATTAATTATGAACACGGTACGACTTACAGTTAGTATTTAGTGCAGTATTGTATGCTAAAGCATACAATTTTGAATTCCATGACAACTTTCATTATACAATGCCAATAAAATTTATTAAATCAATACAGTAGTATCAGAAACTTAATAGAATTATAGTTAAACAAAGAGATCGATTACACACCTTACAATATTTCTTAAAGACAGAAAAGATTACATCATCATCTACAATTGCTTCTGCATGCTTACTAATTACAGTGATCCACTGGAAATTCAAAAATAAATTTAAATCAAGATATAATTTCCAGAAACAAAATGTTAAAAATTTTATGCTGCAACCTCAATGTAAGAAATAATGTCAATTTGATGTTCACAAAAGCAACCCAGCTAAACTCTGGCTATACACCCAATAGGAAATTTCTGCGTTTAACATGGAAAGTGGAGCTTCTTGAATTTACTAGAAAGCGCTTAGTATTGCCAAACCAGTGAGCAACAATGGTTTTCAACCCAACAACCAGAAACCAAGTTTTTTTTAACTGATCTTGTCTTTATAGTTTGAACCATTAATAAACTCCACTAGTTGAATTAGTCAATATTACCACCTACAGGAAACACAGCTTAAAACTACCTCTACCAGAAGAGAAGAATGAAATGGAACCTTGAGTGCAGTTTTGCAACCCTTACTGGTTTAGAAATTTTTAAAAATATCATTCTATAAATTCAGGCTAATTTGCAACTTGTTTGAATGTATTCTTATTTCAGTTAAAATCTGTAACCAGTTCAAAAATTTGTAATCATAACACAATTTAAATACAGACAAAGAGAGAAAGAAGCTTATAGTTCAAATATTAAGACAATTTAAACAGATAATGTTAAAAACAAAAAAAAAAGGAAAAATAAAAAAAAACTAACTTAAACAAGACCAACTTCACACATTGGTTTTTCCTGAACTACATTTAACCTAAGTTGGATTAAATAAAAACTAGTTTAAGTTTTTGGTACTTTCAAAGATTAACAATTCAAAAATTGTTCCACTATATATAGTTATCAAGCTTTTAGAGTTTAGATAGCCATGGCTAGCCAAATTGATGCTTCTCCTTCAGCAAGTATAAGATAAACTGTGTTCACAAAAAAAAAAGGCCTGTCTCTAACCAGTAGGTTCTAACAGATTGCAGAAGATATTCTACTAAGAACCACTTGATCGAGAGATTCAAAACATGTATGATTGGAAAGAACAATATTAAGGTATGGCAAAGAAAAGAAAAAAACCTGGGACCCTTTACGCCATTTTTCTCTTGGTATTTTAGATGACATTTTTGGGTTGTAGCGGCCCTCCTTTACATCAAGAAAACTGCAATATAAACAGGCTCGTTTATTCCACCTTTAAAGCGTATCCCTTTCACAAAAATGAAACAGATGCAAGTTTAAATGATTACAATTGAACATTTGAAAAAGAATTAGTGCCAAGCACCTCAAGAACCAAAGCCTTCTTCTACCTGTCCACGAAACTCTTCGGAGAAACCATGACATAATTGTACACGTACGAAAAGTTGTACAGAGGAACACAACTGCACAAGGAAAATAGAAACTCAGACTCTTACCCAGATAAGTGACTTTGCACAAACATACAAACCTGCCTCTTTCTTCCAATAGAAGTGAAAATTAGAAAAAAGAAACAGAAACAGAGAAAGAACAAGAATTTCTAAAGGAAACTTGTACTAATATAAGAAGAGTGTAATACCAACCTGTCCGAGAGAAGAACAAATCTTTGATTTGAAGGGTCCTCTAGGGCTGCTTCCAGTAACAACCTCTCAGCCTGAATCATACTTGATTCTCCCCATAAAACCTAAAATATGCAACACTGAATTCATATAAAGAATAAAACAACATATTAATAGCTCTAAAGTATTACAATTTTACGCTCAGTCATATCTGCATGTACTATCACGCTGAAGGCATAAATGCTTGTAAAAACAATGTGTACAATGTTTGGACAAGTACACTCTTCCTATAAGTAAAAACAACCACAAGTTAAAATAAGGTTTTTAGAAAAGTTAAATGATTTTAACTTCTCCAAAAGGCTTATTGAACTTGTCCATTTAACTTCATTTACTTACTTTCAAAGGCACAAATCCTTTCCAAAGAGAAAAAGTGCCAAAAATTATCAGATTATTACAGAGTAATACCATTACTCTATTGGCATTCGGTGCTACAAGTTGGTATTCTGGTGATTAAGCCAATATAGAAATAAAAACATAAATGCAAAAAAGACCATGTTGTCAATTTCTCCACCCTGTAAGTAATATACCACTTAACCAAGTAGAAAGAGTTCGCCATCGACGAAGAAGACAAAATAAAAACACATCCACTTTCCCTATTTTTACGAAGCAAAACTTATCATAGAAGCAACATTTCATTGTTTTACAATTTCGAAAAGGAAGACAAGTTCGTGAATAAGTTAGTGGCATCGCTTTCTCAACAACCGATTCGAGAGAGAAAAAGAAAAACCTGAATGCTATTACTGATTTGACGACCGTAGAAGAACTGCGACCTGGTGGTTGACTCATCCAGCACAAAGCCTGGCGTGGAGTGAACATAAATCGAGAATCTCGAAACGTCACCGTTCTGAAAAAATACAAACAGTTCAGACGTTCCCCAAATTTCAGATTATAAGGAAATCAAATGAGAAAGATGCGAAACCTGGAAAAAAGCGTCCCAGAGGAAATCGAGAGGGAGGTTGCGGCGAACGAGGAACAAGAAAGCGATCTTGGGAGGTTGCGGCGAATGAGGAGTCACTGAACCCTTTAATTTAATCCATGTACATAAAGTGGTTTATCAAACTATTTATCAAGCTGAGATATTTAGTGATTTTGTTCAAGCTTGACGGAGCAGCATGAAATAGGAATGGATCATGCTTACTTACAAACCAAAGCCTCAATTACTGCTGAGGTTTAGTGTCCTAAAACGTTGTGTGGTGTCACTACCACAACCAACTTCATCTTCAGCCACCACAAACTCCCTCAATGCCATAATCAACCACCATTCATCCCAAGGTGCTCACCGGCATGTTCTTGTTACCTACGCCTATATGCTCAAAACCCATGTCCCTTCTGACGCCTACACCTTCCCCAGTCTTCTCAAAGCTTGCTCTTCTCTCAACCTCTTTTCCCTCGGTCTCTCCCTCCATCAACGGCTCCTTGTTAAAGGCTTGTCTCTTGATCCCTACATTGCCTCTTCTTTGATCAATTTCTACGCCAAATTTGGGTGCGTCGATGTTGCTCGCAAAGTTTTCGACTTTATGCCCGTGAGGAACGTTGTACCTTGGACCACCATTATTGGGTGCTACTCGCGCATCGGCCATGTTTCTGAAGCCTTTTTTCTGTTTGATGGAATGCGTCACCAGGGAATTCCACCCAGTAGCGTTACCATGTTGAGCTTGCTGCTTGGAGTTTCTGAACTTGTTACCGTGCAGTGTTTGCATGGTTGTGCAATTTTGTGTGGGTTTGTGTCTGATATAAACTTATCAAATTCTTTTCTGAATGTGTATGGGAAGTGTGGAAACATTGATGATTCTAGGAAGTTGTTTGATCACATGGATGAAAGGGACTTGGTTTCGTGGAATTCTTTGATCTCAGCTTATTCTCAGATTGGGAATCTATGTGAAGTTTTGCTACTTCTCAAGACGATGAGGGTACAAGGTTTTATGCTTGATCTGCAGACTTTTGGGTCTGTCTTGTCTGTGGCTGCATCAAGGGGTGAGTTGAAATTGGGAAGGTGCTTGCATGGGCAGATTTTAAGAGCTGGTTTTGACTTGGATGCACATGTTGAAACATCGTTAATTGTAACGTACCTAAAATGTGGGAACATTGACATTGCATTTAGAATGTTTGAAAGGAGTTCAGATAGGGATGTAGTTTTGTGGACAGCAATGATCTCAGGCCTTGCGCAGAGTGGGTCTGCAGACAAAGCACTAGCTGTTTTTCGACGGATGTTAAAATTTAGAGTGAAGCCATCTACTGCTACTATAACTAATGTAATCACAGCTTGTGCGCGACTTGGGTCTTGTAATCTGGGGACATCGATTCATGGCTATATACTAAGGCAGGAATTACAGATGGATATTGGTGTTCAGAACTCTCTTGTTACCATGTATGCTAATTGTGGTCGCTTGGATCAGAGTTCCATAGTATTTAATATGATGGACAAAAGGGATTTGGTTTCCTGGAATGCTATGGTTGCTGGATATGTTCAAAATGGCTATATTTGTAAGGCCATGTTCCTTTTTAATGAAATGAGATGTGGTCATCAAACACCTGATTCAATAACCATTGTTTCCCTCCTACAAGGGTGTGCGTCCACTGGACAACTGCACTTGGGAAAATGGATCCACGGTTTTGTGATAAAAAATGGCCTTAGGCAATGTATCTTGGTTGACACTTCTTTGGTCGACATGTACTGCAAATGTGGCGATTTGGATACTGCCCAGACGTGTTTCAACCAGATGCCAAGTCATGATTTGGTCTCATGGAGTGCAATAATTGCAGGATATGGCTATCATGGCAAAGGGGAGATTGCATTGAGGTCATACTCAAAGTTCCTGGAAAGTGGGATGAAACCCAACCGTGTGATTTTCCTCTCAGTCCTATCTTCATGTAGTCATAATGGACTTGTAAAGCAGGGCTTGAACATATACGAATCAATGATCAAAGATTTTGGGATTGCACCAAATCTTGAACACCATGCTTGTGTAGTGGATCTCCTCTGTCGAGCTGGGAGGGTAGAGGAGGCACTCAACGTGTACAAGAAAAAGTTCTCAGATCCCGTTCTCGATGTTTTGGGCATAATCCTTGATGCTTGTCGAGCAAATGGGAATGATGAACTTGGTGATACAATAGCTAATGATATTCTCCTGCTGAGGCCTACGCATGCTGGAAATTTTGTACAGTTAGCGCATTGCTATGCTTCAACAAACAAGTGGGAAGAAGTGGGTGAGGCATGGACTCATATGAGATCTCTTGGTTTGAAAAAAATTCCTGGTTGGAGCTTTATTGACATACACGGGACCATCACTACATTTTTCACTGATCACAACTCACACCCTCTGTTTCAAGAAATAGTTGGTACACTAAAATTTTTGAGAAAGGAAATGATCAAAATGCAGGAAGTGGACATTAACCTTGAAAGCAGCCACATGATATCACAATAACGTGCTGAAATGTTATATCTAATTGGAATTTTTTCCACTCATGAAGTGTCATATGAGCCTCAATGTTTTTGAATTTCCATAGAAGATTGTGACCCATTCACTTTCTTTTCTTTTACATTTTTGGGTTGACATGACATCAGGTATCTAGGCAGATGACTAACCATAAATACATTCAAAAGAGCTTTTAGCAACATCCCAACATTTTTAGCATGGAAAAGGGGTTGCAGAAGACAAGGATGCAGAAAAATGATTCATGTCCATCAAAAAGATACGTCAACATTTAATATATACATTGAAAGAGGAAAAAAGATAGATTTGTAGATTATATAATATGATAAAAAGAATAGAAAATAAAATATAAGTATAGTAGCTAAGATGAAGGTATATGTGTATCATTGTTCAAGAATAAATACATGTAACTTACTCCTACTCAGAAAGAGACAGCTTTTGGGATTCCATCCTGCAACCTCCAAATTCCAAGCCAACCTTATTGTTTTATCAAGGCTCCCTCTTATTTTCATGGAATAATTCTTTATAAATTATCTTCTGTTTCTTCAATGAATCACTAGATAATATTATTATCCTCATATTGCTTTCAGAATGTTTTTAATTATTAAAAATTAATAAAGTGTATATTTGAGGACAAAATTTTAGGAAAAAACTAGAATTTATTTTAGGAAAAAATTATTTGACACCAAAAACAAATAACCTATCGGAAGGGTTAAATATCATTAAAAAAAAGTAAACTTTTATATTTGTAAACTTTTAATGTTAAAATATCATCGTCCAATTGTTATTATTATTAGTTTTTTTGGAGATATGTCTACACAAAATAAAAAGAATGTTATAAAAATTATATAATATTTAAATTAATAATATGAGATAAAATAAGTAAACTACCGGAAAAAAATAGTCTTCCAAAGCATACACCTTTTTACAATTGGTTAAAATTTATTGAAAATTATAAAATTAAAACTACACTCATCAAATAAATAAATAAATCTAAAATTACAAGATTCAATCAATAAAATTAGAGAAATAATTTATATTTATGCTATTTTTTGTTTATATCTTTTGCAGTATATATATATATATATATATATATATATATATATATTGTTGTAAAAGTATCTTAAATTTAAATATACTTTCTTCTTAAACAATGTATTTTAAAGAATATAATATATAAGTGTGATGACCTCACATACTGTGTGGAGAAGATTGGGATGTTAAATGAGGCAAGAAAGTAAGGTTAAACTTTTTAATAATGAATAAATTGACAGAAAATAAGGAGAGTGTGTGTGTGTATGGGACGTAAGAGAGAAACACGTAAACATGGGGGTGGAGTTTGGAGTATGCGAATCTTGAAACGAAACCAAGCTTTAAGAAATAAGTGAAGATCCTCTTCTTCTGCAGCTTAGCACACCACATCGTTGCAATTTGCAAAGATGAATAGGAGGCAGCAAAAAGCCTTCAGATTTGTGATATGGATTCTGGGACTCTTTCTCATCGCTTACATTGCAGGACGACCCTTGTATTGGCATCTCTATGAATCCATTAATTCTACCTCTTCTCCTTGTCCTCCTTGCCAATGTGATTGCTCTCTTCAACCCCTTATTTCTCTTCCAGAAGGTATTCGTTTTTTTCTTTCTTAGTTATCATCATCTTTCATTCAAAATATATACGAAAACTCTTCCATCTCTCGCTCATATTAGGTTATTAGGATACTTAGGTTACGACCCATCTCATTCTAGTATACACACTCTCTTAAACACATTTTTAGGCTTAATGCTTATTTAATTATGACTCTCATGATTATTAATTTTAAATAATAAGACTGTATTACAAAGTTTGTTTTTGAATTCTTTAAAGAATTGATTCAATGAAACACTAAACACACACTTAACCATGTCTTGTTACACTTGCTTGTAGATTTCATCTGCAAATAGGAAGGGTTATTAATTTTTTTTTTACCTTTGCAAAGTGAAAAATGAAACACCGTATGATCAAATTTTGATCATGTTTGGTCCTTCATTCTGATTATGGTGAATGGGTTGTTTGTTGTACATATATTTCGCTGAACATGGTTTGTAAACCAAAGAGTATTTATTAAGGGATTGGCTAATCAAATTGTGTGATCAAATATTGAACTTAATTAAACAGACTCTTTGGCTGTGCAATGGAAAACAAGACAGCTGATAGGGTCTTCATAGATATGTTTTTTATGCTCTGACAACTGCTAATTATTAACATGGTGTCTCTGGTTGATTCTGCAGGATTGACCAACAATTCCATTTTAGGTTAGTTCCTCCACCCTTTTGTAAATAGAGAAAAGCAACATGTAGAAGGTCATGATTATACATACGCCTCGGTTTAAGTAACCCATGTTGGATCATGATGCAATTTTGGGGTTTGGAGACTTGATAAAAGATAGGGAAATTACTAACTTGCACTTTCCTCTAAAAGAAAAGATGTTGGATCGGTTTTTTATCCCAGCTTTTTGCATCTACTCACATCCTAAAACGGTGTAATACTTGATTTACGTAAAGTAATTTATTGAGATAACTTTGGCACAGTGGTGCATAGACATAATTGAATATTTGGAGAGTCTTAGAATCATGTGTCCTTCCAATTAAAAAGTGACACGTGCTTGCAGAATTCGTTGTTAGTCAATTTTTCTGAAATGGAGGAGAGATTTAACTGTGACCATATATGTGTTATAATTAACTATATTCATGTAGTTAAAAGGATAAGATGATGTTAACATTTTAGTCTGATATGGTGGATGCCAACATATATTTTTCGAGGATAATACTATGAATATCCAAATTATAGTACTTTTGATCCTATACAATTTCAGAATTTACATATTAACATATATATGTTGTAGATTGCATGAGGCATGACCAAGAGGTGAGTGAAGAGATGGGGAAGAATTTTTCAGACCTTTTAGCAGAAGAAGTAAAGGAAAAAGAAGCTGAAGCTGAGGAAAAACAAAGAAAGGCAGATTCAATGCTTTTAGAGGCTAAGAAAATAGCATCTCAGTACCAAAAGGAAGCTGACAAGTGCAATTCAGGGATGGAGAGTTGTGAGCAGGCAAGGGAAAGAGCTGAGACAACACTTGAAAATCAGATGAAAGAAACTGCTTTGTGGGAGCTGAGGGCTCGCCAAAGAGGCTGGAACAAAGATGCTTCAAAGAAAGCTCGAGCACGTTCTTGATTAGGTTAGAACCCCTTTTGTTTCACACTCTTCTATTCTTCTTTTATTATTCTCGTTACCTCATATATTATTTAGTAAAAATAAATGCACAAGGATACTTCTGCTTTTAAATTTCCCTTAGATTGAGCCATGTATTTCTCAACTTAGCACTCAACTATTCAGTTTGCTCATGAATCGTTAATTTTGTTTGTTGTATTGTGTTCGAAAAAAGTTGCATGATGTGTGTTTCACTACGAGTTATGTATATGCATGTTTGCATTTTACTCACATTTTCATGTCAAATGTGAAAAGGTGCAGAGGTTTTCCTCTTTCTTCAAAAGGGATGTTTGTCAATTAGTCTGAGACTGAGAACCAAATACAACAAATTGCAAACCTTCACGAACTAGAAAAGATAAAGTTATAATCCTCTTTAAAGGCAAACTGAGTTGAAAAAAAATGAACTTAAAAATAACATTAGTCTTCTATAAAATAAATGATATTTTCGTATCATCCACAAAAAAACACTTAATAACTCATTTTAATATATATATATATATATATATATTCAAATGCATTGGTTATAGTTATAGTTTGATTATATGATTAATTTATGGTGTTAATGCATCGAGTTGTTTTAATATTGATTGAGTAAATTTAAAGTTCATAACACTGATCTAGTCATTTTTTTATTTATCAAAAATAGATACAAACAAACTCATTCCACAAGCGCTTCTCGTTGAACCCTTCACGATTGAGACTTGAGACCATGCTTTTCTGGAAATAATTTTGTAATGAAAAGAGAGATAAAAAAAAAAAAAAAAGGAGGGACTAATATAGCACATAGAAATAAAGTATATTATTAGTTATTACATTTCTAACTTGAGGTTGTTTAAATTTATTGCGAAATCTAGTAGTTTGGTTTAGATTTATGAAAACACATATAATCTTATCAAAGTTTATATGTTATTGGAAAAATTACGTCTAGATCTCCTAAAATTATACTAAATAAAAGTTATACCCTTTTTAATTTGAAAATAAACATCTATTTTCCAAATATTTTTAATAAAATTACATTTATATCTTGTTTAATATTTTCTCTAATAGTTCTCCAATAAAACAACATTCAACTTTTATATTTCTCTTAAAGAAAGCGACATTAGCTCCTATATTATCTAAAAGTAATATATTGATTAAAATTTAAGTAGAAAATATTGAAAACTTAAAATTAAAGTTTTAAAATTTAGTAATTATAAAAAATTAATAAATTAGAAAAATTAAGAATTTTTTTATTTGAGATATTCGTTAATTTTTTAATTAAAATTGATTTTCAAAAAATCAAACGAAAAGTTCACCCAACCTTTTATTATAAAAATTTTAATTAAAATAAAACGTGTAAGTTATGTGATTTTTTTTATGTGGAGAATTAATCTTAAAATTGAGTCTTTTACACATTAGACATATGATTCATCAATAAAAGAAATGATACTTCGATACCTACAAAACAAAAAGAAAACCCTCAAGATTACTCATCTTATCAATATAATAATATATTAATACTTTGAATTAAAACATAATAATTAAAATATTAATACACTGGATTACTAAATTGCAATCATCCATTCTCTTACTCCATACTTATAAAACAATATTATATTTATAAAATAATAAAGTAACAAAAGTTTGATCAACAATATTATTTTATATTAATTATACAAAAATTCACATACTTTAAGACATAAAAAATAATAAAAAATATAACGAAATAAATTAATAATCATGTCATTTTATTAACAAAAAATTAAATAATAAAAACATAATTAAAAAATATAAATTTTTGAATACCCAATAAATAAATAAAAATTAATAATAGAAACTCAAAGAAGTTTATGAAAAACTTTAATCTTAATTAAACCGTTGTCTTTTATATGTTGCATATTATATATAACATTTCTTTGTCAAAAAAACTAAGATACAAATTAAATAATATAAAAGAGTTCAATTAAATCGTGTGCTAACTATAATATTAAATTAAATAAATAAAACTAGAAAAAAGAATATTAGTTTTAAAACAGGATTCTAGCTAAAAGCTAATTTGAGTATTTAGATCAACTTCTTATAAATTTGTTTTTAATATCACTCTAATAGATCTTTAATGTATATAAATTCATGTTCATTTTTTATTTTTTTTATTTTTTTATGTAAAACTTTTATTTTGCACCCAACAATAAGATACAACATGACAATGGAATTGTCTGGCAGAATAATTCCAGTAAGTTTTATAAGAATCGTTTTTCAATCAAAATTCCTTTTTCAATCAAAATTCCTTGTAAAAGTTACCCATGATAGGGGATGAGAATGTGAAATTTCTCAAGAAAAAAAAAGTTTTTTTTTATAATTATGTTTGAATATTCTTCAAAACATTTTAAAATATCAAATATATTTGACATTTTTTCAGAAACATGATTTCCAAGAAAGATAACAGAAATCGAGGATGAAAAAAGATTTCATCTGGTTTGGCAAACACGTCAGCAGCAAGGCCTTTCCTATTTGAGGGTTAAGCAGAGATTAGGCAGAGAGCCCTATTCTCAATCTGCCATGGAACTCCAACTATCCAAAATAAAATTTCCAGATGTTACTGAAAAATTATTCTTTTTATATTACAATAACATATTACTTGGTGTGATTATCATTTTATAATTGGGGTATAATGTATATAAGAGCTCTCACTAACCCAGATAAAATGGTCCCATCAGAGCTCATAATCCGCAGCTACTTTACCTTCTCCATTAATTAACCGTAGCGACATTTGTCTTCAAAATCTGTTTGTGTGGAGTATGCTGTATAGAAATCTCATCAAAATTTCTTTACGTGGAGTATCTATCTTCGTAGGTCAGTCAATAATCAGCTTAGGTTAAGTCATGGAGGAGTGGCTAACAATGCAGAAACTTCAAAGTGGTTAACAACTTCCTGGCTCAGCAAGCGCATAGCAGCTCCCTGAGAGAATTTCCTTGCAAACAAAAAACATGGAACGGACGTGGAATTGCTACGACACCATTCTATCCTGTACTCAGTCTCATAATAAACATGATTGATACCCTGTTTAAAGAAAGGATATCAGGCGAAGAAAATAGTGGCATAAAGAACATGCACTAATTTGTAACTAAAGAAACATGTAATAATCACCTAAGCAAAAACATAAGCCACAAAATCTATCTTCGAGCACAAAACAAAATAGAGGACTTCTGATTAGTAGCCAAAAAGTAGCAAAATAGACGAAGATCCTTTTCATTTGAGCTTTATTCAAGCCTTCCAATAGAGGGTGAGCCATGACACAACGGTAAAGTTGTGCCTTGGTGATTAGTTCATTATGGGTTTGAATCTATAAATAACTCCTTGCACATGGGCCCATACCATCGCGAAACAAAGAGCCTCTAACACCTGGGTACGTTGATTAGGTTATTCAGGTTCTCAAACAAAATCATTATTGGCTTTCAACCTAAGAAACCAGGCACTTCAGTCTTGTCATGAAAGGTGGCAGTTTGTCTATTGACTTAATATTAATTGCACCATAATTAACCATTACCAAGACTAATTTCAAGAGAGTCCTGCTTTCGACCATCTAAGTTCCCATCCACAGTTAGTGCCGGGACAACAGAAGACATTAAGATTGAACCTTCTCATTTTCATTTTTCCACTCCATAAATGGCCTAAATCTATGCTTAAGTCGAGTATGAAGCGTCAGAAGAAAACCTTTATTTCCATTATCCTTTGAGGGCCGGCATTTGAATAGCCAAAAGTAACAGGATGCCAGCCTTTATTCTCCATTTTTGTAGTAGACTGATTCCATAGGGTATAGGTTATCGTTCTACGTTCAAGTTCGCTTTCGTGGCCATGCATCTATAAAGAGAAGAGAAATGCATATTAAGATTACAAACAATATCCATGCAGATTGATCCTTGAAAAGTTACTGGACACCAATGACAACATTTAATCAAAGTACTTTGTGAATGAAGCAGAAGCAAGAATAAATTCAGTCAAGGAACACATTTCCGAAACCAACATAGATAATGATGATGAAATAAATATCTAAGTATCTTACTGCAAGCAATGTCTGCACATAGTGTTCATCTGGAATACAATTGTGCTGCTTCTGAAGTTTCTGCACTTGCACCAAAATCATAAGTATCTTACTGTAAGCAATTATCAGTATTGAAATAAAAGAAAAATATATTATGAAATGAGTAGTGAGTAGCATCACAAATTATCACTGCAAACAACATTATGTCTCTCAGCAGCATACCCCGTAAAATTATATCATTGAACACAACTACTAGAACATATTTTGCAAATTAGACGTAAATAAAAGAAAATATCCAACAATGCTTAAATAATCACTGATCAAATTTTAAATCTCACATCCAGAACTTTAAACAGCTGCTGCTTAAAAAAGTCACAAACTATGGGAAAAGGGTAAAGAGGAACCTCCAAACTCCCGGGTTTCGAAATAAAACTTTACAAAAGAATTTCACTAACTAGCAAATCCATATCAAGATTTTGAACACTATACCAAAGGGCAATTTCCCCAATTAACTACTCTCAAAGCCAGCTTTCAGTATTGCAGTTCTTAGTTAATCTGAAAGCATGACCTAACAGGCTAGTTCAACAGTTCAGACCGTCAGTTCAGTTTCCAAAAGCAGAAAATGCCACAAATATGAGACACGTTCCAGAAGGCTATAAATTAGAACTATTGATCGAGACATAAAGTTATCAGTGCTAGGACTAAATGTTAATAATACACTACTTCGACATAAATATGTCTCATGAAAAATGCAGTGTCCCAAATATAACCGATTTTGAGCACTAAATTCCAAGCTTTTGTATAATCTTCCAACAGAATTAAGCCTGCTGTTGCTTTACCATGATCACCTATATTCTACTAGTGAGTTACAATTATTAGAAACTAGAAGCACAATCAACATAACTTCAAAGTACCCAGTCTGTCTTGACTTAATTTCCACTAAAAAGAGAAGAATGCGCGTCACTATTATGCATAACATATTAGGATAACACGATACCCTTCCAGTAACAACACTAAAATAGAAAACTAAAATTAGAAAACTTACCAGATTCAGCTTTCCCTTGCTTGTATCAATTGGTGGACGTCTCTGCCAAGTTAGAACGAAATTAGGTAGGTGTTTATTAATTATGAACACGGTACAGACTTACAGTTAGTATTTAGTGCAGTATTGTATGCTAAATCATACAATTTTGAATTCCATGACAACTTTCATTATACAATGCCAATAAAATTTAATAAATCAATACAGTAGTATCAGAAACTTAATACAATTATAGTTAAACAAAGAGATCGATCACACACCTTACAATATTTCTTAAAGACAGAAAAGATTACATCATCATCTACAATCGCTTCTGCATGCTTACGAATTACAGTGATCCACTGGAAATTCAAAAATAAATTCAAATCAAGATATAATTTCCAGAACGAAATGTTAAAAATTTTATGCTGCAACCTCAATGTAAGAAATAATGTCAATTTGATATTCACAAAAGCAACTCAGCTAAACTCTGGCTAAACACCCAATAGGAAATTTCTCCGTTTAACATGGAAAGTGGAGCTTCTTGACTTTACTAGAAAGCGCTTAGTATTGTCAAACCAGTGAGCAACAATGGTTTTCAACCCAACAACCAGAAACCAAGTTTTTTTTAACTGATCTTGCCTTTATACTTTGAACCATTAATAAACTCCACTAGTTGAATTAGTCAATATTATCACCTACAGGAAACACAGCTTAAAACTACCTCTACCAGAAGAGAAGAATGCAATGGAACCTTGAGTGCAGTTTTGCAACCCTTACTGGTTTAGAAATTTTTAAAAATATCATTCTATAAATCCAGGCTAATTTGCAACTAGTTTGAATGTATTCTTATTCCAGTTAAAATCTGTAACCAGTTCAAAAATTTGTAATCATAACAGAATTTAAATACAGACAAAGAGAGAAAGAAGCTTATAGTTCAAATATTAAGACAATTTAAACAGATAATGTTAAAAAAAAAAGGAAAAATAAATAAAAACTAACTTAAACAAGACCAACTTCACACATTGGTTTTTCCTGAACTACATTTAACCTAAGTTGGATTAAATAAAAACTAGTTTAAGTTTTTGGTACTTTCAAAGATTAACAATTCAAAAATTGTTCCACTATATACAGTTATCAAGCTTTTAGAGTTTAGATAGCCATGGCTAGCCAAATTGATGCTTCTCCTTCAGCAAGTATAGGATAAACTGTGTTCACAAAAAAAAGGCCTGTCTCTAACCAGTAGATTCTAACAGATTGCAGAAGATATTCTACTAAGAACCAGTTGATCGAGAGATTCAAAACATGTATGATTGGAAAGAACAATATTAAGGTATGACAAAGAAAAGAAAAAAACCTGGGACCCTTTACGCCATTTTTCTCTTGGTATTTTAGGTGACATTTTTGGGTTGTAGCGGCCCTCCTTTACATCAAGAAAACTGCAATATAAACAGGCTCGTTTATTCCACCTTTAAAGCGTATCCCTTTCACAAAAATGAAACAGATGCAAGTTTAAATGATTACAATTGAACATTTGAAAAAGAATTAGTGCCAAGCACCTCAAGAACCAAAGCCTTCTTCTACCTGTCCACGAAACTCTTCGGAGAAACCATGACATAATTGTACACGTACGAAAAGTTGTACAGAGGAACACAACTGCACAAGGAAAATAGAAACTCAGACTCTTACCCAGATAAGTGACTTTGCACAAACATACAAACCTGCCTCTTTCTTCCAATAGAAGTGAAAATAAGAAAAAAGAAACTGAAACAGAGAAAGAACAAGAATTTCTAAAGGAAACTTGTACTAATATAAGAAGAGTGTAATACCAACCTGTCCGAGAGAAGAACAAATCTTTGATTTGAAGGGTCCTCTAGGGCTGCTTCCAGTAACAACCTCTCAGCCTGAATCATACTTGATTCTCCCCATAAAACCTAATATATGCAACACTGAATTCGTATAAAGAATAAAACAACATATTAATAGCTCTAAAGTATTACAATTTTACGCTCAGTCATATCTGCATGTACTATCACGCTGAAGGCATAAATCCTTGTAAAAACAATGTGTACAATGTTTGGACAAGTACACTCTTCCTATAAGTAAAAACAACCACAAGTTAAAATAAGGTTTTTAGAAAAGTTAAATGATTTTAACTTCTCCAAAAGGCTTATTGAACTTGTCCATTTAACTTCATTTACTTACTTTCAAAGGCACAAATCCTTTCCAAAGAGAAAAAGTGCCAAAAATTATCAGATTATCGGTGCTACTAGTTGGTATTCTGGTGATTAAGCCAATATAGAAATAAAAACATAAATGCAAAAAAGACCATGTTGTCAATTTCTCCACCCTGTAAGCAATATACCACTTAACCAAGTAGAAAGAGTTCGCCATCGACGAAGAAGACAAAATAAAAACACATCCACTTTCCCTATTTTTTACGAAGCAAAACTTATCATAGAAGCAACATTTCATTGTTTCACAATTTCGAAAAGGAAGACAAGTTCGTGAATAAGTTAGTGGCATCGCTTTCTCAACAACCGATTCGAGAGAGAAAAAGAAAAACCTGAATGCTATTACTGATTTGACGACCGTAGAAGAACTGCGACCTGGTGGTTGACTCATCCAGCACAAAGCCAGGCGTGGAGTGAACATAAATCGAGAATCTCGAAACGTCACCGTTCTGAAAAAATACAAACAGTTCAGACGTTCCCCAAATTTCAGATTATAAGGAAATCAAATGAGAAAGATGCGAAACCTGGAAAAAAGCGTCCCAGAGGAAATCGAGAGGGAGGTTGCGGCGAACGAGGAACAAGAAAGCGATCTTGGGAGGGCCGTCGAAGACACGAGAAACGGAAATTGAGGGTTTGGGAGAGTGGAATCTGAAGAGAGAAAGGAGGAGTAAAACGACGACGCATGAGAGGGAAGCGGAGAAGAAGATCAGCATTTTTCTACTTATCGCGTGGCGTCTCTTGGCGCCTCTAGCCGCCGATGCCATTCCTCCCAGCCTGCTTCAGCTTCAGCTTCAGGTTGGTTAACTGTAGCACTAGTAATAACCGTCGCTAATCTGTTTAGATATATGCATAGCATAGCGTGAAGAAGAAGTTGAAATCGAAGGGTATGCACATGCAGATGCTGGGAGAAACACTAACTCTTTGTTTTCAGTAATTATTAATAATAATTTGGTTCTCTTTCTCTCCGCTTTCATGGAGACAGGTGTTGAGACTCTTCTGAAGCCTCACACGCAACTTCGACTACATCAATACGTCGTCGTCGTTACCAGCACTTTTGACCTGTACAGCTCGGTGGGTCCCACAGCTGCATCCTTTGCACGTCAGCGCGTGGTAGCACTGAACGCGGCACCGCCACCGCCGCTCCTCAGTGCACACATTGTTACCTACCAAACACTCACTGCCGTTTTCCTTTTTAACAAAACAAAAAGGAAAATACTATTTCTTCGAACTGGTGAGAATTAATTACATGTCATGATGTGTTACCACCTTCCATTTTATCCAATCATGTCCGTATTTAAGAAGGAAATTTTAAACTGTAGATGTCTTCTTTTCTTTTATTGTGTTTTTTATCTGCAGATCTAAACACTAGGATGTTTACTTGAATTGATTACAGAGTGATTAACTGCATTTGAAAATTTGAAAGAATTTAAGGATGATTTTTTTTTATTTGAGTGGATTTGAAGGTAATTGAAAGTGAAGTTGTGAGTAAAGTTTGTAAGAATTAAGGTAAGATTTGATTGATGTGACAATTAAAAAAAATTTATTTAATTGATAGAAAATAAAGATTATTAAAATATCTCTAAATATTAAAATAATATAAAATGATATTTGTTAATGTTATATTTAATTGTAAAAATGTTTATTAAGAGTAAAAAATTTAGAATAATTATTAAAAATAATTTTAAAAATTTAATTGGTAAAAAATTTAATTATAAATAATTTTAAAAATGTTATATTTAAATTAATAATTATTATGCTATGACAAGAATTTTTTTAATAGTAATTAATTAATTATTATTAACATTTTTATATCGTAATTAATTTAATTGCTATTAGGAAAACTATTTCAAGAATAGTTAATTCATTAATATTACAAAATGGTAACGCAGTTTTTTTTTTATATTCCATAATCTTGATTAAATTTATTTATTTTTTTAAACAGAAATGGATTGAAAAGCAGCAATGTGGAACATTCGTAAAGGAATTTTTTGTGCATTTTCTTTCCACGGAAGGAAAAGTCAGCTAGGAGTTTGAGTATTGCAGAGCCACCTGTGTCGAGTTCATAGTTATGTCCCACGCGGATGAGGTTGAAATGTTTGTGTTTTATTCTCTTTTCTTTTCTTTTTTCTTTTGTACAAAAAAAGAAGAAAAGTTTCTGCTATGCATCACCGAGAAACCTGCGCCACCGCAAGTGGAGGTGGATTAACGGCAAGAGGTCATAGCTCAGGATTCTTGAACACTACTAAGTCCTTCTTCATCGTTCGATTATCTTCTGTCACTTCACCACACCAGAGTGTGAGACTGAGCCCAACCACCATCACCACGAAGCAAAACGGAGGAGTTGCAGGGTGTTGGCTTCGTCTTCTTCATAAGGATAACCGAATACGCATATGTTGTAATCGGATACAGCTACGCGATCTTTTTCTCCATGGCCTGTAACTGAGTACGGGTGTTGTTGTAACCGGATACAGTTGCGCATTCACTTCATCCATGACGTGTAATCGAGTACGGTAGTTGCTGTAACCGAATACGCAGTTTCTTCTTCGTCTTCTCCACCCTTCTCCAACTTCAAACACTGATCAATCACCTCCGTTCTTCATCTTCCAGTAACCTTACCACTAATCCTGCAAAAACGACACAAACATGCTTGCCTAACAACAGGAGTATTTCAAACATAACGCGATTCATCCCTCCAAATCTCCTCTCATGAACGGGTGACTGAATAGTGTTGGAATCCCGCTATTACGCTCAAATCATCCCTTGCAATGCATCGCCAATGAACACAATTTTTTTTTAATTTATCGCTCGCTACCAACCTTCAACAATAAATTACTTTCAAGTGAACACACCCTAGTTGTTGTTTTTATGTGTTAGTAAAGGATTACTTTTTTATGTTTGATGATAAAACTATTAAGATAGTAAAAGAATAATACACTTCAGCATACATAAACTTTTTAATATTTATTTGAGAATTATTTTTTTCTTATTTTTTATTTTTTATTTTTTAAAAAATATAAAAAATTATTTTTTCATCATTGTTTTATTTTTATGCTTCCCAAATAAATTTTGTGTTTAACTTTTTCACTTTTTTTATTTTTGTTTTTAATGATTAATCATTTATAGAAACTCATTACAAAAAATAGTTGACTTTTTGTAGTTTTAGTTAAAATAAATTTAATTAATTCAAACAAAATAATTAATTTTGTATCGTTTTTTCTTGACATACAACATCAAATTTATTTAAATAGTTAAATAATATACTTACACACACACACACACACATATATATATATATATATATATAATAGTATTTTTATGGGTTTTTCTCTAACTAGAGTATTTTTTTTTCGATTTTTAAAAAAGTTCAGTGCTTTATAAAAATTTCTTAGTCTTTTATTTGATTTCATTTACCTTTTTATTTTTATTTTTCAAATCTAATTTTAGTATTTTCTACAAAGTTTATTAGTCAAATATAATCTTTATCTCAATATAATTTTTTATCATGCATAAATCCAGAATATAATTCATATGTTAAAAATAAATATCCTTTAAAATTTGTATTTATAATATATTTATACATAAACTTATTTATTTATTTCTCAGTCATGTCATCCATGAGTGATGATTCCAAAATGTAAGGCCTACTTTTCATTTCCAGAAAATATGAGACCAGGCCCACTAACCTTGTTGCTACAAATGGAAATTTAAAGCCAAAGCCCATAAATGAACCCAAAAAAAGGAAAACCAAGAAATCACCCATATGCAACACTAATAATTCCAAAAGAATAAACATAAAAGGGAAGAAATGTGAAATAAAACGAATAATTTGATAAGAAGATTAAAAAGATAGGTTTAATTGAGTTTTAACTTTTATATAAATTTAGAGATTTTAATCAAATTTGTATTATTATTTTTATTTATTAAGCAATAAAAAATTAATATTTTTTACTGAGTTATTGTGATTTATTTATTTTTGTTAATTATAGGATATAATTGTTATTTGTACCGTACGGTACTTAGGGTGTCGTACGGTCTCCTACGCAAGGGCAGATCGACCGGCCATACTAGTCTGGTTGACCTGTCGTATCGATCGGTTACTTCGGGACCGAGCGGTACCTATTCAGATGACCACTAGGACAATCCCATCCAACCAAGTGGATAGATTATAAACGATAACAACTGATTAAAGCTCCTAATGGAGGTTAAGGCGTGATTGGGCCGTCGACAAGCCCACGAAAGGTAAAAGCCCATTACAACTAGTATAAATAGAGGTCTCAGGTATGTCTTCAGACCAGATTGCACTCGCTGCACATTATGTATTACTCTCATCCCTTAATATTTAATATTAACATTCGGTCATTTACTGATTTGAGCGTCGGAGTGCCTTTGACAGGTACCCGACCACCCGATCTAGAGAACGAGGAGGGAGAACCAACTTGGAGCACGAGGAAACAGCAAGAAACCGTCTGGCCTTCAACAGGTGACCATCCTTCCTTCAACAGACCGTTCGACCTTCCACACCAGGAAAAGTGTCCAGTCTCCATCGACCGTCCGATCTTCCACACCACTTGGAACGCTCCTAGCCTCTTCATCCTGTCTTCAATACTCGACATTACTTCACATCCCCGAAACATTATCTTTTCTTATCTATCATCACTTATAATACTTATAAAAATATAATTGTAATTAGCAATGTAGATGACGATAATTAGTCTTTTATTATCTAACATATTTTTAATTAAAACAACAAAGGTGATTTGTCATTTATATTAACTTTTATTAACCACAAAATCTCTCGATCTATATATATATTTTAATATGTAATGATAAATAAACGGAGGAAAAACATGCTAAAGAAACAAAATAAATAATAATCAAGTTACCAAATTAATCAAAAAAATTAAATTACCGTAAGACTCTACTTAAAAAATATAAAAAAAATAAATTAAATAGAGTAATAAAATAAGAAAATCCAATAAAACCTTGATTAAAACATTAATATAAAAATTGAGTAATGCAATAAAATAAAACTATCTAATGGAGATTAATATATTATAATCTACTAGGAACTTAAAATTTAATTAAATTTTTAAAAAATATAATATAAATTATTATATATATTGTGGGACGAATAATATAACATTTATATAAATATATCTTGTTACTATTAATAATATTAAATTTATGTAGTGATTTTGTCTTCTTTTTGTTCACCTTTTAAAATAACTCATGCTCTCCTTATCTTCAACGATCATTTATGTCTTCAAAATATTAATTTATAAGTTATTTTAATTAAATTATCTTTATTCAAAAGTAAACATCGTTGTCATATTTTTTAATATTTAGTTTAAAGAGAGGGAATAATAATGTAAAAAAGAAAAAGGCACTAGTATATGACATGAAATAAAGTTGGAAACCCACCTTAGATTTAAGTTAATTTCTAAAAGTTCAACAACATTAATAATTCACCAGTTCTCAAATAAACAACACTTGTAAAAGGTAGTTGCTGCTTAGTGGTGGAACTAATAAACAACTCACTTTTATATTATTTAATTTATATGATGCCATATCATAATTTATTTATTATTAAAATAATAGTTTATTTCAATAAAATAATAAATAAAATTGTAAATCTAATTGTCAAATTTTCATCAGCTTCAAATATAAAAACGTGGAAAACTGCGTATCTGAATTAATTGACATTTTCAAACATATAAAATCGAGTTTTAATCTTGAATCCCAAAATAAATAAAAAAATTCTGCTTATAAAAATAAAACATTTGTTCCTGAGACGATTAAAATAAAAGAATTGCTGAATTTTATTCTTACCTGTAGTCAGTTTTTCTAATGAAAAAAAAAATATTTTGATAGATTTTTTAATACAGTAATTTTTTTTATTGATTTATTATTTATTTGTTATTACAGTGACTTATTCTAAACCTTTAAAAAAAATGTGTTAGTAGGTTGTTGACTTTTAATGCACTAATTAAAATTAGTACTCAGAGTATGTACTTAGTCATATTCTAAGCTCAACTTGACACTTGCGTTCTGACTGAAATCTAACCAAGAATGGGTAAAGAACAAGTGTTCATACCATTTTCCTGATCTTCATTACGTCGCATTTGTTTATCTTTGCAAGTAACCAAGTAAGGAACCTTGACACCCCAAGGGGAAGCAACCAATGAAGAAGATATTGCAAAGTGAATATATAGCTATTAGACGGAAAGGGTCAGCAAAAGGCCAAGTCCTCAACATTTCAAGACCACTTCCTATCTCTTCAGTTTTGGTTTTGTGTATAAAACTCAGATCACCATTTCTTATGTAATCTAAAATTCTAATTCCATGGCTTCCTTACAAATCTCATCTATCTATCTTTCTTCTTTTTCCTTCAAGAGAAAACATGTTACTGTGTCCAAGTTCAGACCAATGCCTTTGTTACTTCCAAAGATGTCAACCAGAAATTCATTTCAGGAAACCAACTGTTCGACGGACACAAACCCATTCCAAGAGAACGTCAAACCAAAAACACCCTACGATGAAACTATACGTAATCTTGATACTCCCAACAATAAGAATAAGATCACCACCACCACTAAATTCCTTGCAATTTTAGAGTTGGTAACCGACAGGATAGAAATGCACCACAACGTCGGGGAGCAACGAGACAATTGGAACATCCTTCTTTTGAACTCCATCAACATGATCACTCTCACAGCCGCAACCATGTCTGGTCTTGCTGCCACGTGTCCAGGTTCGGGTGCACCGTTCCTGGCTCTTAAACTATCTTCCACGCTCTTGTTTTGTGCTGCCACAGGGTTAGTACTCGTGATGAACAAGTTCCAACCCTCACAGCTCGCCGAGGAACAACGAAACGCGACGAGACTGTTTAAGTGCCTGCAGAGAAAAATGGAAGGAACTGTTGCTCTTGGAAGTCCTTCAGAGGAAGATGTGAACGATGTGATAGAGAAGGTTTTGGCTCTTGATAGAGCTTACCCACTTCCCCTTTTGGGAGCTATGATTGAGAAATTCCCTGAAAAGTTTGAGCCTGTTGTGTGGTGGCCTAGGCCTAATAAGATTTTACAACCCTTCAAAGGAAAGGCAAAGAGAGAGAAGATGGAAGAAGAGTTAATGAATGGATGGAGTGAAGAACTAGAAATGGAACTGAGGGAGGTTGTTGAAGTGACAAAGAGAAAAGATTTTGAGGACTATGAGAGGTTAGGAAACATGGTGTTGAAGATGAGCAAGAGTTTGGCCATGTTAGGGGCTTTGCTCATGGGCATTGCAACAATTGGGTCAGTGTTTGTGGACAATATAGGGTCGTGGTCTTGGACATATTTGGTGACCCTTTTGACGGGGTCTCTGGCTGCTGTAGTTAACTCATTTGAGCATGGAGGTCAAGTGGGAATGGTGTTTGAAATGTACAGATTCTGTGGAGGGTTTTTTCGTTTGTTGGAAGAAACTGTTGAGACAACACTAGAAGAGAAAGATATGGAGAAAAGGGAAAATGGTGAAGTGTTTGAGAACATGGTGGCTATGCAATTGGGAAGAAGCGGGTTTCAGCTGAGAGAGCTTGCCTCCAAGTCTGCTTCATGTCGTAGGAAAGGAATTGCCATAGATGAATTTGCTAGCAAGCTCTTCTAGTAAACGTACATGTTGATGTTTATTATTCATAGTTTTATATATAGAAACAGTTAGTCCACCACACCATATACATACAGTTATTAATAAGAAAATCTTAGTTCTAATAAGTCAGGATGATCCCTAATTAGACAGAGAAAAACAGTGCTTATAACCGCGCATTCATCCCACATCACTAAATCTTCATAGCATTCTTGTAGTGAAAAAACAAATAGCTACTAGTTTCTTGCTCGAGCTCACATAGCAAACAGATTCGATTATTTAACACTCCTCTATAAAAGATCATCCTTAAGCATTAAACATTTTCCATTGGAGGGTTATAAATTTAACACTTGTTTCTTTACAATACCATTCAGTCATAAAAATAAACTATCATTTCTAAATTGGAAGTAGTTTCTTTTTTCGAACTTTAAAATAATAAATACTTTTAAAAACACAAGTAACGTATCATTTTCAAAGATGAAGAAAAAAGAAATATAAAATATAAAATATAAAAAATATGTGCTATAATAATATCTAAAAAATAAATAAATTCCTATATTATAATTTGCAATTAAAATGTTACGTATTTTTATAATTTTACACATAATAATTAAAACCTCATTCTCACCTAATAAAATTATTTATCTCAACATGTTTATTATGCACATGTTTCGACTAATAAATAAATATATTAATTTTAATTAGATATTTATGAAAATATTAAGATAAATTAATTATAATTTAGATTGTAAAAAATTAATTTAGGTTCATTTACATTTGAATCATTTAATGAATTAATAATGTGATTAAAATTTATCAAAAAAAAAATACTTTTAAGTAATTTATATAAAGATTTTTTTTTTAATTTCCACCGGTTACATTTCATATTAGTTTCAATTGGTTACAATATTTCAACTTGAAATTTAAATTATTATCTTTTATCTTTATAATCCTAAAAGTATATAATTTTAACGATTTTTTTTTTATTAATAAAAAGTTTAAACTAAACTATTTTTTCACACAAAATTTAAACATATAATTTTGTTTACGTAGAACTAATGTTATATATATAACTTAGTATTTAAGTTTAAAGAACAAAACTAAATATGTATCTGTCCAATTTTTACTATTTTTGTTATTTGATTAAAGTTAATTATATACTTTTGTGTGTAAGTGAGATAGGTTAGGCCAAGCGACACTTCTGGATAAATTTAAGCATATTAACTAGTAAAAGAAAATAAATACATTTTTTTATAAAATAAAAATATATAAATTATATATCTTGTTATATATAGTTTCACATTCATCATTATTCAATAATTAGTTTTCTCAAATACTTCAAATATTAAAAAATTTAATTAATAAATTAGGACTACAAAATTTCGTTTATCTTATTGGTTAGTTTTTATTAAATAGAAATTAACTACATTTAGGTAATAGTATTTAAACATTAAAATATGTATGAATTTTATAGGAGGAGTTGTTGAGGTAAAAGGGAAGGACAATAATGGATTTTAAATATAGACTCACTCACATTTCATACAATTTTGGTTAGGTTGGACAGAGTTTTGCTTCAATTCAATATAAATTACAACAGTCTCTACCAATATTATTTGGTTAATTTCATAAATTATTGCAATATATTAATTATATATTGTATTACGAATAATATAAATCTTAAATAGTTATTTGTTAATTTTTTTATTGCCAATTAAATGAAAATTAGTTACATTATTGTGTTTTTAAAGATTGAAAAACTTGGTTTAACATTTTATTAACAATGAACTAAATTAATATAAATAAATAATAAAAATAAAAATATAATTAAATCCTTTTAATTTATATTATATAGATGTATAAGTATTAAATACTATTCTTTAATTATAATGTTTATCATAGAAGTAATTGTTTAATGTTTTCTACATAAAATATGGAAATATTATTATTATTTCATTATTTCTAATATTTTTTATTTCATAATATTATTAATTTTAGGATTAATCTATTATTTAATTTTAATATTTTAATAATTATATTTGCTAGTCTGTATACTTAAAATTCATTCATTTTAATCCATAGGCATTATTTTTATCTTAACCTTTATGCACACCATTTTAATAATCTATCATCTAAACTTACAGTGACTAAAAAAGTTTAAAATAATATATAAATATTAAGTTATATTATTTTTAATATAGTAAAGTTTATTAAGTTATAACTAGCAATGAATAATTAAAATCAATAAGTTGTAACGAAACTAGATTAACAGTTATTCCATATTGATTTAAGAATTAAAAATTATATATAAAACTTTTAATTAGTGAAATCACTATATACCTAATTAAAAATTTAAATTTTGAGTCACGTACGTCGATAAATATTTTATTTTCCTTATTTCGTTCCTTCTTAAAAATATAATGTAATCATCAACATGAACTCTAATGTGACTTGGAAAAGTAAATATCTGCGTATTTGGTCTTGAAGAAGAAATTGGTAAGATATGTAACATTTATTTACAATTAAAATATTCAGAAAAATGGATCGAGGATGGGAACATGAGCTACCTTCCAGACATAAGGTGCACTAAAGCTTGGTTTTCATAGAAGGAACCAACATCCCAATCCTCAGTTGCAGATGAAAGTGTCATTAAGGCAACAACAATTGATCTCATGCTTGGCCTAAGTTGAGGATTTTCATGTGTACATGCTTTCGCAAGCTGAGACACCTGCAACACACCAAAATAATAACACTTCTATCACTCTTTCTCATACATTTTATGCATCAAAATTCATCTCTAATGCAATAATATTCATCATTAAATTGATATTACCTACCTTAAATACAGACTCAAGAGGGTAGTTGTCACCAAGTCTAGGGTCTACAAGTTGACGAAGATCTTCTTTTGGATCTGAGAGACCAAGAACTTCTTCAAACTGCATTTTGTAAAACAAGTCCAAAATTTAGCAATGAAATATACAAGTGATGAGTTACAACTATTGTTGAGTTAAGAGCTGCATGAAAAAACAACCAAGGCCACTAGTCCTTTTGATTCACCCTCAGGATCGTTTGTCTTGACAATAGCTTCCTTGCCTGAGATGAGTTCATATAGAACAACTCCAAAAGCATATACATCTACTTTCGAGGAAACATCGCCATATTGTGCATATCTACGTCAAAACCACCACATTTGGTCAAAATGGTCATGCTGTTATTGAACATCCAGCGAATAAAACTACAAACACTTCGAGTACTGCATAAAATAACTCAATCATACATCTAGTGTACAGTTGTATGCATATATAATATGTTAGAAATCAGTCCAGAAAATAGATCTAAAGTAATAAAAGAAGTTATGTGACGGGTAATCTTTTGTGATGTAAAATATGCAGATCAATCGATAAAATAAGTAATTATAAGGGCATTTGGAATTAGTGAAGTTAAATATAGATTGAAGTTTCTCGTGTATGAAGTGAGAAAACCAGAATATTGTTATCGGCGCTGCTACTGATACAAAAATAGGTTCAAACTTTGTAGAAATTAAAGTTAAGGATAAGTAGTTCCTTACTCTGGAGGCATATAACCAAAGGTACCCACAAGACGCGTGTGTAATGAAGAACTACCATACTCAGTCAATTTTGTGAGACCAAAATCTGCAACCTGTGGGAAGAAGATTGGAATCGGTATTCAAATTTTATTTATGAAACATCTAGAAATCTATTTATTAACCTTTGCACGAAAGTTTTTGTCTATCAAGATGTTTGCTGATTTGATATCTCTGTGGATGTAGACAGGAACTGTATGCTCATGGATGTATTCCAATCCTCTTGCTGCATCAAGAGCAATTTGCACTCTAGCTCCCCATGTTAACGGATCCCTCCCTGCAACCAACTACATTATTCAGACCCTTGAAATCAAAATGATTTCATCATTTTACGATCAAGTATATTTATGAGTAAGACAAAAGAAACCTGAGCCTCGCAAATGTTGGCTTAAATTGCCGTTCTCAATATACTCATAAACCAGAAATAACGAGCCCTCAACACAATATCCTATTAACCGCACCTGTATAGAATATGTTTGCAAGAAATCATGTATTGTGGAAATCCACAACATTGAATGTAACAGCTGTATAGAAAACATGATAACAACTACTTCACCCTGGAGTGTTTTTTTTTTTCTTTTCTCGGGGTATGACTGTACATTTTTTAAGGTAAAAAATTTTAGTATCAGCACAGCGATAATGTCATACCAGGTTCAAGTGATGGACATGTGTTAGAACCTTGAGTTCTGCAAGGAATTCATTTGAGGCTTGCATATCCATCTTTTTAATTGCAGCTTTCTGCAAAATGGAAAAATGAAGCGTTGGTAATAACTTGAATTTTCCATTTCTTACAAAATATCAGTCTTAGACCTGCATGATCAGACTTTGAAGAAATAGTATTCAATATAAGAGATAAGTATATGTTAAGCTTAAAGCAAATAGTATATAATGCAAGAAAACATTGGTATGTGATTAGCAGTAACTTCTTGGCTTAAAAATAAGATCAACTTACTTATGACAAGTATGGGTGAGTGCAAATGCACAATATATATTACAGCACATTTCTTATTAATCCTCATTTTAAAAGTGAGTTTAAAACATCATAACAAACCTCATTGCGAAGCTCAGCATAGTAAACAGATCCAAAGCCACCTTGACCAATTATATTAGCCACACTAAAGCCATCAGTGGCCTTGTCTAGCTCCCCATATGAGAACTCCACTGACTTGTCCACTGTAATCCCTGTCATCCTTGGAGAAGCAACAACAGAAGATTCCGATGCCTTGTCCAAGCTGCTTCCCAAACCTATATCCATGTATCAGATAAGACCTACAGTTTCACATTTCATTTAAACTGAAAAAACCCTGAAATCTAGAATTAGTATTCCAAGTAATAAACAGGAGTTTAATTCTAACACTGCATATAAATATTTTTACATTATTAACTAATTAGAAATCACCCTTCATGCAATTTTTTAAGTAATTATTAGGTCAATAACAATAATCTTACAACATGTGGTAATCAATGATTGTTGACAAGATAAGGCAAAGAGTCATGTTACTAAATCATGCATCATTGAACAGTGTGCAGGTAACTATTTATGGAGGGTAATTGATAAAATAAGAAAGGGGTGTTTTATAAGTAGCATTGAAACAAAAGACATACCAATACCATGATAGAGTGGACTACAATGATCTTCAGATGCTCCTGGGACTGTGAGAAGGGATACCTCAGCCACTTTTCTTCTTCTGTGTAGTCCAACATATAGAACAAGTGCCAAAATTAAGACCCCAGCAGCTCCTCCAACCGATATGCCAGCAATGGCTCCACCAGATATTCCTACTTAAATTTGCATAACAATGTCAGCATGTCATAGGAATTTAACCCACCATGATTTATGAAGCAGCAGTTTGCAGTGTCCACATCACCTGATCTGCAAAAGGTTGGAACAAACATAGGATATTATTTCAAAGAGTAAATGTCAAAAATCTAATTAAATTGGCCGACATAGGATTGGGATGTAAACTTAGTATAAAATTCAAATTACCTCAGCTTCATAGGTGGAAAGTTTCCATTTTCATCTGCAAAATAGGATTTAAAATATAAAACATCAGAAGATAATGTATCAAATACCAACTCTAAACAAAAATAAGAGATAACGAACCCATTGATGCAGTGTCTTCTTGCAAATGAATTTGTATCAAATTCGGACTGTCAAAAAACCAGTTGGCACACATGCATTTTGTATTAACTCCTTAAAAGAGAACATTAGAGGATGATTCTCGTACTGTATATATGCTTTATTACAGTAATTTATACATTATTTTTCTGTGGGAAATATCAGTCTTACATGGTGACCGTTTTGCTTGAACCATTTAAGCATAGTAAATGAAAATAGAATATTTAATTCTAGTTCTAAACCAGCATTTGTTTCTCAGATGTTACCTTTCCTTCTTTTATACTTTTCTCATACAAACAATTATTTAAATCAGGATGTAGGTATGTTGGTTGAGGTTTAGTTCGATCAAATAAAAAAGAAATATGAGGTGTACTAGTTCGAGTTTTAGAATATTCCAAAACGATTTTACTATGCATAGTATATAATTACATTTTTGTTCTTCTAAAACATAATATTATAAGAATCAGTGAAATAATTATGCCAAAAAGCCAATTAATTTTGCACTATACTAATTAAAAAGTTTAAAAAAAGCCAATTACATTGTAAAATTATTTTTTTTAAGAGAAATAACACAAAGAATAATTCTAATTAATAAACACAAAAAGCTACATTATAAATTAGAATGTAACACGGGCCAAACTTCCAACTTAACCAAACTTCCTGGAAAAAAAAAATATGCTATATGTCAAAATTTGTCCTCTATAAATTTTTTGTTCAATATTTAGTTTTTAAATTGGATTATTTAAGTTTTGAACCCTTTATAAATTAATTAATTAAAATTTACTTTAATTGAGTATATAAGCATGAGAACAATTTTCAAAGTAGCATGAAACCCATTGCTTGTTCATATCTTATTTAAAGGAAGCACTACTTCTAGTATATTATGTCACTTCTACTATATCATGTCCTTTCCTGATTGTAATATCAGATAGTTCTAACATAACTATAAACGCGGTAAAACTAATGAATTCACTTGATTTTTAATTGTTTTTAAAATATACATATCAGTAAAACTAATTAATTACTTCATTTTTTTTTAAATGTTTTACCAATGCTACTTTTTTTCTTTTTATAGATACTCAGCTATACTTATTAGTGGATAACCCAAATTGATACAAATTAATTATGACATCCTTCTATCTTGGTGTTTATTTTACCTTATAACTGACCCCATTACTTATATCCGAATAAAACTATAAATATAAAAATTCTTCAAAATCTTATTACAATTCTGATTGATTTCACATTAAATATTATTTATGATAGATAATTTCAAATGTATAACTTACCCCATTCCGTACTGTTTCTAACTTTTTAACTCGTCATTCAATAGGTAGAAAAATATAACTTTAAAAATTAAAGTACAAAATAATAATAATGTTGTTTTATCGATAGCATTGATGAATGCATTTGCTTACGATTATGTCACATGATTTTAATTAGATAATTAAATCTTTTAACAAATAAAAAGTTCATTTAATAAAATAATTGATAATACAATTTTTCTTTTGAAACACATAACATATTCACTTTAAACTAACTACTGTGTATCATTTGTAAACTATTTTTACAAAATTATATATTTTCTTGAAACTATATTACTTTAATAAAATAGAAATAAGATAATAATGATAATGTTACTTTTATGCAGTTAACTAATTTTCTTTTGTTTAATCGCATACAAGAGTGCATTAGGGTGTATCACATATATATACAACTAATAAGGAAGTTGCCCACAAAAGGTTTTGTCAACTAATTTGGAATTGATATCGATCAAAGAATAAGTGATAAGTAAATAAGACAGAATCAGAATAATTGTGTACATTATCATTGCAAAGTGACAAACTTTATTGCATGGATGACCTATGTCTGTTTGTTTTCTATCAAAATTATCTTCAAAATAAATAATTCTAAAATTTTACTATATCTGTCTAATAATGGTTATGGGTCATGCATGGATCAACAAAATAATCATAAGAGAGTGATAACATATTAACAAAACGTGATCTGGATTCTTTTGTTTTATAGCCAGAGGACTAATCATCCTTAATAAAATATAACTTTTGGGTATTTTTTTAATTTCTGTGGTTAATTGCTGTCAATATTGATGTTTCCAAATTTGGAGGGAATATACCAAATCTATGTAGCAAATACTTCAATATTCCTCGGACAAAAAAAAAAAAAACTTCAGAGTCATCAACAAGGAGGTACATTAATTGGGTTCTTTGTTCTTAATTAATTAATTAATTTTCAAAATGTTATAGATATTTGTTAATTACCTTTAGCCGGCACGAACACGAGTCCACTCCCAGAACTGAAATTTGAGGTGGGGTTGTAGCGTACCAGCAGCTCCGCCGGCACACCGGATTCCGCCCCAACCCTTTGCAAGTCATCACCCAGCCGAAGCGGGTACGTCAAAAACAGCCCATAATGCTTGGACACGTGTCGATTTCCGCAGGAGCAGTTGATGGTGACGTTGATGTTGACGTTGTCGGGAATATGACTGGACGGGTAACTGTTGACCCTTCTCACCCAATCCTCGGTGGTGAGGTTGGAGAAACTGGTATCCGCAACAACCTTGTAGGTGTTCCCGTGTTGGATCCGGTACGAGAAAGTGTGCCCCAAAAACTGCCCGTTTAAGCAGTCGCAGGAGAACGGCACGTTGATCCGCGTTTCGCTGTGAATGACGTTGGCGTCTTTCACGCTTGGGTTGTACTTGAGAATCTCCGATGTGGGCTTTCCAAAAAGATTGCTGATGAATGTGAGGTTGGTGTCGTCCGGTATGTAGTAGGAAGCTAGAGCAAGGTTGCAACCAGAATCACAGTCACCTTTGACTCTTGTGGAAATTAAGAACTGAATTAAGAGAAGGAAAAGATGGTGTGGCTTTGGTTTCGTGGTTGAATGTGTGGTCATTTTGTGTGTTAAGGATTAGAAGAGTTAGGAGCTTGAGAAGTTGTTATTGATTTGAGGTGATTTACACTAGTGTTTATTTTATGTTCAGCTTCATTGATTTGTTATATTATTGTACATGGCACCGATTGATGATGTTATCGACGTCAATGTGTTGAATGAGTCTTCTCTTTGTTATTGTTAATGGTTGTGTTTTTCTAATACTTTTGGGACGATGATGCTTAATTTAAATTTGTAGATTACGTGAAGAATGTGACTTCCAATTACGCTTCAGATGAAAAGGAATTGAGAGCAACTCCAAATGGCCGTGTGTTCGATTTCTAAAGATTAAACTATGAATAAAAGTTTAAGGAATTATACGTCACTTTTCAATTTTCATAATCAAATAATGGTACTAGCTTTTATTTTATATTAAACAACTAGTTTTAAATTTGTGAATAAGTTTAGGTTATGGATGTTTCAAGATAGCATTTATGGTCTTCAAAAAGCCCTTTTCTATCATATATCCAACTTGTTTTTCCTTGAGTAAATTTGTTTAGAAGCTAACTATGGAATAAGAGAACGAAGGTGCTTCAGGGATAATTTATTATTCGCTCTTGACCAAGTGAGTGTATATACCTGCTCAATAAAAAAATATTGTTTGATTTTCCTAAATCTTTAATTTGTGTTCATCCTTTCACAGTTAAACATTATTTTCTTAAATAATTGTGACCACTAACTGTGATTTCATTCTTGCTTTTTTCGATCTATATTTTTTTTTCCCTTTCACCTCACATGATTTCTTGAGATAATATAATACTCTGACGAAAGCTCGCGAAAAGGAAAGGAAAAGTTCAAAGAGGGACTCTTCGGTAACACAAAATTTTGAATTTTCTATAGCTTGTACAGCAATATTTAATAGTATGGGTTTATTTAACAATATGATGGTTTGTGAGTTTCTTTTTGTTTTTACTTGGGCCAGGTATTAAAATTTTGGTTAGAAGAGATTCTTTTAAAATTAATTATAATCATATATTCAATTGATGGTAAGAAATTTAATATAAGCAAGAATGATAAATTCAAAAAACGAGGCCTGATGTAACCTTTTGGACTGCAGTGAGATATTTGAGATGATGGTTGAAGAATAATCTTTTCAGAAAGAAAGCATAGAAAGGATATTTTCAAGAAATAAATAGAACTTTGTTAGATATATAGGAATAGCAACAAATGGGTCTCTTGTATGGGAGAAAGGTTGCAGAAAAAAATTCAGAGCGAAAGAGGTATGTGTTTGAAGAAGTTTCAAGTGGGTTCCACCATGGATGTAAAGGTTCTCACTTAATTTTCCACGTAAGCTCAAAGATATTTCTCTACTTGGATGGAAGCATGTAGATATTTTTGGTTTTGCAGTGACTACAACCTCACCATGTGTTCACATGCTTAAATTGGTATCATAAAAATTAAGGCCTTTTTCCAATATGCAAAACACAAATTTTTAACACTGTTTAGCCATGGAATCCTCTGCAACTCTACCTCTTTCTCAGCTTCATTTTTTGTACCCTGCAACACCCAGGAGTAACAAAGCTTACCCCTTTTGGCCTTGCAAGCGAAGAAGCTCGCTGCCAACGCGCTTACACTGCAACAAGATGTATGTACCAGGTAATTGGTTCGGTTACTTTTCTACTCTGTTCCTCTTCTCCATTATGACTAAGGGAACTAACATTAACCACAAAATACTCGCAATGAAAAAGAATTTGTCACTGATACATTGATTTGTGACCAAATTAGCATTAGTATATGTGATGGGGTTGTGTTATATCGATTGAGATGCAGGATTTGGAGAAGCATCACCAGAAGCAAAGGCGGCTAAAAACCTCCACAATTTCTTCACCTACGTAGCTGTGAAGATTGTTGCTGCTCAACTTGAGGTTCCTTCTCCTTATTGGCTTTGACAACCCCTTTATTATTGGATGAAATTTTTGTGAATTTATATTTAGAGAGATTTAGACCTCCAACGTTGTCAATCTGATCCAAGGCTAAATAATAATAACAATGATTTGTCAGTGGATTTACTTTGATCCACGTTGTTCAACTTAATTCAGTGTTTTCTTTTCTTTAATTTAATATCTATTTCTAGTGGTTAATACTTTTTTGTCTCTAATAATGTCATCTGTCGAATAATATTTCGCGGAGCAGAGCTACAATCCTGAGGCATATGAGGAGCTGATTGAATTTCTTGGTAGACACTCGTTGAATGATGGTGACAAATTTTGTGCCGCCATGTTCAGAGAATCATCAAGACATAAGAACTTAGGTAACGGCTATTATCAAGCCACTCAATCCTCAATTGGTATCTAGTTATTAACATCTGACAAACAACTTTGTTGTGTATTGCCATTGTATGAACGAAATCTCCGAACTAATCTGGCACGTACATGAATAGCCCTACGCATAATGGAGGTAAGCATATTATTATATTATCCATCACCTGTTAAAGGAGTTATGATTAAATACAACGATTTATGATTATAGGTGAGATCAGCATACTGCAAAAATGATTTTGAATGGGACAACTTGAAGCGCCTAGCCCTCAAGGTTTGTAGCACAATAACGTTTATGTTCAGGAATCCTGCCGAAATTTATTCAACTTTCTGTATGATTGAATAATGTTTATATTTCTGCCCTTATTGTCTTGTAGATGGTCACAGAATCTAACACGAGGCTCATGACGGAATATGTCTTAGAAACCAGTCATGTTGAAAGTGAGAAGTGAATAGTCTTCAACCAAAGCATTAGCCCCTTTATTCCTTCCGATCGAAGAGGAGATAGGGCAATATACCTATTTATATGTACAGAAAGAACTGACACGTTTATCAATCAATTTTATACTCCAGCATTAGCAAGGTTATGATTAAAAAAACAGTTAGATCATAGAATGGTTAGACAAATTTGATATACAAATTGATAATCAACAGATATATTGTTAAACCTTCCATAACTTTGGTTGTGTTTAAAAGCTTCAAAATTTTAAAGACACATTTGACGCATGGAATGTGTGAAATCCCTTTCAATTTAAGTCAAACCGTTTATAGAAACACACTTTTACTTGGGAGTAAAAGAATTGTCTGGTCCAAATATGTAAACATTCAGGCAGACATAAAGTATCATATTTCAAGACAAATATTGGTGCTGTTTTCAAGGCTTGATTCTGAAAACATATAATGCATAATTAACTATCCTTTACATCTGAAATGAAACACTGTCTACGGATGAAACAAACAAGCAACAAGCATTACCTTCAATCCTCAATGTTCAAGGAAATAGTTTCTCTTTGATAGTTTACAGTTTACACTTTATGATTTCCAACCAACACAACTAAAATCACCTTCTTCACTAAGATATAGGGCTTTTTTGTCAGAATACCAACTACAAATATCACATGAGATGTATAGCTTGAGGTTTACCAAGCCTAGCCTATTCGATATAACTTGTGTACTTCGCACCCCTCGTGTATAAAGTAGTGCAGTTTAGCAAACTGTCTCCTACCCAATTTTGCCAAAGAATTGGATTGGCGACACAGTGTACTCCGGCAGAAGTAATCAATGATTAAAGATACAAGCATCCTCGGTTTTAGAGTTCAATGCATTTGTCCTATAGTTTTAATGAAACCTTCCATTATGCTCCGATCAAGCAGACTTCACAATTACTTGCCACTGTGGCTGCAAATGACAGCAAAGAGGTTGAGACAAAGAAAGGTAAAGGTTAGTGTTAATAAGGTTGTCCGCTGCCGACGACATTTGTTTCCAAAGCACATGCGCATGTGATATTGTTGAAAATACGTTGAAGTTTATCTGCTATCAAATTTGAATTGATGCTAAGCAGTATCCGCTTCATCAACATAGTGATGTAGATCACTTGAGGCTTGAATTTCACCATTGCTGAAGTATGAATGGGCATATTCTTCTATGTGATCCAACCTGCAAAATTACGTGTCATTAGCAGCATACACTTCAAATTTGACCAAGTGAAGTGAAATTTCAAATTTGATCAAATCAATATATATATATATATATATATATATATATATTGAAAATACTGGTAACCCTCAAAACAATGAAATGACAAGTACAGCTATTGCTCCTTTCATGTTGGTAAGATTTCCTAGCTTCACTAACAGAACCAAAAGGGAGTGAGAGGAACTTTCATCTTAGCAAACAAGATTTCTTTGTACGACCAAAAAGTCCTTCACAAAGTAAATTGACTCTATGAATGTAACTATGGTACGAACAGCACAACACCCAGAGGACAATTACCTATACACGTAGTTCACCATGATCCCTCCACTTTGAGAAAGACCTTTTTGTGATCGATCAGCCATCCAATTTATTCTTTCAACCATCTGTCCACGTTGAGAAGCAAAATTTTATTCACGCCAATTTACTCAAATTACAACTGAAGGATAGTTGCAGATAGGACACAGATTTGCTACATGAAAGAACCATTTTACCATATTGATTATAGAGAAAGAAATAAACCAAGAAAACAACCCATACAATGACTTCCGCGAAAAAGCCATCCAAAAAGTATAACGTACTATATGGAAACTACTGCTTTCAGAATGAAAATAGCTTTAACAATAACAATGAAGTTAATTGGCTCTACATTATGGTTGTAAAACATACCGCTCCATTTTGCAAGTGAAAATTTGCTACAGAGTCCAAAGCTTTTCCTCTTTTCTTCTCTTTTAGAAGGTACCTGTGATACCAAAAGAACCCCAAATGCTTCCAGATTACTTTCATTTATACATTATGAGAATTAGCAAGCGGCCTAGCTCAATATGATCTTTCAAAGAAGTCATTTCTAACATGGCTTTGTTTTATTTCCCATAATTTGTTTCCAGCACTCCAATACCTGGCACACAAACGCATCAAAGGAGCTTTTAATGCTGAACGAAGTTCTGGAGAATGGATCCACTTAGAGGATGTAGAAGTAAGCAAGTTGAACATCAAATCCATTCCATTTTTTCCCGAGGCAATATCCCTGCATCTCATATTGACATTAGTCACTTGATAGTAACCCAGATACAAAGTACGGGAGAACTCAGAAAGCAAAAAAGAAGAGGAAAAAAACTTAACCGCTGAATGTTGCAGTTACTATTAATGATAGGGAATAACAACGGTTCCCGCAAGCATGACACGTTTCAAGGTCATATTTTGATTCATCAGACTACATGAATTGTGAACTTGCTAAATCACACCATATTTTAATCATGCAATCTGAAGCTTGAATCATGCACTTTTAATAACTGCGCAAATTTTCTACATGTTTTTTTCAACACATAAGGAGCCAATTGGTCTCACAGTAAAGGAGAAAAAAAGAAGACAAAAAAAATGTAATGCAGCTATCAGGATAGTTTACTTGATGATATATGAATATGCGATAGTGGTGTTGCCAAAAAATATCCAGAAATATCATAACATAAAATATGAAGATAGAATAGTATGCATCTTACTTAGATAAACTCATAAGTGCTTCTTCTTCCTCTGGTTTAAGTATATTTTCATAGAAAGTGGAACTAGATCCATCGGCTTGTGATTGAGACAATTTGCTTCCTTCAGCATGTAGTGTCTGAGATACTGCTAACTTGGATAAAAGCCATGACATGAATCCGGGGATGGGACTCAGAGTTGCAAAGGTCTACAGTCAAAAAATGATCAGCAATCTTGGATGTGGTAGGGCATAAGTAAGATATTGCAGTATCCTAAGAAATATGACATTAATCACGAAAAATCCATAACATATGGGCCCAATAACTAGTGGGATTAAGCATATTACTTTTAGATTGCACTACAAAGAAGGGAAAATATCAATTTGAGAAATAGTCTTTTCGGCAAAGTGCCATGTGTCTATAGTTCTACAGTGCTTTTGCGAACAATGACTCCAGAAATCTGCATCTTTCAGAGGAAGGAAAGAATTAAAAAACCAAGTGTTTAAAGAATGAAACCATAAAGTTGTACCGATATACTTGGAAAACCTCCCATCGAATGTGAAGATTTAAAGGGAAGACAACACATTTTGTTTAGCCATTTCCATTTATATCAAAACCATGAAAATAAAAGGTAAGAAGCTGAGATTAAAAAAAGGAAAAAAAAACGTAAGATAGAATTATGTTCATTAATTGTTGTGCATTCACAAAACCCATGAATCTACGTATAATTGATAAAATACTTACAGAAATGTGCGGCATCTCTCTTTTCACCTGTGTTACAACTCGTTTGATAAGAAATTTTCCTAAGTTGATCCCTGCTAAGCCAGGCTGCAAATTATACAATATCAGATATAAAACTATCTCCATCGTTATTCTTCTTCAGGGAATCAGGAGGGGGAGAAATTGACAATGATATAAACAGAAAGCAAGCAGATCAAGGAGCTAGCATGAATAAAAACAGAACATAAAAGAGAACGGGCAAATTTAAGCAAATTGTAGCGATAATTCCAGTAGGAGAAAAAGCCAAAGAATAAACAGTTCACTTTGCACTAAGAATGATTGTACTGAACTTCACCAAGATATTTAGTTAAATCTCCACTAGCCATAACTTTCATTACTTTTGTGATACATAACATACCTGAGTTGATGATATAGAGTAGAACAAGGCACATGTTGCCTCGCTTTCAGGTATAGGAGGACTATCCCACAAAACTTCCTGTGGAATAAATAAATACTGTTAAGTTACTGAAAAAGGGTTTGATCCAGTTGAATTTTAATAACATTAACCTGTATAGTCTGAGCAACATCCTTCAGCAGTGCAACTTCAATGAAAATTAGGGGTTCACCTGAGGAAAATATAGAAGACCACATAATGTACTTTAACACACTTGAAGCTTTAAGAATAGACCTCTTCAAATGAGACAGAAGTTAAGTGAACTGTTGGGTAGGAGCACTCATCAACCTTGATATTTATAACAATAAATTATTTTTGCATTTACAAGAATAATAATAATTATCCTAATAATAAAGAACTAAACTATTTCCTTCGACCATCTTACCAATGTTACATTAACTCCTATAATTCTCAGTGGCATATTAATCACAATCACAATTTTCAAACAGCGGATTTGTGAACAGGTATATAACGACATATTTTAAACCAATGATATGCACCGGATCTCAGAGGGGCAAATAGTGTATACTACAGAAAGTATTAGCACCAAATTTAATTTTTCAAGCTCAGGAGAATAATGAAATTTCACTGTACAGCCTACTTAATACGATCACTAGAAAGCATTTTGACGTTACTAACTTCCTGAGCCGCTGATACAAACTCAAAATATTAAATAGAGGTGAAAACAATTACTGCTAGGATGTTGGTTAGTGCACCAGTACAAATTATAAAACTGAGAGGTAGAGAACCATCTTTCAGTAAAAGGGTTAGAGGAACTGCTGACCAGGGATAGCTGGATGTAAATACCCAAAACAACGACGGCCAACTCCCAGCCTTCTCTTAAGATCTAGAAGGTTGCTAATTGGGTGAACAGCCTACACAAGATATGAAAGATTATGCATATAGTGGAAGACCAGAGCTACATTGAATGACAGTTCAAGAAAAAAAGAGAAAAGTACTTCATAAGCAACAATTTTCTCCAGCAAAGAAGCAGGATCATCCCATGTAATCTGGTGAAGCTCTAAGGCAGCAGGACTAAGCCATGTAACAAATTTTTCCTTTAAATAAGAATCCAATGCTCTCAGAGATGCAATATTTTCCTCTCTGTGTAGTGGAAGAATTGAATGATTATACTCAATTTCAGGAAAGCAGGTTGAACTCTTGTTCTTCTCTTATCTTTCTTTCATCATTTCCTCCAGAAACGTTATGAACTACAGGTATCTAAAATTCGTACTTGTATAAATTTATTTCATTTTAAGGTTCTCGAAGCAAAAATTCCTTGTGCAGACAAAGGTAACTAAATTTCAAAAAGAAAAACGATGAACTAAGATTTCTTTTATTTGCTCCTTCCGTCATTGCAAGATAAGAAAATTAAAGGAAACAGAGATAGCAGAAAAATTATTCAAAATAAAATCGTGTAGACTTACGCTAGAATGGTTAGGATATCTTCTCGAAGAATGGACAAGATCCTCAACCCTCCTGGATGAGTGTTGAGACGCTCAAAAAGAACTTCATAAACTGGCTGAAGGGCATGTCTCAAATTCCTCTCAATGCGATAGAAAGGAGAAAACAAGCTTTCATCTTCGTAATCACACACTTGAGTTTTGTCTGCCAATCCAATAATTTTTCTTTCACACAACAGTTTTGAAAGCAATAATTGAAAGAATTACACACAAGCGTGCATGCCCACGCCCATGCCATATAATAACTCACCAGCAGGTGGTTCAAGTCCAAGGTACTGCTTTATCAGGTCACGCACTTGTGATCGATTGAGATCATACTCTCTGGCAAGGACAAGAAGCAACTTGCGACGGTTTTCATGAGAAAGACTAAAATAACCCTACATCATCGTCACCAGCATATGGAAATGAAATAAGCAAAGACAACAAAAAAAAATATAATTAAGAAAGCTTCACCGCATTAATTAAAATATAAAATTAGACTACCTCCGAGAAGTTGTTAAGAACATCATCCAGAACTTCTGTTTTGTTCATTGATATGGCAGAGTGCATTGAGGAACGGACACGCTTAAACTCTCTGAATAAGTAAAAACAACAACACATAAATAACAGAAGAAGAAAAATGAGCCAAAAAACGTAAGCAAAATCCAATTCGAGGTATGTTAAACAAAAATTATGAAAATAACTAAAAATAGGAACCTCTCGGAGTTGCCGGAATCATTAGGCACCGCATTTCCTTCACCTGGAGATCCGTTTTGGCGGGAATTCTGCTGCTGTGTTTGACTCGTCGCGTTCTGTTGTGTATTCATCGCAATCGAAAGAACCATAAGTCAGCAAGAATCAAAGTGAAAGCTAATTCACGCACATAAAATATTATGGGCTTGATTGAATAATCGAATCAAAACAAAGGAATGAATAGAAGTGCAAGAGCAAGATTATTTGACTCACGGCTAGAGGAATGGGAGAGAGAGAAAGGTTTGTACGATCGTTGGGCTTCATTCTGGCGCGCATCAAAATGTACAAAGCTTTTTTGCTCATTTTCTTTTATTATTATTGCTCTCCTATTTATTGGGTGAAAACATGTACGTTCCACAATCGAAATCAACAACTGGTATAGTGAATGAAGTTTGCTTTCTGCTTTTGGATCGTGCGTTACATCGCTGTTTGGCAACAACCCCTACTGTTTTTGTTTTTAAGTTCTTATTCCGAGGTAGAAGCGCGTTGCTTGCAAGCCACACATTTTATTCATTCCTTTTTAGGGTCAACGTCTGACGCTGACTATCCACATCTCTGTATATCTTCAGGTTTTGGGCTGACCCAAAATGCTAACAAATTGGACTCTTTACTTTTGGGTCAGCTTAATTGGACTTCTATCTAATTGGAAAAATGTCAAGTTTGAGGGGAAATAATGTACAATTCAAACATGTAGTGTAGCATGGAGTCATTATTCCTTATTAGTGACTTGTATCATTACCATATGCTTGAGTTGATTTATTCCTTGATTTATTCGTATATCCTTTGAAATAAGGGAGGGTCTATGGACATTATTTTGTTTTATGTTTATTGAAGTTGCCACTTTTTTTTCTTCTCTAGCATGCAAATCATTAATTAAAATAAATTAGAGTACCTAAAACCTATATAAAAAATATGCACTATAAATGAGCCAATGAAGATACTTTGGCCATCTAATTCACCCATGTAATACGATAAACTGAAAAGGCGATATGCAAAAAATATAAAAGAAGAGAATAAAGAGAAAAGGATTTTTATTCTGAATGCTATATGGTAGTTGCTAGCATGTGGTCACTGTAAATATGCATATATCTTACTTACAATCCAAGAAAATGACAAATGAATGCGGATAGGTCACAACTATAGCTTCCCGGAAGCACATTCTTTCCTTTGATTTTCATCCATTCTTACAGTATATTCAAAATATTGTTCTGCTCACATTCAACAGTACTCTTCCCTTCTTTTACGTTACCTTTTTCCACACAAATTTGAATTGTTGAAATGGTTACACTACACTTAAATGATTTCAATAGAATTAAATTAAATTATCAGAATTTAATAATGGCTAAATGACCGAATGATGCAAGAAATATGAAAGCAAAAGCTCCTACGATAATTACAGCACACAAATATCTTTATAAGAAATTTAGATTGGGTAAAAGTATTATGGGTGCGTGATCTGATGTTGTCTTGGTGTTTGGGTCTGAAATTTTAGGTTGTTGACTTTAATACAGAAAACTGATACACAACTCGTTGACCCGGATCTCCTCTGGCGTGAATGTTGCTTGTTCCGTAATCCGTGATTGAATCTCTAATTTGATGTTTGATCCCCAGGGAGAGGAGTTTTCATTCACCACATTAATTGCAACGTCCATCTCATTGCAAGGGCAACCAACCACCGACGTCGTTTTACAGAATAACATCATTACACTTTGTAAATAAACATATACAAAATGAATGGAGTGTCAAAAAGATAACTAACGTTTGAATTTATTAGTAGTGACAATTTAGCAGAGTTATTTATTATGGTGAGTACTTTCGAAAATATGATTATTGAATGAGAAACATCATTATTCGAGATTCTAATTGTTGGCTCAGTGATTATGACAAACCATGTTAACAAGGCTTTACTACATCACTTTGATATTTGTTATCATCCCAACCAACATCACGCTAATTTTAATATCTCAATGCATGTTTATTCTTCGTTAATTAGACATGTTCGTTTATTTAAAATTTAAGTGTAAGTGGAATTGATTTTGAATTGTTATTGGAAACTGTGTACAAATTTTCAAATAATTATTTTTTTATCATTTCAAAATTTATTGATAATCACACACAAAAAATGTCTCATTTTATATCATCGAATTTCAGTCATAATTTTATAAATTTTATTGAATTTAAACTATTATAAAGTGTATTACTTATTATTGGTATTGAGTAAAGTGCATCATGACACGTCGGCAATATATGGAATTGTGTGTTGGTATTGTATGAAGGAATCTATGATAAGTCACGGGCAATTAGGCATCACCCATTCATACAAAAATCATAAAAAATCAAATTAAAAGTAAACTATTGTTAGCAACCATTGGCCCCATGCAATTATGGGAACACTTTTCACGAGATATTCAATTCTCTCTTCTTACTTTCATACTCTTTACATAATTACTTTCCACACCTCATTTCTTTATGCCAAAATTCCTGATTTAAAAAAGTGTTGCTTCCTTTACTACTATTCTATTGATTTTTAATCATGTAAAAGCTAACCAATTAATTTACTAATACAAAATACGCTCTGTGTACGAAATTTATTATTCTCAATATTAAAGAAATTAGTTAACAATATTAAATATATAATCAAAATTATTTTTAGAATTGTTCAGAAATATTATTTTTTTATTTATATATTTGAGTTAATTATGTTTCCGTCTCATGTTGTAAGTTGTTCTCTTGTAGTCATTCTTCAAAAAGAAAACGATCTTAAGTCACAAAAAATAGTGTTTAAGTCTATTGTTAAATTAAATCATAATCGTTAAGAAATAATTAGTGTTCTAGATTTTCTTAGAGTTATAATTAGAGAGTGAGGATTATTAAATATCTACGATTTAATTTCGATTATTTCGTATAAGTTGTTCTAACGTTGATATACTGTTAATGTACATTTTTTACATAGCCAAATAGTAAAAACAATGTTCTAAATGCAACTTTTAAAATAATGATTACATTACTAACACTTTTTGAAAATTATTGTGGTTTTCCTAAAAGTGATAATGAGATACCCGTAGCTTCTTCCTACGTGCTAAATTACCATTATTGAAATTATTATTTTATTTTTTTATCAACATATCCATAATGACGAGAATGTAAGGAAAAAGGAATAATAATGGAAAATGATTCCAAGATCAATTTCAAGCTTATTGAGTACATGGTTTTGTTTGTCTTTTTGTGACTAGAGACGTAAGAAAATGTGCTTCATCCTATGTCTAATTTCGTAAAATTCATAAAATACGAGGAAGATTAGATTGTATGATCTTAGATGGATTGGGGTATGTTCGTGTAGCCTCTAAAACGGGTTTAGATTTGGTGGAGTTTAACCTATTTGGTTGAATTAAGTCTAAGATATTCAAGTTCAAATTCGATTGAGATGAGTTAAGTATGATTAAGTTCGGGTTAAATTGATTATGAAAATTTAAGTTAATTGAGCTTTATTTGATTTAAATCATATTTAATATATATTTGACTTGGTTGGTTCTAAAGTCTTGATATATTAAGTCAAATTAATTTAAGTTAGATTTAGTTAAGTCGAATTTGATTGAACTTAAGTTAAATTAAATTGAATTAATTCACTTCAAATTAAAATGAAACAATTTGATAGAACATAAGTTAAATTTTATCAACTGATATGTACTTAGTTAGATCTGATTATATTAAATTATGATAATATTAAATTATGATAAGTTAAACACATTAAAATTAAATTATATTAGATCGAGTTTAGATATGTTAAACCTAAACTAAGTTAATTAAATTTTAAAATTTAATATAATTTGAAAATTTGGTTAAACTAAGTTTAACCTAATTTAGAGTGGATTGAAAGAAAAATTAATTCAATTAAATTAAAATTAGTTTAGATTTTAGATTTAATATATTTTATTTCATCTAAATTAAATTATGAAAATCTAATTCATAATTATTATAGCATGCCAAGAAAATAAAATATTTATATTCTTTTTAATCTTTACAAATTAAGTATTAAGCCATGTAGGTAAGATAAATGTACACAACATGCAACATATAATATTTACCGTCTTTACATAAAATTTTAAGTCTCTTAAAAGACGCAAGTTAATAATTTTTTTTTAATGAAACAAATACTTTTAAACTACAACATAACATATAACATATAATTGTGTACATTCTTTCAAAAGAAACTTTATGTAACATATAATTGTGTAAATTAATTGTAATTACATAGCTACAGCTCAAGTTTTTATGTAATGAGAGAAAAATAAAGGAGCAATTCTTGATAAAACGAGTGTTTAATTTTTAAACAGAATTAATACCCAGTTAGTAGTGGAATTTACAATGATGGTTAATGAGTATACAATAGCACTGATAAACTAAAATAAAACAGGGACAAATACTAGTTAGATTCATTAACTTAAAATTTAGAGAAAAAAAAAAAGTTAACACTAAAAACTAAATGATATAAAGTAAATCAAAGAAAAAATATTCAATGGTCAAATCTGACATTTAAAATATCTTTCCACGGCTGACGTACGAGTTAAAGTCTCACCTAATAATTTGTAGATAACTAAATTAAAAAAATTATATATATATATATATATATATATATATATATATATATATAAGTAGAGAATATACAATATATATTCTTTTACATTTTTTAAATTACACTGTACATGTATTTAGTACACTCCTTTTCTAAATTTAGTGTGGTAGTTCATAATATTAACTATAGAGAAAGAAAAATATACCACAGTTATAATTTAAATAAAACTGATTAAAATAAACAATTTCTTGAATAACATAAATAGTAAACATTGAAAATATATTTAAAAGACAGAAGTCAAATGAAAAAGAAGGCATCTCATATTCAAGGTCAAAACTCAGATGAATAGTTTGTCCAAATATTAATGAATTTAATATCTCCTAAAGTTGACCTGTTAATAAAAATCTCACCTAATAATATCTCTTTTAACACACACACACACACACATATATATATATATATATATATATATATATATATATATATAAAACTAGATCCATTTTTGTTTCCGATCTATACTTTATATGTACACGAATTTTATAATTTTTTTCAATATTTTAATTATCTTCAAATGTATTTTTTTTAATATTATGTAATTATTAATAATTTTATAATACTAATATTAATAACTTAAGTAAATAGTCAGTTTAACTTTTATTATAACAAAATAAATTACAATTTTAATAAAAAATTTAATTTCATTAATATTGTTTTAAATTTATTAGTGTTTAAGAGAATAAAACAAATGTTTATTTTGGAGTAATTATTATATATGTTTATTGAAGAAATAAATTATCAAACATATATAACCATTACTAAAGACTAAATATACGTTTAATTATTTTAATCATTATTGCAATTCAAATAAAAGCAACCAAAATTAAATTTGTTTTTATAAGATTGGAACTTTTTTATTATTATACCAAAAATGGAATATGTCATTAATAGTTATTTATTCTAATAATTTTTTAATTAATTTAATGAATCTTTGCTTTGTTCGAAATCTATTTTCGTGATATTAACACAATGTTTTTTCAATTAAAAATATTAACCATATTTATTTATGCCAATAATAATGATAGTGAGATTATTTATATTGACTGTTCAATCAATATCGATTGAATTTTTTTTTCGGTTGACATCAATAAAAAATAATCTTAATTATTATTCAATGAAAGTTTTTCGTTGTTAACATTAAAAACAAATTTTAACAAATTATTGTCAAAAAACAATATACGTTGGTAAAAAATAGTTATTGTATTCATCAGTATAAAAACTATAATGTCACTGAAAACATTTAGTTCACATGTTAATGTTATTAAAATACGATCTCTAACATTAATCAATAAAACTTGCCAATATTGAGTAAAAATAAAAGTGTTCTACAATGTTAGAATTCTAACCATTTAAATAAATAAAGATAATTTCTATAAACATTAATAAAAAAAACTATAATCATAACTAAAATTGACATGAAAAAAATACAAATATTTAATTAAGATACAATTTAAAATTGTATAATTTTAAACAATTTAATTATTTTAATAATTATTTCGTTCTATACATATCAAATTCTCTATTAAAAACAAATTAAGAATTTGTAAAAGTATTGATTTATTTATTTGGCATCTTATAAAAGAACACCGAAGCAGTTCACCTTTTTATTTTTTTATTATAATTGTAATTTTCGTAATTAACCTTTATTATTTTGATTAAGAGTATTAATAGGCGGTACTAAGTTTTTAATTATTTATGATTCAATTATCTATTTATATTGTTCATACAAAATTATGATAGTTTTACACGATCATTTACACACGGTTGATTCTTTATTAATTTTATTTTGTAGTTGGTTCAAGAAGAGAGGGGAATAGATACCAATGAAAATACTTAAGTTAGTATTTTGTTGTTTATTGGTCTTACACAAATTTAATTATACTTAAAAAAAAAAGTATATTTTGTTTTTACATTTGCTTGTATTTATTTGATTGATGGGTGTATTAAATAGTAAGCTTCATTTATTAGTAATTTTGATCCAAAAACATGATATAATCACATTTATTAGTAAGCTTTATTTAATGGTTTTATAATTTTTTTAAGTTGTTTTTAAATTTAATGTCGAACTGAACACAAGTCAAGTAAGAATAACTTATTAACTAATAATTGTTCGATTGATTCACTAGTCCCATGATCGAACGAGTGCAACGAGTTTTATGGTGGTTACTTAGGTTCCAATATGAAAGTAGAAGTGCTGGTATAATAAATGAAAAATTCATTTCTTTATGTGAATCCTTCTGGTCCAACAACATTACTCATTCTCATTGTGTGGTTTAATAATGTTGCAATCAGTTTCACGGTAGACGTCAAAATATTTTTATTAGATTGAGATGGTCTTATAAGACCACTTATTCAAAGTTTTAGATGACTAGTTCTTCATAATTTGTTTTTTCGATTAATCTAAACGGAGAGGGTGAGAAACACCTACAAAAGATATTTCAATGCTTAAATAAGTATCTTGTTGTTTATCATTCTTAAACAAATATGATTGGATATTAAAAAAAATTGTATCCTTTTGTCTTTATATATACTTTTATTTATAATATTGACTTATCATTATTTATTACAAACTAATCCTAATCCAGTGTAATTACAATTACTACTAAGCTTTCTTTAGCGATTTTCCAAATCATCTTTTAAGTTGTCTCTAAATTTAATGTTCGATAGACACAAGTCGAACCATCTACTAACTTGTAATTGTGTTAGACCGATTCATTAATCCTAAATTCGAGCAAGCGTAATTATTTTAGTTTCGACCTATTAATATAATAAAAAAAATTAATTTCTTATGTGAGTATTGTCCTTCCAATGCAATCATTCGTTCTCACCATGTGATCTAATAATATTGTTTGATGTTACGATGAATGCTAAAATATTCTTACATGACCGAAATAGTTATATAAGACCACTTATTTAAAGTTTCGGACAACTGATTTTTCATTATTCTTCTCTTCCAATCAGTCTAAACAGAAAGAGTAAGAGATATTTACAAAAAAGAAATAAAATATTTTGATACTTAAGTATTTTATTAATTATCAATCTGAGACAAATATAAGTAAATATTAAAAAAAATACCTTTTATCTGTACATACTTGTATTGATAGGATTAGATCATCATTACTATTTAGAGATTAATCCAGATTCGAACCCTATGTAATCACATTTATTACTAAGCCTCGGGTACTACTTTCGCTAATCCTCTTTTAAGTTGTATTTGAATTTAATGTCCGACCATACATATGCCGGCGGCTGCCGAGAACGGCCTAATTGCCGGTAATAGTGTCCGGCCGGTTCAGTTATGAATGAGTTATAATTACAGCACATTATTTAATACTATATCAAGCTTAATTAAACAAATTATTTTCATAACCAATTCAAATTCACAGTTTAAACTGCTTCTACCTAACATACAAGACTGGGCACCTCAACAACATAAAGCTGGATGAGTACCTAATGCGTCAAATCTGATAGTAATTTTGAAGACAATCATTATTTCTCATTCCCTAAAATTCCAAATTACGTGCTGACAAGGATTATTTGCATTTTGATATAAAATTAATGCATTTCCAAATCTCTTGTATCTTCTGGTCCTAGTAAGTTACCGATTTATGGTTGATTTCATGCTTGAACACACGCGATTGCGATTTTTAATTAAGACTAATCTGATAGTGATTTTGAATTAAATTTTCCCCGTGTAGCAGGTGTGAGGATGTGACCGGAGAGGGAAAACAAGACTACAAAAGTGGTATGAAATGAAGAGAAGCTGGGAAAGCTGAAATGACAGAGTTTGAAGGGTAAAAGCCCGAAAGGTGTAGAATGAGAATGTGCAAACGAAAGCCACAAAATCCAAAACCTCAGAAGGGAAAAAAGGTGTGGGACCCCAAAAATTAAAATAAACATCCACCCGGTTCACATTATTATTTTTCGCTTTTTCTATATTATTATTATTAGCTCTCCAGCATTATTATGTTAGCAGTACATTGTAGTATTAATTTTTTCGAGTTTCTTATTTTCGCCGACACACACAAACTCACACACTCAAAGCGACACAGCACAACACAACAGTCTTGTGTGCTTTTGGTTATTCTCTCTCTTCATTACACCAAGCTTCGAATCTCTAATATCTGTCCCTTTCTTTCTTTAATGGCCCTGCCTTGTACAACCAGTCGCGATCTGAAACTCAACTACTACGGTACTACTTCTACTACTGCCACCCCTGTTTTCCTCTTCTCCTTTGACATCTCTTTCGCCTCCATGATACTCTGCATGTGCGTCTCCACACCTGAACCACGATTCTGACCGCAATGCCTGCTCACCCTTCCTCTCTTTCTCCCTCCCTCGCTTTCATTTTCCTTTCTCTTCTTCCTCTTTCCCTCGCCAACACTGATCCTACTGATGGTAATATATTACTGCTACTTCCTTTTCTCTCTCTTTATGTTTTTTTGAGTGATCATGCGGCGGTTGATTGATGGGATCGGTTTTAATGTAGTCATGTGATGGGAACTGGGGAGTGATTGGTCTTGGGGAAAAAGTTTTGATTTTGCGTCGAGGGCATTCGGTTTTGATTTTGTTTTTTGGACTCTGGGTTCAGAGGACATACGTGGTAATGCAAGTAATGAAGTTGTGGGTGGGTGCTTGTTCATAGCAAAATGGTCTTTTTTTTTTATTGATGTTTTGTTTATGTTGTAGTTCAAGCTCTCGAGGTTATGTACAATGCGTTGAATGGTTCAACTCAGTTAACGGGTTGGAGAATCGGTGGTGGTGATCCATGTGGAGAGTCATGGAAAGGGGTAACTTGTGAAGGTTCAGCCGTTGTTTCCATGTATGAGATTCATGTCATATTGCAGACTTTTAATTTTTTAATTTTGTACTTTTTTAAGTTTGTTTATTATTGTCAAGGTTTTATCAGCTATGATTTTGTCGCAATCCTTGACATTGCCGGAAATTGCGGACAAATGTGCTGGAAACCTTGCTGTTGTGACCGAAATCGCGGTTGCTGTACGATTTTTTTCAGGCTTGTTTGTGGTCGACAAAACTAATTCATCTTTTTGTGATGCTGGCTAGTGAGCTCTCAGGATTAGGACTCGATGGGACTCTGGGGTACCTGCTTTCGGACCTTATGTCACTCAGAAAGCTGTGAGATCATTTTACTCTGTAATTTCGTGCCACACTACATATAATCTTTATTGTTTTAACAAATGCCGTTAACTGGTTATTGGTTTTCAATTTTATTTTGTATTTTTCCAGTGACTTGAGTGATAACAAGATCCATGATACAATTCCCTACCAGTTGCCGCCAAATCTTACAAGCCTGTAATATTAACTCCCAATTACTCATTTCATCTTTTGATCGTTGTAAGTTTGCTTCTTTACTAGGAATGTTATTTCTTTTTCTGAATCGTGTCATATCTTTTCAATTGGGACAATCAGGAATCTTGCAAGAAACAATTTATCTGGAAATCTTCCTTATTCCTTTTCTGCTATGGTTTCTCTCAATTATTTGTAAGTTTCTTTTCGGTGTATATAGTTTTATTTCATAATATCAATTGGATCATACATTGGAGCCGCTAACTGTGTTTTCTTGTTGTTTTTAGGAATTTAAGCAATAATGCACTGTCCATGGCAGTTGGCGATGTTTTTGCTAATCTTTCAGATCTAGATATCCTGTAAGTCTTGTAAGATATAGTACATAATGTCTTAAGTCCGACTTCCCTTTCTTTCATTTTCTTCTTATTCTAATTAAGAAATTAATGTTTATAATGCTGATTTATGGCAATGGTTAATCAGTTTCTGATGGATTTTACCCCTCAAAATATATGAATAGATCAACTTTTACATTTTAGGATTGGGCTATTGTTGTTTTCGGACCAAATTTTTTGAGTTTTGGATTTGGCCTTAAAGCATGCTCATAAATTGACTTTATACTTGACTCATAATTTTAGTATTATATATCAGAATCCAAATCAATTTACCGCACTAATATAGAGTCTATGCTCTAGCGGAAATCTGATAGAAGTAGATAAAGAGGAACAGTTTCATACAGAAACCTTATATTGTCAATTGGTTGATTGGATATTATGGACTTACTAATAATAGTTTTATGATGGAATAATAGATTCTATCTGATGATTGTTTGCATTCCTTTTCAATGATGCAGGGATCTATCATTCAATAACTTCTCGGGGGATCTTCCTCCTTCATTTGGTTCACTGGCCAATCTTTCTTCTCTGTATGTTGGTTGATATTTTAATTGATGGACTGATAGTGATTTGCAGTAAATGTTAAGGCTTATGAAAATTCTTTTGTAGTTTCTTGCAGAAAAACCAGTTGACTGGTTCTCTTAGTGTTCTCGTTGGTTTGCCTTTGGATACTTTGTAAGTTCTTCTCCCATTTGGCCTTGATTATCTGCATATCAGTTTCTAATGTTGCTATATAATTTTCCAGAAATGTTGCGAACAATAATTTCAGTGGATGGCTACCTCGTGAAATTACTTCCATACATCTTTTCATGTAAGTATTATGGATTTTGTTTGAAATGCCTTTGTGCTTTCTAATTAATAGCTTTAACATTGTGGTTATTTTGACTCTTTAAACATGGACTAGATATGATGGAAATTCATTTGAGAACCCTCCTGCTCCTCTTCCACCAGCAGTAACTTCTCCTCCTCTCAGTGGATCCCGTAATCATCATCACTCTGGATCTGGCTCACATAATAAAACACAAGCCTCTGATAATGAAAATTCTGATGGCCATACGGGTTTGAAAGTGGGGGCTGTTGTGGGCATTGTGTTAGGTTCCATAGTGGTGGCTGCCATTGTGCTGCTTGCTTTTGTTTTCTGCATCCAAAAGCAAAAGGGGAAGAAAAAAGGTGCAAGGAATTTTAGTGGGAGCCTTCCTCGTGGAGTTATTAATGGTGAATTCCTTTCCTTTTTTTTTTGTTTCCACACACACACACACAGAGATTATGATTCTGTAATTTGGGTTCTTTGTCAAATGTGGTTCAGTATGGTATGTGCATTAATTTGCCCCAATATTTGGAGGTACTAAAGGGAGCAGATACAGATAAAGTGTTTAGAAGGACATTTTTAGGGAAAATTAGGATTTGGAGCTTTTTATTTGGTGTAAAATCCATGCATAAAGCATTATAGTTTTATAGCATGTTTGGTTTAATGTTAATTAAGTTAGATCCATGTCAATACCAACACATTATCTTGTAGCTGCTGTGTAAACTTGAGTTTTGATGTGAATATACCAACAAATGCACAAATCAAATGTGCAAGCAAACACCCACTCAAATAAAAAACTTTTATTACAAATGTTATGGTGACATTTTTCTTTATTCTTTTACAAATTAGTTTTGCATTAATCTTTTAAGCTGTTTATACAACTAATTTTGTTTTGAAATTTATACTATTTATGATTGGTTTGATTGGCATCTATGCATCCTGACTAGTTTAGCTTTTTTTTGGGTTTTGATCAGTAACTCCTCAGATGCAAGAACAGAGGGTAAAGGGCGCTGCTGTTGTTACAGACCTGAAGCCTCGTCCAGCAGAAAATGTATCAGTTGAGAGATTACCTACTAAAAGTGGATCAGTACGGCATATGAAGTCCCCTATAACTTCAACGTCGTACACAATTGCTTCTCTCCAAAGTGCTACAAATAGCTTTAGTCAAGAATTTATAATTGGTGAAGGTTCTCTTGGCCGTGTTTACAAGGCTGATTTCCCAAATGGGAAGGTAACACCTTTTAGTGTTGCATTTGTTATCTCCCTTTCCACTGCATTTTTGGAATTTATTGTTTTTATCTGTAGATGAAAAATGCATTTCAAACTAAGATGGGAAATTTTTGAACCAGTGCTGGATGAATGTCACGAGAGTTTATAGACATTCTTTCTACGTCACTAACTCCCTTTTTGCTGCATGTTTGCGATGATTCTTTTTTCTTCAGATATTTTTAATCTTTCATTTGGTTTAAATTTCTTTGTTTATTTATTTTTTATGCAGTCGCAAGTCAGAAATCATTGGTTCATGGTGTCTACTTATTCATTCACCAAGTCTGATTGTCATTTAACACAGTTTTTGTACAATGATCCATCTATCTTTGCCTGTGTCTTCATTTTCTTTTTCTATCATGGATGTTTATTTTCTTATGAATTTGAACTTGGAGAAAATCGTTTTTATTTTCTTATAACATTCTAATGGTTCTGATATTGGTATTTGTTTAGGAAATGGCTATCAAGAAAATCGACAACTCTGCACTGTCATTACAGGAGGAAGACAATTTTCTTGAAGCTGTTTCAAATATGTCACGCCTGCGGCACCCGAACATTGTGACATTGACTGGATATTGTGCTGAACATGGCCAACGGCTTCTAGTTTATGAGTATATAGGAAATGGAAATCTGCATGACATGCTCCATTTTGCTGAAGAAAACAGCGGCAAGGCTTTGTCTTGGAATTCTCGTGTTCGCATAGCACTTGGCACAGCCCGGGCATTAGAGTATGTTTCATGAGTATATCTAACATATTAAGTCTCTCCTGGGCATGGCCTTGAGAGGCTACCCCACCCTGCTGTTTTTACCCTCTAGTTTATTTGCTTTAGCCTGTAGGGTGAGTTAGTATATGGCATAAAGGCTGATTTCTTGAGTTATTCTTTGTCTGTCAGGTACTTGCATGAAGTGTGTTTGCCCTCTGTTGTGCATAGAAATTTCAAATCAGCAAATATATTACTTGATGAGGAGCTAAATCCTCACCTGTCTGACTGTGGTTTAGCTGCTTTGACACCAAACACAGAGCGGCAGGTTGGTAAAATATTATTTCCTTAAACAGCTGCACATGGTTTTTTTATTGTATCTTTTCTTTGCTATTTGCTTACTACATTGATTAAAATCATTGAGTTTTAACAGGTATCGACTCAGATGGTCGGTTCATTTGGTTACAGTGCTCCTGAGTTTGCATTATCAGGAGTATACACTGTAAAAAGTGATGTTTACAGCTTTGGGGTGGTTATGCTGGAATTGTTGACTGGTCGGAAGCCGCTAGACAGGTGAGTCTAGCATACACTTTGGAAATTAAAAATGCTCATTACTTTAATGTTTGCTCATGATTATTATTTTTTTTTTCTTTTCTATATGGCTTCTTACGTTCATTTGAAATTTTTGCAAGTTTAGTTCACGAATTCGATCAGAGCAGTCACTTGTGAGGTGGGCTACACCCCAACTCCATGATATAGATGCCTTGGCAAAAATGGTGGATCCTACTTTGAATGGCATGTATCCTGCAAAGTCACTGTCACGCTTTGCTGATATCATTGCCCTCTGTGTTCAGGTAGAACTTGAACGACTGATTGCTAGCCACTTGTTTTAGTACTTATTTTCATTTACTGCACTAGTGCATTTATTTCTGGTCTCTAGTTTAGTCTTTATAATAGAGAAAATGCTAATTGGTACCAAAGGGCATTTGTCAAGAGAAACGAAAGAAGAAATTTTTATTGAATGAAATGGCAAAGTGCCTCTAGTGCTGTTATACATGACAAAAGATGCCCCTCAAGTTTAGTGTTGGGAAGTAAAAAGTCAACAAAACGATAAAATTCACATAGTAAATACAAGAATGTTCCATTGGATGAGTATACATGCAAAACGGTTAGAGAAATGAATGTATTAAAAGAGAGAGCTGAGGTATCATCTTACGTGGAAAAGTCCAACGAGGCTCCTCTAAGAGGACTACGACAAGATAGTGGATAGTCCTATTACTAGATTTAAAGGGAAATGTGGACATGTCAGACAAGATTAAGAATGAATAAACTAGAGAGAAACTTTAGGTAGGGTTTATTATTAAAAGAGCAAACATAAGAATCTTGCCTAAGATTGTGTCGACATATGTGGAGTAGACCTGACAGAGGTTCCATAAGAAGACTAAATCTGAATCAGATGGAGAAGTCCTATATAGGTAAAGGACAACCGAGAAAAACTACAGGAAAAGCTATTAAGACTATAATGGTGAATGGATTGTTTATATACACTATTCACAACAAAACATTGCAGTTTGATTTTTTTTTTTGTTGCTCATTCCAACTTGTGGGAAAAATGTTTGATTGCTAAGTATTACTATAGAAAAATAGTAGTAGTACTGGTCATTGGATGCATTGAATAGGGTGTATTTAATGCACCTTAAAGAGACCATTGTATTAATTTGTATTGTTGACCAATATGTGCACTTAGAGTTATTTGGTGTTATCGTAAACACCATAATTCTTCAGAAGATGTTAATGAGTTTGAATTTGTACACAGCCGGAACCTGAATTTCGACCTCCGATGTCTGAGGTGGTGCAAGCGTTAGTCCGGCTAGTGCAAAGAGCAAGTGTGGTTAAAAGACGACCCAGTGATGAATCTGGCATTGGTCACAAGACCCCAGAACATGAGGCCATAGACATGTCATTTTAAGTGTTGGTGCCTTTACTCTTTTGCAATTTTGTGCAGTTGTCTCGGCTAAAATTTACTATCATAAAACACAGGAAGCAAGGAAGGAGTAGAAAGTTTGTGAAAATGTATCAAGCAATTTTAAGATACTAATTACTTACGTGTTGGATTTTCTCACACAACATTTAGAAAATACTCTGGAAAATAAAGTGTATATCTAGTTACCTCATCATGGTGTAATATATATAATTTTAAAGTCCTTGATGCAAAACAGTCTTATAAAAAGAGAATTGTAGGAATCAACTTTTATGAGTTTTAGGCTTTGTTGGCAAGCACAGATGAAATTCCAACTACCGACATAAAGGCCTTGGAAAAGAGTGTGGATGCTATTCATTTGTAATGAGTTGGATTATTATCGTGACGGTGCAAGGTCCCACTGTTCTCTAATTCCATTCAATTTCTCTAACAGACACGCATTTGGCCTTTTTCTTCCATTTTTTAGCACTTTATTGTCTTCTTCTGCATGACCCTGCAACTATTTTGAATCTACAGTAAACTCCTTTTCCTTTTTAGTTAGAGCATGTTTGGGGTGCCTTGGGTCGTTCACATGTTTCATAGTATGAAATGGAGAATTTAGAAATTGTCACGGATCTGGAAAGTGGACTTTTTTGGTTTAAACTGCTAATCAAACAAACAAGTTGAGTTATGGGGTCGGGTCGGAGCATGTTTGTATTAAAACTAAGTTCATAAATATTTTTACTTTGCAAGAAATAATTTTCTTCTCATTTTATATATAGGAGAGGAACATGCATTTCTATATTGGAGTTTGTAAAAGTATTCCTGTAACTCAAAATTTGGTGAGATTCTGTTAATGTTATTTGAAATAAGTTGGTGTAAAAGTTTACTTTTGGGTAACCGTTCTTTTAAGATTTAAGATAGGTTGTGTATCTATGTATAAAGATGTATAAAGAGGATATTTTTTAGAGTTTTTTTTTACTCTTTAAATTATCATTTTATTTAAATTTAACTGATTTTTTAAATTTCACTATTTTTTTTAAATTTAACTATTTTTTAAATTAAATAAATAAAAATTATCTACTAAATAAATAAAAATTATTAACAATTAAATTGTAAAAATTATTTATATTTATATTTATATTTATAATTTGATTATTTCTTCATGTGTTTTCATTTGTTATAGATAATAAGTTTTGTTCAATATTTTTTAAACATTTATTTTAAAGAGTTTAAATTAATAATTATGTAAACATTAAGAATGTTCCAAAATTTACCAATGATCTTCTAGTGGAGGGTTTGGTTTATTTGTTTTGCATTTTTTAATTATAAAGAACTACATGTACTGTTTTGATCTCAAGTCCGTTGAATAATATTGTTAGGATTAATTATCATATGAAACGGAAACTTCGTTACAATTTTGATCTTAAAAGACATCTTGGAGGATGAATGAAGTTTTAAAACTGTCTTAAGTTTTGACTTTTAAACAAAATGAGACTATTGAGTATGGTAGGAACATAAACCTCTAATCGAGGTTTAAGAAGAATGAGAGATCGTCTCTGAAAGTTTAAGGGACTGATAATTCATATGAGACCTCATCAATATCATGATGGGCGTCATTGTTTCGATCCTCAGTTCGTTGAGCGACATAGTTAAGGTCAATCTCTATATATTCAAGATATTATCTGTTTTGAAGTATGAAACTCCGTCATAATTTTATTCTTATAAGACACCTGAAAGAGTGAAAGGAAATTTTTTTTTTAAATATCTTAAACTTTAATTCTTAAACGATACGAGATTATTGAATATCATAACATTTAAAAAAAAAAAAGATAAATATGATATTTGAAGATGAAATATACATGTAGATAACTAAATTAATACAGTGAGATCACTTCGTATAAATTGACATTTCTTTGTTGATTATCTAATAATGTAGTTTTAATAACTTTTTTAATATATATTGTCTCTTGCAAATTCACAATTTTAAGGCGTAAATAACTTCTTTTTTCCTTACATTTCTCCTTTTATATCTATACATTAATAAGATAATAACGAGCGAAGCTTCTACTCTTACCGCTAAGTATGATCCTAACTTTGGGATACACAATTGACAAACAAAGTTTCTTTCAAATAAAAATAATAACAAAATGTGTTCAATTCCTAAGGAATTATAAAATTTATAAGAATGTATTACTTTGTAAAATGCAATATAATTTGAAGCAATTTCCAGTTTTCAAAATGATAAATTTATAAATCTATTAAATTAGTTTTCAATGAGAAATATTTGTTATCCTATATTAAATATCTATAATTCATTTAATTTTTCAAGTCTCTTCTCTTTTATAATTACAATAATTAATTTTTCAAGTCTCTTCTCTTTTATCATTAAAATAATTAACTTTTGTAATTGTAAAGAAAAAACTAAAACCTAAAATATTATATGTAAAGTGTGTAAAAAATTGTTGAATGTGGAAATAATAGTACTTAATCCTAACAATCACAGAAAGCAAACGACATTATATTAGATAAATTCGTGATCGAAGGATAACATGCCGGTTTATCAAATCTTATGCAAGTGATAAGATTGAAAAGGATACGAGATTTAGTCATGGGAAAACATGATAAACCTAACCCCTTGAACATCCAAGTTAGACCAACAATTTCCTAAGTTCACCTTCAACATGAGCAAAATGGCATAAGTCGCCTCACTTATGTAATTTTTAACAGAAATCTCGTACCACTCATTGGATCTCTTTATGTTACAGAAATGGGGGGCATGGGATACAATTCCTATTTTGAGTAAAAGAAGTAAAGCACAAAAAAATAGTTTTAGCCTCAACGATTAATTGGAGTGCGCATCCGCTCTACAATTGTGTTCACCGCAGCTCGGGACATCACCAATGTGTCATGCAGCAAAATGCTGTAGACATTCAAGCCCTACAAAAAAGATGTTAAACATAACTATATAATATATAAAAAAACACCTGTTTTAGGAAAAACTTTGGAACTAGCAAAATCTACAAGATTCAATGAGGTGAAATTTTGGGATAACTTGCATCATACCACAAGTGGTACCGATTATTTGATTAAATGGAGATCGTCTTTAACTATTATCTCCCCGATGGCTACTCAAACACGTTTAGGACCATCTTCCGTTCGATGATGTTCTAATGAATAAAGCAGCTGGGACAAACCATTAAAAAGAATTTGGTCTAAATAGTTTTACTAAAAATTTGTTGTTTGATGGAGCCAATGGTATCTCAATTTAGGTTGAGCCTAATGAAATTCCAAAAGCGAACTCGTGAAGTGAGGACTGCCCAAAGCCCTTATAAACTCTGTTTTAGTCACATATATAATCTACGTGAGATTTTAACCCATTCCCTAATGCTAAGGATTGTATCTAATGTAAGATTGAGGGAAAGCTGCCTAGCCAGGTTCTTTTTTTATGAGTTGAGGCCCCATATCAAATATTATAGGCTTTGACATTATCTTCAATTTCGGTCTCAACCCCTGTGAGTAGCTCATGAAATGAAAATTGCCCAAACCACATAAGCTCTATTGCCGTATGTATAGTCAATTGGGGATCTCAATTGTGTCAATAGATTATTAATCCATCTACTGTTGTCACTGTTGGAAATGCTTCGACTCTAAGAAACATTATAAATTTCAAATGGATAAAAACTGAAACTTACAATGGAGGGAAGTATGTTAACATAGTGTAGATTTTGTGTAGATAATTTTAACTTTTCATCTATAGGCCCGCCATCCACAAGCAGAAGTTTCTTGGTGTTCTCCATTTGATTGTAATACTTCACAATGTTTCTGGTTTTATGTGTGGGAACCTCCAGATCCTCAAACACAAGAAGCTGTAAACACAGTTCCCCGGAATATTAGCACGAAGAAACTCTTATGTGAGATATAATGCAGTAATAAAAAACAAAATAAGGACAAACAAGATAATTATTGGATGAAAGCAAAAACGCTATATACTAAACAGCTAAAAGAAATACAATCTATCATATCAGAGCATACGATTATCAGGATCAGGATAGGAATACATGCCAAAAATAACCATTATACCTTGACAAAAACAGTAAGGAAAGGACAGCTATTGTACGAGCATCGTCTTTTCATGATTTGACTTTCTTTTTTCTAGTTTCTCGTTATGCTCCTTTATGAGGCTTTATTGTATTTATGTAGTCACATTTCTAACTGATAACAACCAGACTCTAGAGTGTCAAGTTTAGTCGGGGGCAAGCATTTTGAGCAGGGCTTAGTACAGTTAACATATTATAAATGATCTTAAGATCTTTGCACTCAGATTCCTCGTCATAAATCTAGATGCATGATTCCTTTGTTCCTACTTCAATTTTCCCTACACCCCAATCACAATTCTGTGAAGACATACACATGAAGGTGTTCATTTGAAAGAAGTTCCCACATTGGTTACTTCCATGAGTATATGAAATCGTAAAATATATTTACGTTAAATGATATAATTAAAAAGTCAAAGAGGTAATATAAACATTATGATTGATTGTTAACCAGGTAGGCTGAGGTGTGGCTGACAACACAATCCACTTCACTGAACTAAGAATATCTTGTACCTTATATGTTATACCTTCAATTTCGATATCAACAACAAAAGGAACCCTTACAAAAAATAAAAAAATCGTGTATCTTTTCAGTTAGGCTACTAAACCATTAAACAATTTACTTGTAAATTATAGAAACCAAATCTTCCAGAAGTGAAAACTGAAAAATCACACTATATTGAGTATTAAGAAAGAATGTACACTCATGTAGGAGATACAATAATGTAGAGATGCCATATTTTTACTTTTGACGGTGAATAAGGCCATGGGTGGGGGAGGAAACTCACCTTTCCTTCTGCTGCACGTGCGGACAAGGCAATCTTTAGCCCTAGACGCCGAACCTTCTTATTGACTTTGAAAGCATGGCTTCGAGGCTTGGGACCATGCATAGTGGCACCACCCCTGAACTGTTACCATTCACAAAATTTATTATTTTCAAACTGCTGAAAAAAACAAGAACAGAAGAAATGTGAAGGAATAAAGATGATCAAGTAATGAGCAGAATGCTCCACTACCTGAGGCCCACGCAATGAACCATGCCTTGCTCTACCAGTTCCCTTTTGATTCCAAGGCTTTCTTCCAGTCCCACTGACCTCACTGATAGTTCTTGTTGAATGAGTCCCCTGTTGACCAAATCAATTAGAAAAATACACAACATTCTCATGGAGACTCCATAGCTAAATTTACATCCATGTTCCTAGATAATATGTGTGTGTGCATATATTCAACTATTAAGCCTATGATAACAGTGAAAACATTTTATCCTTAAAACATTTGAATAGACATTCTAAATTATAGTTTGGTCCCAAACCAAAATGCTTGCCTCAATCCCAAAATTACTAAAAGGCAATATAGAAAAATATCACCATCTTGACTAAAAAATAAATATAGCATTTCCTCTGTATTGTACATATGCAATGACAATGAGAAACAATCTTCAGATTCCAAAACATTAGGCAGTCACTACCTGTTGTCGTTTTGCCAGCTGCCACCTAACGACACGATGAATAATGTCCTTCCGAATAGGCAAATCAAAAACATCTCCAGGTAAAACCATAAAGCCCTTGTCTTCATTATGAAAGTTGGTAACTGGAATTAAAAGATCCTGGCAAAGCCCTATAATATATTGAACTTTATCAAAACACTCTAGAATCTTATTGAGACAAAAATCAGCACATGCTGTGATCAAGATGTCACCAAAGAAGGTAGGTAGTGAAGAAAACAGTGAAACAATCAAAAGAAGCACTCCAAAATTTTGATTTATAATAAGGAGAATCCTAACCAGTGCCTAGGTAAAGGCTTTATGGAAGAGTGTTACATAAGCAACTTCACCGTGATTCCCATGCAACCCCACCGGTATTTTCCAATAATAACAAGGTTGTGGCCTACATGCAGTTAAAAACTAGGGAAAGCTAATGGTAACTTAGGATAATAAATACATGATTTTCCAATTAAGTATGAATAGAATATTAGCATCTCACTTACAGGATCAATTTTAGAACAAACTATATGCAAGTTCTGACATGTAAATATGTAGAAATGCATTCAGTAAATCGCACATGTTTTTATTTGGTGTAAATTTTGTGTCTTCAGAAGAAGTACAAATCAAGAAGAAACATAGACACGGAAGATATTAGTCTAGATCAAACAAAATAGACAACAAAAAATATCTCATAATCTAAACCACACTGGAATTCATGCCTAGCAGTCGATTGACTCTCCTTTCAGAAATAAATATCAAAGTCAGCAAAAACAGAAGGACAGTTATATTCTGGGGTAAAAGATGCTTCAAATTATCCTTCATACCTATAGTACGGTCAGATGTTGCTAGAGTCTTCTTGGACAATAAATCGGACGGAAATGCGCTCTCATCAGGCCCAGGAGTTAAAATAGAAGTAGAAAATTGTTGGATCATTGATCTGACCTACATTTAAACACACTATACCACATTATTAAAGAAGAGTCAGTTAAAGCCGGAACAAGAGATAGCTACATTGGTTAAGCTTTCATCCTGAAAGTAGTAACAAATATAGAAATATATTCAAAGCTATGGTAATGTACCAAACAACATTCTGCAGAAAGGAGTCTTTCCCCAGATAATCTGCTGTATACATCTGTGCACAAAAAATAATCGCACATATAAAGATTTACAAAAGCTGGAAAAAAGAACAAAAATCAAATTCACGGGAAATGGCAACTGTCCACGGTTAAGGAACTAAATAAAAGGTCTTACAACGTGATTGATAAAAAGGGGCAGACCCAGCATTAGGTGAATTAAAGTAGCATCGTCCCAGTGAAGGCAAGGACCCAGAAGAACAACGTAGTAGCCTTTTGGAAATTAACGCCGCCATAACTGACGAAACACTCTACTATAGATTGCACCTTCCCATTTGAAATTCAGAGCAGAAGCAACGGTAAGAATGCAACTAAAAGGGCTCAAACTAAAGCAGAGAAGGAAGCGAGACATTTAATCAAATGCATTGCACGCAACTTAAATTGGCAAAATCAACCACTGCACCATTTATACCACAGTATTCTCACTAGGGAAGGGTCCCTCATCAATTTACAAAACGGTGTGAAAAATGAAACAAGTATCGAACACAATCTGATGCTACACTACAACCTAGAGCAAATAAAGATGTGAGGAAAAGGGAAAAAAAAAAGGTTACCAGAGACAGAAAAGAGAGGTAAGGTAATTCTGATAGAGGTTTTAGCTCGCTGCTGCCCCAAATTTCGCTTAAAATAAGAATCTGTACTTTCTCCGGTTCATGGTTATGTCTCCGTCTATGCCTCCATGGAAGATCCTCTCGAGCTCGTTACAGTTTAGAAAGGGTGGCTCTGCTAATGGGCCTTTCTGGGCTTAGGTTAAAAACGGACAAGAATTTATAAGTTTTAGCCCAACAACATTTTTTAGATTGGAAGTTTCTTCCTACACCTCCATATATTACTCCTGCACCTCATATAAAGAAAATTCCGATTTTTGCCCTTTCAAAATTGTAAAATCCGGTGACTTTCAAGTCCGTAAACCATTTTTTTTTTAAAAGAAAACTTTCAAATTTTATAATTCAAAAAGGTTATAAAAAATAATAAAATATGAAAGAGCAAGAAGAAGCTGGTCTGGAATCTGGTCTCGACCTGCATTTCCTTTAAAGTTTGGGCCGGCTCGTTCATTTAGTTATAGGTTTTTGCTACTTTTTATTGTATATAACCATTATTGAAGACCACCTTTGTAGCTCCACCTCCCTAACTTTCTATAATTTTTTTTAATTACAAAATTAACCTTTTTTCTATTTTAACTTTATTTATTTAATCTTCTGAAACCTTAATTTCTATTCATATTCACTCACTTTTACTGCCATTTTCACTACCCAGCCCCACCCCTTACAAGTCTCACTTTCTATTTTTTCTCTTTCCAGAGCCCCTTCCAACTCTCACTCTCACTCTCACTCTCACATCCCTTCCAAGATCCGTTCCCACCCCTCCAATTCTCCGATCCATTATTTCTCTTTCATATCCGTTCGTTTGTTTCCTCCATCTCTGTTTGGGTTTCGTGGTGCGGCGGTGCGGCGGTGCAGGGGTGGCCTCTCGGCTTTGGTCACGTCTTTCGGAGGGAACTTCGATTCAGCCGATGATGGAGGAGTTCACCGGTAGAAAACTGGGAAGAACTGAGTGTGCTTTTTTCTCCTTCGACGGAAAACAAACACAACCTTAATTAGTTGCATCTGCGCAACAAAACGGTCCGGTCACCTTGCCACTCCCGGAATTTTTGTCACGGGTTAATCAGCCAAACTCTTTTGGCAATCAGAAAACTATAGAATAAAGTTACCTGTATAATGCATTAGAATCTATCTTTGCAATATTTATATGTATAAATATCTTCTCACTTTTTCTTTTCTCTAGCAAGTGTGTTCATGCTGTCGTCAAAAGGTAGATATGGCCAGATGGCCACTGTAATCTTATTTTTGAGAGATGATGTTTTGATAAATTTTTGTCATATGAAAGAGTTACTTTATACTAAACGATAATAGAGATAAATGTGATTGTACTTACTAACATGTTTCTATCTATCTTAAAGTTTAATATATTTACGTTTATAAACTTAAAAATAAAATAATGAATGTAGTATTCTTAATTTATAAGTATTAATATTAAATAATATTTTAGACTGTTATTCAAATAATTCAAATCTCAATATGAAAAGTAGTTTAATGTATAAAAAAGTTTATCATAATCGGATTATCATAAAAATTATTTTATGAAGAGACATTTTTAAAAATAAAAGAAAATTAATTAGTTTTTGTGTGTTTAGTTTTATTGTTTACACATTATTGTTTACATTCATCAAAAAAAACATTTGCAAGAGCAGGAATATATTTTTTAAAACATTATATTTTATTGAAATAATATTTGTAATTAAGAAAAAAAAAAGGTTGAAAAGAAGTGTGAAGTGACTAGGTTTGATGAGTAAAATAAATGCATGGGAATGGATAGGTGGTGGCAGTCAATTTCTGCATTTGTACGAAATAGCAAAATAATGCAATGCAACCTTCAAACTTGTCCACCAGAATTTCCAAGATCTAATGAAAAAGGCTTCATCAAAAAGAAGTTTAACAATTATGATAAAAAGAATATACTGGTGGTAGTGGAGGGAGCAACAGCCAAATATGTATAGATAATTCGGATGAAAAATTATAAATGAGTGTTTTCCCTACAAATTCACACTTTTTTTTTTCTGTAACTTTGTATCTTTTTAAAATTCTAAAACTATCCTCCACAATTCAAAAAACTCTACATTATTTTTTTTTTTTTGTGTTTCAATGAATTTCGAATTTTATTGAAGGATCTAATCTCGAAACTATTTTTGAAATGTGAGGATACAGGAATAAATGTGTGTGGAAGTACCGAAAGAAACACCCATATTTGTTTCATAATTGCCTCGTAACTTTGTTTTATACACATGTTTAGTTAACTACACGTAAGGTTTTATTTTTGGGTACTATTTGACACCCTACAAATTTTCACACACAAATGCAACAACTGTGGTTCATACTTTTGCTACATGAATTGCTCTCCTTCCTCGTTGATAATATTCCCAATGCGTATCAGCATAATCTTTCACTTTCTTAAACAGCTTCGGTTGTTCTTCATTCACCAAGCCTTGTTCTGGTTCAATTTCTTTGTTTGGCTCTGGAGTATAGAACATTGCAACAGATATTCTTTCCCTCTTGGAGTTCACCAATACCCGATGCATGGGACTCTTGAAAATTCCATTAGTCATTATCTGCAATGTCAAAAAGATCACTATTATCACCTATATTGCTCCTGATATCCACTGCCATGCCATGTTTCGGAGTTAAGTAAAAATTTACAATTTTTAAATTGGATGGGTACACCACAATCTGAAATACAAAAAGAAAAAAAAAAACTTGATTCAAAGTTGTTTTGTTAAGTTGTAACATCAATTGAATAATGAAAATGTTCACACTACTTAGATTTTGAGATAATTTAGTAAATGTCATGTTCGAAACTCGTTTGTTTACTGGAGAAAATGTTATGAAACACAATTAACAACACATATATACCTCCATTTGATCACCCATGAGTACAAATAGGGCATGAGAAATTGTGGGAACTGTGAACCACTTATCCTTATGGTGGACTTGGAGGCCCTCAACGTCATCTTGCAGTATAATGGTGTACCCTGATCCATCTGCATGGGGTTTAAGCCCGAGCACAATGTCAGGTTGTGCACAGCAGGAATAGTAGTTGAACCTCACTTGCAGTAGTGCTTGTTCACCAAATTGATTCAAGAAGCAATTTTCTTCTAAATCTAATGACTTAGCAATAGCTCTAGAAATAAGATTTGTTGCCTCTCTCAGCTTTGCTGTGTATTCTTCCAGAATTTTCCTTCAAAAAAGAGTGTTACTAATCTTAGCCAACACAAACATGTCACCTGCCAACCGTTTGAACATTTGTCTGCATAATTAGCATTAAGATTTAAGAAGTCCTCACTCATCAGTGAAGTAGTAGTTTCAGTTTACCTAAAAGATGATGGATTTTCTGGCCACAAACTTGACTTCCTTCTATTTTCAGGGTATACATCAAGGCACAAACGATCTGACCAATCTAAAAACTGACCTTCTTCGGGAACTGGATCCGCACCATACCCTTCAAATTCTTTCACCCCTTTGGAAATTATCTTCTTTTGTTCCATTGGCTGCGTAAAAAATTCCCTTGCAACTTCACGAACCTTGTCCAAAAGTGTGCTTGATGTGCCATGGTTTATTGCCTTCCAAAAAAGCTCATAAGTTATGCTTGTGCAAGTGGTATCTACAAATCTACAAATTTACAAATTGAAATAAATTTTTCAAGTAGATACCTGGAAGCATCCCCAAGAGGAGAGAGCTGATCTTAGCTTTTGCAGCTCTTCTTTTTGTTTAGTTAATGGTGTTGATGAAGATATGAGCCGAAAATCAATGATGGGTGGTGAACATAACGTTGAAGGCACGATTTGTGTATAGTTAACATCTCTACGAACATAAGGTGAAGGTGGTTCCTCACCATTCTGAACCATTTCTTGTACACGCTTGGATAACAGTGCTTCCATGTTAAGTAACCTAGAGCAAATAAAGATGTGAGGAAAAGAAAAAAAAAAAGTTACCAGAGACAGAAAAGAGAGTTTAGGTAATTCTGATGGAGGTTTTAGCTCGCTGCTGCCCCAAATTTCGCTTAAAATAAGAATCTGTACTTTCTCCGGTTCATGATTATGTCTCCGTCTGTGCCTTATCCTCTCGAGCTCGTTACAGTTTACAAAGGGTGGCGCTGCTAATGGGCCTTTCTGGGCTTAAGTTAAAAACGGACAAGAATTTATACATTGGGTATTGCTACATCCACTTACCCATTTGCTGCCTCCACCTTCCCAACTTTTTGAATTTTATTTTAATTACAAAAATAATCTTTTTTTTTACTTTTTTAACCTTTTCATTTTTTTAGTTTTAATGTTATTCACCCTCAACTCAACCCTGGTTCACTTTTATTCTATTCAAAGTCCCAATCCCCCAAACTTCTGAGATCTATTCTCAAACTTGAGATCCGTTTTTCTTTTCCCACCTCCGTCACATCAACCCTGCTTCACTTTTATTCTATTCAAAGCCCCACCCCAAACTTTTGAGATCCGTTCCTCAAACTTGAAATCCGCTTTTCTTCTCCCACCTCCGTCACATCTCTCGGTGACTTCTCGTCCAAATTCTCCAAACTCTCCAAACTTCTCATCCAAGCCTTTTCACTTGTGGGTTTGGATCGAGCTGTCGAAGGAGGCAGTCCAGCTGACGAAGCAGGGGATCGAGCACACTTTTCCATCTGATAAAAATACTCAACCAAACAAAACGACGGATTTATTTATTTATTAATTAAAAGTAATTATTGATATAATTTAAAAATTTGATAAACTTATTACATATAACAAAGTTGTGATTAGATGGAAATTCAAATTTTTTTAATAAACTTATTATAAATAGCAAGTTGTGATTAGATGACAATTTAAAAAGCTTACATGCTGTAATAAGCATTTGCTAAATTAGGTCGTTGTAAGTTACAAATATGGTTAGCAAATAAACACCACTAATTCTAAAAGAAAAATAAATAAAGAACAAGAGTATTTCAAAACATTTTCATATAAGTGATTTTTGTTCATAAAAATATATTTGCTACTTAAGTATATTTGTTGTATTTATTAAACTAGTCGCCTTATCTTCAAAAGTTCGCATAAGTATTAGATTTTTGAGATTTTTTTTGAAAAAAATCTTAAATAAGCTAAAAGTAACAACTCACTGGTATGTTTGAAAGAACATAATCTCACCAACTGAAAAGGGCAACAGTTTAAAGTTATTTTTGAAGAAAGAAAAATGTTAGATCTTAATAAAATATTTACAACATTTTCTATTTTATCCTTTTGATTTATATGAAATTCAAGTACTATTTGTCTTAAATAGCAATAAGACAAAAATGAATAAAAGCGGTGAAATGAAGAATTAAATTTCTAAAAATTAGAAATGTCAAAATGTACTAGAACCAGTATGCTAAAATTAATGGATCAGATTGAAGTTTGTTATCTGTCAATTTGCTTTCATCCGTCCTCCATAAGTTGTCAAATTGGCGGATCAAAGTTATATTCTCGGACAAAAGAGAGGATGAACTCGTCCATCTTTTAAAAAGTGCTGAATTAAAAAATAATTTTTTATATTATATTATCTTAAGATGTAAATATTTATTAGTGTAAAAATTTAAACAATTAACACTTATAAATTAAATTTCTATTATTAATTATAATCAAATAATTTAACACGTAAATATACTAATTATTTTAATCTATTTATTAGAGATATTAATTTAACAATAACAACTTAAAAAATATTTAAATAATTAAATATATTTTAAATATTTATAAGTTTTTAGTAGATAACACCGTTTTCTTTCACAAATATTGTCAAATAAAAATAATTATCAAAATATAGCTGCTGTTCAGGACCAAGGAGATGGGCAGAAAATCTAAGGAACGCAGAAAAACAATTTACTTTGAAATTTAAAAACAAGAAATTGTTGGTGAACTGGAAGGATAGATATCCAAACATTAAATCGAGACGTACCCTGAAACATTATGGTAGTTTGATGTTTTTTCAAGGTCATTCACTATCATTCAGTGATAATTTGCAATTGTGTCAACAAAACAAATGTCCTCCATTATCATCAGCTAATGATCATTTTGTTAAGAAATTCAGCATGCTCAGGAAAATACTCCATCAATTCATCCTTTGTCACCCAGACAAAATCCTCACACTTTGCAATGTTGAACTTGTTTTTAGCAATTACTTGAGACTTGAAGAAGAATCTCTGGCAGAAGATTTCAGCAAAGAGAAAGTATAAGCAAATAAATCAACTTTTACATTGAGATAAAAGAAGCACTGGAAAGGCTAGTTTTGAAATCATGTAACAACCAAACAAGTTAAAGTCCTAAGCAACTCAATAAATAAAGTGCCAACATATATTGATATAAATAAGAATATTATAAAAAACTGAAGCTTCAATAAGTAAACCAGAAGTATAACAAATTTCCTATAAATTAACCTTATAAGATGTGGATCCAGACTGATCTTCTGTAGGCTGAACAACCATATGGCCCATCGGAGCGTTTCCAACAAAATATGTATTAGAAAGATCTCCTATGATTGATTCCAATGCAGACTCTGCACACTGCAAAATTAAAAAAAAAAAGAAAAAGAAGTTAATAGGGAAAAATTACAGAAAGAAAAGGAAAGCCATATATACCAAGGTTCACCTTGCGCATGGTGTCCTCAGATTCATAAACTTTCTCAGGAAAATGCCACACAGGCTTTCCACTAGGAGCCCCATGTGCATTACCATAGACGAGAAGGTAGAGTCTTCTATCAAGAGCTCGTTGTAATGACCTAATTAGACAAGTAGTCATTAAAAAATGATGTCTGAAAGCAAATTCATCTGTTTAAAATAATGAAAAATAAAAGGGATAAATATAGATAAATGTAGGGAGTGTCTCTCTGTCTTCTCAGCATTGAAATTATATTTAGTTTTGACTATGTTACCTAAGACACAGAATGAGGATTGGTCCTTTCCCTAGCATAAGTGTATTTAGTTTGAACTAATAAGACCTGGTATACAAATCTATGATAACTTTCATATTCATAAATACGAAAGGCGAGTATGAGAATATAAAAATGGCAAGCTTGCTCTACATTATAAAATCAACCATTTATCAAAGCAAAATTCATTCACTCGCCACTAAAGCAGGCAAGGGAATAAAAATGGAATTTAAATTCTAAATAACCCTTGCTAACTATTATCCGTAACTAAACAACATGCTACAGAAAATAGACATTGGTCCACTCCCAAGGAAAATGAGATCAAGAAAAAACCAATATTCCATAGGAGAATCACACGTACTGAGATGATGGCTTTTCTTTTATAGCATTCGTCTTCCTTCATACATTAGTGAAATTTAAATAAAGCATTTTCTTATGGTAAAAGTGTATTCATATTATTGGTATGTACCTTTTATCATTGTTTTTGTCAGCTTCGGTGAATCTTGGTGCTGGCACATAGTCAATCTGATAATCACCTTTTCCCCTGGAAGTAACATAATTTTCATGAGAACAAATGAAGAAACTATCTGCATTGCCAGCTATGATAAATCTTAAGCATATCAACACATTGAGAAGGAGGCAAAAAGAATATGAAACATTTGTCATTGCATCATACTCTAAGCCACTAAGTTAAATTTGGCGAACCAAGTAAAATAGTCTAAAAGGCGGCATTAACCTTATAGGTTTGGCAAAAGATCCAAATCAACTATATAGCCAAATGAAGTCATTATAAGGCTCTAAACTAATTTTGTAATATTGAATTAAGCCACATAAAATTTAACACCATAACAAGTTTCCTGGATCTGTTATTGGGTCACACCCATATAAGTCAATGCTTTATGATTTATTCCTAGACATGAAGGAGGTGGTATTGTTCTTTGGGCACATGCAACTATCCACCAAGCTCCAAATGTTCAATTCAAAGTGTGGGGGCGGGAGTGTTGACATCCTACACAGACTACAGAAGCGGTTAATATAGTCCTTACAGAGCTTGGGTGATCCCCATCTTACAATCCCATTTTATAGGATTAAGTTAGAGATTTAATCAAATTTGAGAATAATAATAATAGATCATAATCCTTCTAATTAAATAAGGAAACAAATCATGAAATCTAAATAAATAAGAGATAATAAGAACATATGGAAGGCAGACATATGAGGTAATATAAATACTCTTAAGATATGATTTTACCTTTGTTTAGTTGCATATATTTTTTTATATTCCCCTCTTTATTTTTTTCCTTCTATAATAGTTTGATATTTCGTTAGTTATGAGGAAGGAGAGAAAGAATTTTTATACAATACAGTAAATTAGCAATAAACTTTTTTTTCCATTTTTCTATTTGAGTATATAGAAAAGTGCCTCCCTTACAGCCATTTTGAAATAGAAGTTTAACAGACAAAATCAAAACAATTTTGTTGGTTACTATTCAAGTATTTATCTTTTCAACTATCAGGAAACTTGCAAATAAGTTTTTCGTAAAGATTATAACTAAAAGTGCAATCTAAATGCACCTGCGGTCTCATAGTCAGTCTCAAGCCTGGATAAAGGAGGAGGGTTTGTTAGGCCTTCTACAGCCAACAAAAAACATGCCAATATATCACATGGATCACTCACTATTTGAAATGCCACCTTGCGATCTCTCTTTAAAACTAATTAAATGTAAATACCAGAATATTCAAACTATAGACATAGCCTTGAGTACTTATACCTTGCATCAGATTTGTCTAGAAATTCATCAGGATATCTGCGTTGATATTGTTGTCGCCACCGAAACCTAACAGTTTAAACCCCATAAAAAAAATACATTTAGTACAATAGTCACTGCCAAAACAGGTTCTTCATGTAGATTAATCAAACGACAACTAAAAATTCACCAGAATACAAGGTTTTCATTTTCCATATGTTCTCTTTTGAAAATTCGAGGAGGTGGAAAATAGGATATTCATCACTAAAATTTATCTAAACATCACCATGCACCTAGTTTACAAATCACCAAATTCATAAAAGGAGAATCTAAGTTCAATAATTCGGGTTCACGTGACATCCCTTCCTATTCTACAGTCCCCCAGCAGAATCACATATTTTTCCTTGAAAATGAACTAATACCTTCTATGACTACAAATCCAAGACTCAATGAAGCTCAAATTGCCCAATTCATTTTATCTTTCCTAGATATACTTTTTATTCAAGCAGAGAGAAACTCACGAGAATTCTTGAAATGCGTAAACTACAGGGTCAATTTTGGGAATGACCACTGGCAGTCTCTCAAAGAGGACAGATGCAACAAGGTTCTCAGAGCTTGTGCTGAATCCTCGCCTTGTCAAGAGAGGTCGGACCAATGACATCTTCATCCTGGATGTATGCAGAACCATCAGATGCAGAAAAAGAAGCAAGAGAAATAAATATATAATCTGTGCGGGAGAGGATTACACTCTCTTCACCAGAAATACAAATCCTCAGTTTATTAGGAAAAATATTTTCTATATTCAATTTAATTATTATTTTGTAGGAAGATTCAACACACACATACACATAAGTCTCTACGATAAGATATTGTTCGCTTTGGGTCAAGCCTTCATGGATTTGTTTTTGGTACCATTCCAAAAAATCTTTTATCAATGAAAGTATCTTATGTATATATATACTCATATCCATCTCTTATTTTTTCTTATGTGAAACTTTGTTTGTATCCACCTGCTGTCATGATTTCTTCCCCAATTTTGTATGCAAAATATTTTGAAGATCAATTTTATACTAGTACAGAATAATGCTATTTTTTCTAAGATTAGACAGAATACATCATTTAAGCAAAGGCTTGATGTGCAATAACACTCAAGAGTCAAGACACCTACAATAGTCATAGCTTCATAACAGACCACATGTACCTATACCCATGGTAGTCATAATTAAATCAATAAAATCCAATTGCCCAAAGTTCTAATCTTCATCTTAACGTACACCTGAATTAGTTTACGTGTCAGATATTCTATAGATGTTCCTGCCCCTTTTTGGGTGGTAAGAGGTAAGGTCCTATAGAAGGATTTATAGCTCCATCATCAATGCAGTCAAGTGCTTCTGTTCTAGAAAAAATGAAGTAACAAACAGTTTATGATTTTGAAAAAATCACATCACCAGGCACCAACAGCTTCTAATATCAGTGCTAGAGTTTCAAAGCAAAGTTTCACCAAAGACTACTACTGACAAGTAACACCACGAGCTTGAAATTCTCTTCACATACGCAGATAAAAACATATAAGAAACAAGTACCTAAGTAGGCAGCTGATAACTTAAGTGCCCCCAAACTCACACATTCAAAATTAATGTTTTCATGAATTTGGCAACGCCGTATCACTTTTCTGATGGCATTGGGGGCTTCCTTTGGATCAGAATCTATAATCTATAGAAAGGGAACAGAAAGCAGAGAATTCAGAAAGAAATGGCAATGCCCAATCAATCAATGAGGTCCCCAAAAAGAAAAAGAAAAGAGTTTTCTTACGTTAACGAAAGAACGGAAGCGTGCAGCCCGCAATATCATTCCATTCGGTACAATATACGGGATAGCTGTTGCAGCAAAGGGTATTAGTGAAGGGAAGAAAAGAAGGGTTTTGAATGTGGGAGAAGCGTGAGAGACCCAAGGCATAAACACCAAGGTCAAAACGATGCCGTTTGAAACTACTTTATATTCTATATATTATACTCTCCTTCTGCAAAGCATACAAACATACACAGGTATTCTCCTAATAGAAATTCACTCTCTTATTTTCTTTCTTCACTACCAATTTTTATACCGATGCATTCTTACGAATTTACGAATTTAAGTGTATTAAATTTTAATTCACAAAAAAATTTCTATTCATAACAAAATATACTTTAAATATAGAGATATTTTAATAATTTTTATTTTTAATTTAAAATAATAAAAAAAATCAGAAATTTTTTAAATATTCTTAATTTTAAAACTTAAAATAATATGAACTTAAAATACTCGACTTAAAATTGTGTACATAAATTAAAATTATAAAAATAATGTGAACTTAATAGCTTTCTCTATCCAGAAAATGACAATGAAATGAAAATAAATACTAAAATTTTAGAACTATTTCTTTCAAATTCAAATCCGAACTTGTTTTTCCTTTCACGGAGACTCTGCTTAGGATTTTGTTATGCTTAATTTTGTTCCATATTTATTCATCAAAGCATAAGTTGTTTAAAATAAATTAACGAAACTATAAAAATTTAATAGATAAAATGAACATTAAAATTTAATTAAATCCATTAACATGAATTGTCATTAACAAAATATGCAGCTCATAAATTGTATTAAAATACTATATAAGAAAAAAGATAGATACATATAAAACCAACTAAATTACGGAAAGGAGTTTCCATATATAAACTTAAAAAAAAAAAAAAAAATCACCCGAGAGTGCTAAGAGAAAACCGCGACTTTGAATAGTATGGGTCATATATATATATGTGTATGTATATATATGTATGTATATATATATATATGTATATATATATATGTATGTATATATATATATATGTATATATATATATGTATGTATATATATATATATGTATGTATATGTATATATATGTATGTATATATATATGCGTATATGTATATGCGTATATATATATATATGCGTATATATATATATGTATGTATATATATATATATGTATATATATGTATATACATACATATATATGTATATACATATATATGTATATATATATATATATACATATATATGTATATATATTATATTGAATCCTTTTAATGTTTGCATCTATAATTTGACTATTAGTATTTTTAAAAATATTTTTTTTTCTTACTTGCTCATAGGTATGGTACGATATAAGCTCAATAATAAGAAATTGTTTTTTTTTTATCATTTAATATTTTTATGTATCTCATTTGTTCATTTTATATACAACGTAAGATTTCATTATTAAATTATCCTTTAGTGCCATAACGATGTCAACATCTAATATATAGTTTTTAAAATCATCACAACCCAAAACATTTCTTTTTGTTGGTCCAATTTATCCATTTTCTAAACAAATTATGCGCGTGTAAAATCGACCCAACATTGAGTACAAAAGTTTAAAGTAAATTCAGTAATGACATAAGATAAGTTTATTAAGATTGGAAAACACATTATTAAAAGATTTTTATGAACATATGCACAATTACGTCATATTATATTATTTTCATATTTAATTATCTTATAGAAGATATATAGGATTATAATCTTGAATTTTGGATCGTGCTTTTAGGGTAGTGTAAGCATATCATAAGGGAAAAGTTGAACCTAAATTATTAAACACTTTGAGCAAAGGTGAATTACTTATACACCGAAGCTTAAAAGTATCGAAAACAAATTTTCAATTCCTTTTTAATATATAAATCTTATATTAAAATAGACTCTACTCCATTTTTAGGTTTATTGAAAAAAAGAGATATACTATAAAAACATGACTTTTTAATATCATATAAATCTTACGTTAAAATAGATTCTAATTCACTTTTAGATTTATTGAGAAAAGAGATTGATATTATTATCAACTCAAAATCTTAACACTAATTTATGAGTTTTTATTTTTATATCGTATTTTATTTTCTTATTTCTTCCAAATATAAAATTTAAATTCACATTTAAATTTTCAACCGATAAATAATTTTTCTAAATGTATGAATTATTTGTCCAACAAAAAAGCTAAATGCAATTCGAAGTTGGAATTTGCATTTGATACTGATGCAACAGAAGAAAAAGGGTAGTAACAAGAGTTTGAAATTTTGGGAATTTGATTTATTCATATAAGATGGTGAATATTGTTTGCGTAGATGATCCACAGCAGGGTACAATAGTATAGCAATCTAGGATTTCTTAGAATGCTTACATGAGCTCTGAGCATATTAATAATGTAAATATAATAATTGTAAGGTTTTAGTGAGAACAGCAGTCTATGAGAATGTGTAGCTAGAGCATGGGATGGGAGAGATCCATGGGAAATGGATTGGCCATAACAGTGTCGACGTAGTAATGTGGATGGCTTGGATCCATCACCACAAACTGCATGTCCTCTGAAGGCTTCCAGTGTCGTTTCCTTTGATTAATAAACCAGTTGTTGATTTGCTTCTGATCCAGACCTGTCGACTCTGCAAGAGCCAGCTTCTGTGACTCCTGTCAATGAATAAACCTTCTATCAAAAGATATACTAATATTATTGTTATGTTGAATACATTAGAAACGTTGGAACAACAGCATACGGATGGATAAGGCCATTTGTAATGTCTGCTCCACCATTCAAGCAATTGTTGCCTTGCTTCTTTAGGTAGCTTTCCCTTTTTCCTCTTTTTCATGAACTCCTGCTTCAGACTGCCCAAGTATCCACTGTACTTCCGCAGAAGCTGACCCTTTAATTCCCTGTCCTCTGCCTGCGGATCTATCATGCTCTGTAGATCAACATCTTCTTCAGATGATCCATTCCTATCACCACCCTCATTACAACCTGAACATAACAATCACCAAAATTTCAACAATGCCAACCACTGTATTAGCCACCAATTTTCAAACTATATATACATACTACTACTATATAACAACTAATAGTTTGGATTGGTCATATACCATGTCACTGCATTATTTTCTAAAGGCAAGTATCTCAATGATTAAAGTGAATATTATAACAATCTCAATACCTTAGCAAGGAAAATTAAACATGGAAATAAAAGCATTGGTTTCTCTTTATTGAATCACAAAGTAAATATATTATGACAGCATTTTATGAGAATGTAAAGAAAAAACAACTAGAAGTACAGCTTGCAATCATGAGGAAATAATTGATCCACACCACTGAAAGTTTGCACTTCAAATGGTGCATAGGAGAAAGAGCCGGGTGGCAAGTTGAAACATTATTCTATCCATTTAAACTCAGAAAATGGACGCTCCATTTTCTTTATGCCCGACAAAGTTATGAACCAAAAAGTGTATCATGTCATGTATATGTTCCAACGTAACTTATGAATGGCTACTTTATCGATATACATACCCTCGCGAACTTTCCATTGTAGTTTTAAGCTACAATACAGTGACTCGTTAAACTTAATAATGACTCGTGATTATAAACAGCAAACATGAAAAAAGCTTTTGCACAATTGCAGTAAAGTTTGACTAATATTGATGATTGTAAAATTCAAATGTAGATTTCATTGAGCAATCGGCATTATTATATGTAGATATGACAGCATGTATATCCATTTCCAGTTTAAGCTACGTAAATAAATCATTACCAGAACTCTATGGTTAATAAATATGACAAATGCATCTGAAGATTTAGTACCTATGGAAGCAAACGCAATCACAGGAAAGGCAATATGCATATAGACTAACTTTTGAAATTGCACACAACAGTTTGAGGAAACAAATAGGGCGAGACAAAAATATTTTTATTTTCAACTGCTTTTTTTTTTTGCACACAGCAGTTCTAAAATGAGTTGCACATCATCAAGAAACAAACTTTCATCACGTTTAGAAAACTCGACTATTTACCATCTATGTTGAACGTTGGCTTATCATTATTGTTAAGCACCAAACATCCAAAACAGCTTGGACTAACCAAACCCTTTTAAGAGCTTAGAGTTGATACGCAACTATGTACAAATGCACATCGGCATGTTCAATTTCAACTTATTCAGGATTGGGAACAGGGAAGACCAAAGTTCAGCTGACTACCGATCAATCATAAAGAGGTTCTTGTACTAGAAGTAACTATTATCCTGATTATAATAATGGAAAGTGGTATCTCGTGAATGTTAACCACTCACGCCAAAAAACCCTTTAATGCTGTGAAGTGAAAGATGGGATTGCAATATCGCACAAGTATTGCAGCATCATATGGAGGAATTAGGATAGAGAGAAAACAAAAAAACGTGAAAGATCTTTTACTGCTTGGATAGAAGAAAAACAAAGGAGTGGAAAGCAAAACGAAAATGAATCAAGCAAAATTGCATTCAAACCCTTTCAATATAACAAAATATAAAGTAAATAGCCACTTCAATGCTTTACTTCCCAATAACTTTAGATTAAGTCTTCTATAAAAAACTTAATAGGAAGTAAATAGCCTCTTAAGTCCATAAACTACCAAAAGGTCACTAAGTTAGCCTTTGTTTAGTACTTAAAAATATACATCAATGGCTAAGACTAAATGGCAGTTATCCCAAAATTTAGTTAGGTTTGTCATAATTAATTTTCTCTTTCACCCGGCCCAGTTTTTCTCCTGATCACAGTTGAAATCTTTTCCATGGGTTGCAATTTCAATTTGTAGGTCTTCTATAAAAAACTTAATAGGAAGTAAATAGCCCCTAAACCATTCTCAACGGTCAGAAAACATGTCACCGACAGAGCTCTTTGAAGTTATCATTCTATCTAATTCCTCTTATTTCCAATCGATGCTAATTTGAATCCACTGAAATAAATGATTTTGCAGATTCATTTATTGATCCATACCCCAAAATCATAACGACGAGAAGAACTCAGATCACACCTACCCTTCATTTTTTTTTCTTTGGTTAAGATAAAATACAAATATAAGAAATACAATTACTATGTATAAACTGTTCTTCTAACCCTCATGGTTAAAGAATGAAAAGTAAACAAAAAAAAAAGTTGAAAATATACTCCACTATCTGTCTTTTTCAAAAATTGTGCAGAAATAAAATAATAAATTATCTTGTCTTAATGAAATAGTTGGGATTCTCTTTCGCATTTTTATATCATTACACACACATGTATCAATTAAAAAGTAGGACTATAACAAACAAAAATAATTAATAGTATCTTTAATTATTATAGAACAGAAAAACAAAGCCAATAATGAAAAATACTTATAAAAAACTGACAACTAAAAAAATAAAGATTATGGCATTTAATATTCCAAATGTATCTACCCCATAGTTTCACTAAAAGCCTGTGATATATTGATATACTGGTAAATAAGAATAGAAGGTTTCGTCTATTGTTTTAGTCGTAGATAAAATTTCAAGAAATATAGTAGTAGTATTTACTGCTTAAATTCACTCTTCCAATTTAAAAATTCTGCACTTATCCCCAAAGAACTTCGGTCTTTCCTGCCACTTTTTAGTCTGCTTATTACATTTCCAAGGAGAACGTGTAGCCAACTTCCTACCCAGAAATTACCACTCCAGGGCAAGAAGAAACCCTAATCCCTAGGTTATACCAGACCTAATTTTACCAACAAGCTTCCCTCGGCCATTTCATCATTCTATTCATTTCAAGTAGAATCTTTAACGCATAAAGGAAACAAAACCAGCCAAATCTGAGAATCCCGGTAAAAATCAAATTGGGAAATAGATGACAAGAATGTAACTAAAGTCTTATATTTCCAAAAAAGACAGCTGTGTACATGTCATTATCAAGCACACACGAGATGACGAGTTAGCAAGATACCAAAACAGTTTAATCAATGCACTAACACCAAGAAGACGATACAGATATGTACCACACCACCATCTACACTTTGACAGACAAAGCCACGCTTTGAACAAGGGCACCGATTCCAGTATTCGAAACCCTCGCAAATACACAAAGACTAGATAGCAAAATAAAATAGTTCAAAGAGAGCGAATAAGGAAAAAGTGGTGCTTCATCAACTTTAGGCACCTTTCAATCCTCACAACACATCCTTAAAACACAGGCATGCATTGGTAGTCAATTATCCAAACATCAAATATTAAGCAATTAACGTTAGAAACAACCGGACAACGTAGATATACTTCTTAGGAGTTGTTATTTAAGAACACTTTCCAATGTTTTTTTTTTCAATTGGAATAAGTTTTATCTCGATAATTTATGTAAATCTTTGGATAAGTTCCAATTCTGACAGGAGAACAATACTTACTTACGGAAGGAGCTATATCCATGTTTTCACCTAAACGTTTATAGATCATCGTATTAAATATGAACAACAATTCCAGAAGATAGCACAGATAGAGAGAGAAAGAGGGTCATCACCGAAGTCGGAGGAAGAAACTGTTAGATTTTTGAACTGACACTCAACCCTTTGAAGGAAGAGCATGGCTTCTTTTAAGGGTTTGGAGAGTTCTTGCTCGTACTTGGTCAGCATCTCGCAGTAAGCTTCCATGAACTGATCCAGAGCTGGATCCTCGCCTATGCAGCTCGATCCAGCTGCATCGCCGGCCATTGTTACCGTCGAAGCACAGGCTTCCTCTAACCTTGCCACCACTTCAGGCGGGGCTCCAACCTGCAAAGAACGTGTGAAAACCATGTATGGTGTAATATGTGAAGGTGCCACAAAACACATGATATAACTTCCATGAAGTAAACTGTCTTTATCACTTCTGCTTTTAAAGGGTTTTTTGACTTCTTTGCAAATTCTCTTTCTTACGATGGAACATAACTTATCAACATAGTGTTTTTAATAGAAAGAAACAAAAATACAAGTCCACAATTCGCAGTACACATGCCACACAACTCAGATCCGAAATTGTGTGCAGAAAGTAATTAATTAAGCATCGATCGTTTTCAACCACAAAATCTGTCTACCTTTTTTACACAAGGAGGGGGTGTTTGAGGTGAACACATACATCACACAAGACTCAACAAGTTAAAAGCAAGCTTTTTCTTCTTTACTCACCTTCTGACAATTGACGTAAGCTGCCAAGAGACGGTGATAGTGAGGATGGGCCATGATCTTGGCCTTGACAGCAGAAGAGGAGGAGGAGGAGGAGGAGCTTCCATTGTTGTTGCTGCGGTGGTTGGGATGGCCACTCTCCATGAAATAGTACCCTACCCCAGTGTTGTTGTTATCATCGTTGTTGTTGTGGTTATTGTCGAGCATGATAGAAGGAGTTCCACTGTTACTGCAGTTGGGAATGAAGAGACAGTTTGTGTTTGCATTATTATTGGTATTATTACTAGGATTAGGATTTATTGGATGATGACCAACATGATGGGAAGTCACCAAAGGCATCATCGTCATTGGGCATAGCCCACCACTGTTTTCTCCAAAAGCCAACAAATAAGAAGTGCCATTAGAACTACTACTACCCTCCATGGCTTGCTTGCACATTCACTCACTTGTCAACAACACACACATTCATTCACTCACTCACTGTCTTATCCTTTTTGCCAACCAACTTCTGTGGTTCACTACAGTGGTTCACTCACTACTTGCCATCCTTACGACATATAACTAAAACAAACGCAGTCCCTTCTCTCGTTCTCTCTCTATTTTATGAAGTCCTAAGATGTTTGTCTTTCAGAGCTCTCCCGGGTTTTATGGTAAAAGTATCAGGCTTTTTACAGAAAATCCTAAATAGTGGTAGTGGTGGCTAAAGTCAGTTACATGAAGTAAGTAGTATAGAGGTTTTCCCACTTGACTTTTCTGGCAAAGCCTGCACAGAGTTTTCCTTTGGAAAATGGGTGTTAAATGTTAATCTTTCTTTCAGCATTAATGAATGAAATCATTTTCTCACACACTCTCTCTCTCTGAGTCTAGTGGTTACACGGTTACACCTGTGAATGAGAAGACACAGCAGAACGCACGCGGGGCACACTAGAGAACGGTGAGTTAGCGAAGAAGAGAAGGGGAGAGGGTTCGTATAAGGCACTGCTACAAACAAAGGTTTTTACCTTCCCAATGAAAGCTCTCCCTCTCTTTTCCTGCACTGCCACTGATACGCTGCCATTCCTGGCGTAAAACAAAACAGAAGAGAGAGATAGAGAGCCCAACCAAGTTTTTAGTTTGTTTAGGAGAGAAAGGAACGATCAAATCGAGGAAGAGAAAACAAGTTACCTACTACTGACCATGAATGGAGAAGAGATGGATAAATGGATAGGTTTATGTTTATGGGGCACGGAATCAACCCTTCCCCCTTCTCTCTCTCTCTTCATAGTTTGATGGCAATCCCTCCACTCATTTAATATTCTCACTCTCTTTGTCCTCTTCTCACCACAGTGATTAAAAAATTCTCTAGTCCCACAAGTACTAACCCATATTTATCACAACATTAGGGACTTAACATCTTTGCTTGATTTGGTTCATTCTGTTTTAGCTCCAAAATAGAAGTTTTATGTCTCTAAAGATCAGCGTTAATCAAGAATACTTTTATCATAAATTCTTGCATGTGCGGAGCTAAACATGAATGAATACACTGTGGTTGGTGTGGTAGCATAAGATCTACAAATACGATAGAAACTAATAATAATTTAGCACAGAAAAAGCGCGTCTGTGACTAGGTAAATAAAGCTGGCAAAGTTTGTGGGACAGTCCGAATGTCTCTTCCTTTCAATCTCTTTTTCTCCATTTCCAGCACAATAGGTTTTCTCTATATCCCATCCCATCCTTCGGTTCATAATAAAGGCCTAGAGTAGCATCACTTCCCGTAAAATACCGTAGTGAAAGCACCTCCATCAGGTTACGTACACATTGTCGCTTCCCATTGTCCCCCTCTCCCGGTTTTACTCTTCGTTTTTCTTCGCTTTAGCACACCTCATTTATTGTTAACAAGTACATATATAACACTTCATTTCCTTTGTTTGAAATAAATAAAGACTCAATATGCAACAGTTAGCAACAAATAACTCTTTTGTTTCAAATATACTAACTTATATGAGGTGGTGTATGATACGCGTATGTTACTGTTGGTACATTTGTGAAGGTAGTCGTAGTTCTTGGAAGTTCTTCTTCTGATAATACTATGCTGTATTCTGCATAATGATATCAGAAAGTGAAATGCAATTTACAGGGAGGTGTACTGTAGAGGGTGCCGTAGGTCTAAGAATCTCACAGTCGATGGCGCCATGAATGAATGACCACTTCAGGCTGCTCCGCTGAACTGTTATCTGTCTCTCTACCTATTTTTGCATCTTTATTCTTATTGTAGCCACTCGCCACACTTAGAAATAATTGTATCTTTTCTAGGTTTAAATTACTTTTTTTATCAGTATGTAATGTGCTTTGTAATTAATATTTATTTCATTCTAAAGTGTATTAATCCATATCCTTTATTTTTTTTCACATAATTTTTTTTAGCCTCTGATAAAAAATGAAAGTTAATAGGACAGAAAAACAAAATCCATGAAGAAGATATAGTCTCATGAATATATTGACTGTTTCTTACCAAAAATTAGTAACCGAGTATTCTAATTTTTACCTCAACTTAAATTTGCATATTTTTCTAATGTTCAGTGAATAATATTAGTTTCCAAATAGCCATCTTAGCCTATTTGGCCATTGATAAATAATATTCTTCTATTTGTAATGCCTAGTGAAATTAGTGTATATAAAGTTTTATATGAAATGGTTTTGTTCTCTGGTTTAAGTTTGATCTGATAAATAATTTTTGTAATAAATAAAGATATGTACAAAAATGAATACTATCTTATTTTTTAAATAAAATATTAATATATTTATATTTTATTATTATTTTCATGTTTGGCTGTTTTTTGTTGGTATTTATTTTTATTTCAAATCACTAAAGCAATCTAATAAATAATATAAACAAATGTTATATTAATTTTTCTTTAGTCATTAATTTTTTAATTTATTTAAATTTACTTAATTATTATTTGATATTTTTATTTAATATTTATATAATTATTATTTTTTTAAATATTTAATATTGGAAAAATAAAGTATTTATGTTTTTGACATCAAATAATATATATATATATATATATATATATATATATATCAAGTTTTAGTAGACAAAAATACCCTAATACATCATAGATTTTAAGTTTTAAAGTTAAGGGCATTTTAATAATTTTTATTCTCAAAACTAAAAAAAAAAAAATCCAAAACCCTTCCTCACCTCCCTCATTCCTCTCAACCCTTTCTCTTTCATCTCTCTCACTCTAACATTTTCTTTGTCATTCCTACGTTAGTCCTAACTGAAAAAACACTCGATGTTAAACAATTTCATTATCTTCAATTTCAGGAAAAGGTTCATTCAATATCTCTTCAATTTCATCATTTTCACTAACTTCTTTAATTTCATCATCTGCGGATGTTGAATCATCATCTCTAAAAAAATTTCAGATCAATTACCAATTCCTTCAAATGTCATTATCCTTGTGAAAATTAGATAAAATTAGATAAAACAAAATTTATAAAATGAAAAATCATTATATAATCATTTTTTGTAAGAAATTGTTTAACAGTGAATGTTTCTGATTTTTTCCAAGCCAATTACGAATTCCTTTGGATGTCATTATGCTTGTGAAAATTAGATAAAATTAGATAAGACAAAAATTATGAAATGAAAACTCATTATAAAATCATTTTTTTTGTAAGAAATTGTTTAGCAGCGAATGTTTCTTATTTTTTTCAGTTGGGACTACAGTAGCGATGACAGAGAAAATGTTGGAGTGAGAGAGATGAAAGAGAAATAGTTAAGAGGAATGAGGGAGGTGAGCAAAGGGTTTGGGGATTTCTTTTTTTTTAGTTTTGAAAATGAAAATTATTAAAATACCCTTAATCTTAAAACTTAGAATCCGTGATATATTAGGGTATTTTTGTCTACTAAAACCCAGTACACAAGTTAGCAAGTTAGCAAACCCCAAGTGAAAAATAGGCGTATACAAGTTAGCAAACTCATATAAACAAAATTAATATATATATATATATATATATATATATATATATATATATATTAATTTTGTTTATAATTAGGGTTGAAAATAAAAAATTTATTTCCATCAATAATTGTGTGTAATTTAATTTATACAGAAAAGTTCTCCTTGCAAATTAACTTCTATGTTCCTTACAATTTTAACTTAAACATTAAAAAGTTCAAGGAAAAGTACACCGTCAACTTGAAAAAAAAAATTGAAAATAGGAAAGATGTTATTGAATATGTATAAATAAAATGTTAAAAGAAATTAAATTTAGAGAACCAACAAAAACTTGGTTAAAAAAGTTAAAAATTAATTTAAAATTAATTCATAAATTAGTTTATAGTTTTATATTTATAATAAAGACTTATATTAAATGCTTCGGTTATGGGTTGATTTCTCTAATTCAAAGAACTATAAGTTGTTTCGGAAGACCGGATGGACTTCAATAGTCTTCTTTGATTCAAGATATGTTGTTCGTTCTCTCTATTTTTTTGTCTAAGTCATTCGAGTGAATACTTGTGAAAGACACTCAAATCAGTAATATAATCAATTGGTTAGCACAATAAATTATGCATGCCTATGATTTTTATTTATAGTAATTGGGATGAATTTTTACATTTTGTAAGTCTAATGACAGTTCAATCACACCCTAATTTGCATTAAGAATTTAATGAATAATTATTACCAATAATCTAACCACGTTGTAGTTGATCAGTCAAGTTGTTCAGTTATACTAGGCGGCGTAGAGGATCTCGACCTTGAAGGAGGAGGACTTAAATGGACAATTTTAGTGAATGACCTGGTGGATGACTATGATGGTCGGTCTAGGCAGATGACCTAAGTGGACAGTCTAGATGGACGATCAGGTGGCCAGACTGGATGGACAACAAAGTGATGCCAAATCCTACTGTTTGATGCACATGGATGAACGGTCTAAGTAGATAGCTTAGTGGACGGTAGGATTGTGCCAGATCTTACTATATGGAACATTAATATTTTTTAATAATTTAAATTTATAAATTAATATTTTTTTAATAATTTTAATTTATAAATTAATATTTAAACTAATCATTATTTTTTTCTTCTGAAATTTGTATAAGAATTGGCTCGTGGTAATATTATTTAGCCACGTGTTGAGATGTTTTTCCTTAATGTATAATTTCCTTAATGTATAATTACTCGCAGCTGACTAAAAGTGTTTTTTACATTTGTAATTTCAATAAATAAAATAACTTCTATATAATACTCAATCTAAATAAATAAAAATATATATTAACACTTTCAAAATAAATAAAAAAATACAATCATGTTTTTAAACACCAATTTGGTGTAAATTAAATTTTATTAAAATTGTGCCTACAAATATTACTTCAGACCTATATTTTTAAAAATAACTTGAACTCCTACTTCCATATAAATTTCAAAAGAAAATTAAAGTCAAATTAACTAGAAGAAAAAAACACAAATATGGGCTCAAAAACAGACGGTTTACTATTTCAGCACATGGTTTCTTGAATAGCCTAAAAGATTGGAGTATAAGCCATATAGAATAATTAATCGGAGGGAATAAATCAGAGTGTGAAAGTTACAATTATTCATATGAATGTTTTATATAAAAAAGTTAAAAAATAAATAAATAAATGTTTGATGAGTTTTGGTCATTGAAACGCAGTACATCTCACCATGGATTTATAAAATAAAGAGGTGTAAAATACATAAAATTAGTTCACTTATTCTGACTATTTTTCTAAAAATTGATTTAAAAGCCGAAAAACTGTAATGGGATCTAAGTGCTTAAAGAAGAAGCTTGTGGTAGAAGGTGTTAAATTTTTAATGGTTGATCGAGGAAGAAATTAAGACATTGGATTTCAATGACATCAGCACATATTAAATGAAGCATGTTTTAGACCTAGATGCATTTCTGCAACTTGAGAGCTTATAGTCAAATTCTGATGCTTTGAAACCAACTTTCTTCCAGTACTTCTGTAAACATCAATGCCTAGCAACATCGTAGATCAGAAACAACACAATTGTGGTCAGATTCATCAACGGTAATCTAAATGTTCCAATTCTCTGTAAATCTTAGCCGCTCTCCATTCTTACATATTTCTAGTTCACTTTCTTTTAAATAGTTTTTATATACGAAGACAGTATATATAATTTTTAAATTAGATGGTAAAAGTTATGACTCGTTGAGGCATATAATAAATCTAAATATTCTTAAGATTTTTCTTTTTCGGTTCAAATTTTAATAGATTCTATTTGTTCCTGCACCAAGCATGGACAATTTTTTTATCATTTTTATTTCTCTCTTTTCTTTATTTACTTTCTCTTATACGCCTTCTATTTTATGGTCGTTGAGCTACTTTGGTTCTTTGCATAGTCAAATCATTGCCTTTCGAATTTTTTGACTTCTTACATTGCATGTTAATGTTGAACGTTGCCTTGATTAAATTCATCTAACTTTCATTCTTTTCATCACTTTTGTGCTAGTAGGGACTGTGTGAATGTGTAGGTATGTCGATTCCTTCTGAGTTTTTTAGAGATCTATTTGTTATTTTTTATATTATAGGAAATATGAAACACATTAAATTTTATTTTTATCAAAATGATTTATTTATGCTTTAATTTGATTTGTGTTAATTTGGTCCAATATGATTTAAGTACATTTTTGTCTTATATAAGCTTAAGTTAATTTGATTTTACTTAGATTTAAACTCATTAGCTTAGTGTAGATCTAAGTTGTCATGGTTTAACTTATGTTCTAATGTGAATCTAAATTGTTATAGTTTAACCTAGTACTTTCAAAACGGATCATCCGGCTTAACCCATCACGGATTGATCACTTAGTGAGTCAACCAAATCCAGTTCATTTATTAGCGAGTCAGAAAAATTTGAATTTGATCTGATCCACCACTGGTTGGTGAGTAAACGGGTGGCTCACTGAATCACTTAATTACATTTTTTAAATAAAAAAAATTACAAACTTTCTATAATTCAAATCTAAACAAATTTCACTCCGAACATGGGGTGTTTAATTAGTTTTGAAAATAGAGAATTTAAATAATTATTTCAAGCAAAAAATAATAATAAATATTTTTTTATAAAATTAAAATGAAATTTTAATAAAATAAAATTAGGTAAGTGAGTTGGTGGCCAACCTGACTTACCCCGAGTTCAACCAGGATGAGTCGGGTTGAAATCTGACCCACATAAAAAAAATACATTTTTTTCAAACCCTACCCGGTCTGAACCCGTGGTGGGCCGGGTTGCCCGCAGGTTGTGGCCCATTTTGACAACTCTAGTTTAACCTATGTTTGACTCGATATAAAACCATTATGATCGAACTTTATGTGGACACATGTTGACCAACTCAATTTGGACTAACCTATCTCAATTTGACTTGAGTATCACCCTACTTTCTTCAACTTTGGCTCATTTTGTTTGGTTTGACTTGAACTTTACCTAACTCAACCTAAAATGTATCTAGGCCAACCTAGACCCACACCTATCTTACCCTTATGTGGATTCATGATGACTTAGCCAGATATAAACTCATGCTAACTCAATCTAACACGGACATATGTTGAATTAACCAACGTAAACCTTGTCTTTATTAAACTTAGACCGATTCAACGTGATATAAACTTAGACCCAACATAATGTGAATTACACATTTTTTAATATAGGTCAATTTGAAGTTAACTCGTCCTAATTGAGCTTAAGATAAATTACAATTTATTCATCTAATATAGATTTCACTCAATTTAATATAAATCGATTAAAACTCTCATAATTACGATTACTTAACGAAACTTTACCTTTACATTGTTAAAGTGATTTATAATAAAACTTAACTTGATTTTTGTTAGATTAACTCATCTAACTTAACAATATGATTTTGAAAACTAACTTTTGAATATTAACTAAAACTCCCACCTAAATTACATATTTTATATATATATATATATATATATATATATATATATATATATATATATATATATATATATATATATATATTTATATTTATATTTATATTGACGAGGGAAAAATCTTAACATAATTAGAAAAACAGTTCTATTGATGTAAATAAAAAAATCCCTAATTAACATTAATGAAAAATAATAATAATGATTATCATTTGCCGAAAATGAAGTCAAAAGACTGACTTGATAGTAAAAGTTGAAAAGAGGTGAGAGAAATTATGAGTTTAACATTGATAAAAAAAAATGTACTTCCTCAAGAATTAATGATAAAATGATAAGATGAGAATTTTAAATTTTATAGAAATGTAAAGAGAAAACTAAAAATAATATTTCGTAAAATTAATTTAAAAAATCAAATTTAACTTTAGTAAAAAAAAACCGCCATTAATGTTGAAAATAAATGCTTTGATAAATGTAGTTATTGACTGACTTATATATGTAGAAAGTACATCCTTTATGACAACAAAATAATTCAAATCCTTTTTAATTTAGAAGAAGATCTCACTAAAATTAATGTTTTTTTTTTATTTTTAATTTTACAACATGGATATTAGGATCGAGCCTTGTCGTAATTTTAAGTAACTAAGTTTGAATTGCATTTTATTTCTAATTGAAAAAAATGTCAAACATATTAACATAATATTTCATGAGACTAAAATTTAATTTGAGTGTTGGAATTGAATTTCGTCTCTTGTCACTTTATTTTACTTATTTTTGTTCCTATACATGATTGTGAATTCTATATTTTCTAGTATTAATTTATGATGTTTTTTAATCATTTCGCTAGAATAGGTGATATTCTATAATTTAAGTGAAATATTTACTGAAAAAGGATAGTATATTTACATCCTAATTAATTAGGATACATTTATTTTAACATGTATGTTACATAGATAAAAATTTGTCCAATACAACTGTGAATACAATTAATGATAAATAATGTTAATTCTATTAATTAAAGTTCTTAAATAAATAAATTTAATTGTACTATAGAATTATTATAAATTAAAATAAGTGTGCGGAAATTAAATATGACACTTTTTAATCAAATTTTAGATAAGCACCTGGAAAAGAATGAAAAAAAATGAAAGAAAAATAGTTTTTAAACTAATAATAATTTATGTAGAATGTATTAAGTTAAAATATATTTAAAGAAGCTATATAAATAGGGACTTATTAATTTAGTTTTACAGAAAAAGTCTTATTAATTAATACTAGTTTTACAAAAAAAATCTTATAAATTAATTTACTTTTATAAGTTGTTATTATTAATCCTGTACACATAAAAATAAAAGAATGGTAGATTTAGATTATTAAAAAATATTTGTTTATATATTTTTGAAACTGTGTGAAATGCAACTTCAAACAGGGAAAGCGACACTATTAAGAATTTCTAAAATTGGTGTTAAGAATAGTTGTTATGGCTAAAATATATGATTAACAAAAGAACTCTTAAGCGAACTACTTACCGTTGAACTTTTTCTAAGTCTATAAATATTATATTAATATAATTTTCTGATACTGAGAAAAAAATTTAACAATTTTCATAATTAAATCTGTGGTTTAAATAGAAAATCCAATTTTTGAATAAGAAAGGGATACCGTTGGTAAAAAGAAAAGGTTAAATGTGTTTGTTTTTTAAGTAAAATTAAAATTAATTATTCTAAAAGAAATAAGTTTTCAATTTTTAAAAACGTGTGAATTTAGTTTTTTTTACGATTTCAAATTCATTTAATTAAAAATATGTTGAATAAATAATTCAAATATTATAATAAAACAATGTAATATTCTAATATAGTATAAATATTATAAGATAGTAATTATAAATTTAATATAAAGAATTAGCCGGCAAACAGAAAATAAAGTTATTTATGGTATTAAAATAACTAAAAAAACTTTATACATAAAACAATCAAGCAAGACTATTTATATCTAATAGTTTTAAGATAATTAAATTTTTGTTGATTTTTTATCTGCGGTTTATTCTATAGACATTTCTTCATCCTCTGCTGACACTCATCATATGATCATAGTTAAGAAAGAAGCACAAAAACATGCAAACAATACATAAAAAGAAACGGTAAGCTAGAAATACAAAGACATTTCATGTATTACCTTAACAATTCAAACATGAAACATAATTCAAATATAATAATACAATCATCCTAAACATGCTAAGACCTAGATGAGATTATCTAGATTTAGTATGAATCTCGAACTATGGTAGTTTTATACACTTATAATGTAATATTGATGGCTCAATCCAAGTTACCACACAAGGTTAATCCATTTCAATTGTCTTTCGCAAAGATAAAGTCATTAGACAATAACCTCTTGCTACTCTCACCACATGCCTCGTCTCTCTATACTTGAGAATGAATGATCATTAGAGTGTCAGGATAAACTTCAATACTTAATTTCATACATTCATACACTCAACACCTGCACTAAGAAATTCCTCGTTGGAACTCTTTTCCATACTCTCCATTCATAGATACATATATCATCATGCAACATATCAAAACTGACATAAAACCATTTCACATCCATCAAGGAAACCAAAACAGTGCATCAAAGATTGGAGGACACCTCTAAAGAAGAAAACAAAACAAAAAAACTGAGGGGCACCCAAGGGCCAGATTCACTGTAAAAGGGTGCTCAACGCCATTATCCTCGGCAAAAGGGCGTTAAGGGGTGCTTAACGCTAAACCTTGTGCAAAAATGACGCTCAGGGAGGCACTTAGCATCACACGAGTTTTTAAATAGCTTCTAATTTGACTTTTGACACCCTCTACACAAGTTTATTTGACTTTTAGGACATTGTAGACACTGAGAAAACACTAAAAACATATTTCTAGCCTATAATAGCTATTCCAACTCATTTTGACCACTCTAAACTAGCCAAACTTCACTTTTACTCCTTCAAATACCAAATTATGAAAACTAACAACATGAACAAGTCACAATACACTAGGTGACACAATCTAAGACTTCAATTTCTTCATACGTCTTCGGTTACAAGTTTCCACAAGTTCAAATCCTAAAATTTGGACTAAAAAATGACATAAAACAACATAAATACTACCTATCAGCTCCAACTTTACTCTTGCTTAACTTAACCCATGAACAAGTTTTAAGTGACATACAATTAGACCTAAAACAACAAAACCCACAAACCAGACTCCACTTCACAAACTTGCCTATCAAAAACTCATTTTCAACCAAAATTTCCTTTTCATTCAACACAAACTCCTAATTCTACCAAATTCACAACAAACATACTTTAAAACCACAACGTACACAAGATCATTCAACTTAATGCAATACCATTCATAATAGGGTACAATTTAATTATCATAGAATATCATCATACCTAATACTCATTAAAACAATCATCTTAAATTCACAATCACGTCAATATTTTCAATTACAACTGTACACACTTTTAAATCTAAAATTTATAGAAAATTCCGGCTTCTCTTAACTTTCAAGGACCTATCAAGTTCTAGAACCATACACCCGTTACTTCAATTGCAAGAAACTATAAAAATGTTTAAGAAAACCAAATTGCAAACAGAAAGAGTCCTTAAAATATCATATTACTAAAGAACTTTGAGGAAAAGAAACAACGTACTTGCAACGAAGAATCGTTTTACTTAATTTCAAATTAAGAATAAAAGTGAAAAAAGATTCGAAACTTACTTGCTTTAAGACAAAATCTGATTGGTAGATGTTGGAAATTACTCAACTGTGATATCTTAAAAACTTCCTAATCGTCAAACAGTTAATCGAAGAATAAGAGTTATAGAGATGATTTATATTTCAAATAATAAAACGAGTTTAAGAAATTATATTTATAATATCGAATTATTTTTTAAAATAAAATATCTGATCTCATTATTTTAAAATATGTTTCGACTTTATTATTTTATTTCTATATTGTTACAAAATACTTTTGAAACTTTAATTAAAATCAATAAAAAAATAAATTCTCTATACTTAATAAAAAATAAATTTACATATCTATAAGTTAAATATAAAATAGTTAAATTGATCAAAATTATTACAATTTTTACTTAAAATTATTTCGAAAAAAATATATTCGAAAAAAACATGTTTAAATAACGTTAGTTAGTGTACGTGGAGCAGTGAAATTAATGAATAATCTAATAATTACGCGCGTGAAGTGATGATTTTGACGTTGTTCGAAAGGGAAATTAATGATAAGTAAAGGGATTGACGGAAATGAAGGAAGGGGATGCGAAGGAGAAGTAACCCAACACTTCCCTTCTCCATCAATCCAATCACTGCTCCTAATTCTTCCTCTTTCTTCATTCATTCATGTTTAAATCTTAAAATAAATATTAGGGTTTAGGGTTAGGAGGAAGCCATAGATAGAAAATAGGGAAATGGGTAATTAGAAAAAGCGACAGAAAGATGAGAGACGTCACTGGAGCGAGTGTGATAGTGGGTGGGTCATAGCCTTATAGCTGGGACACCAACCCTACAATAGCTTTCCTTTTTTTTTTATTTTTTTCTCCATTCTCATACTTTAAGTCACCTCCATTCACAGTTCCATGATTAGACATAAAACAGATCATTTCTTTTATTTCATTTCCACTCTATATTATCTTTAAATACTATCTTTTTTTATCAAATATAATAACATTTATGCATTAAATCGATGGATTTTATACTTTATTGTATTTTTTTATATAAATTCATACACTTTATTTTAAAAACTACTTTTTCAATAATCTTATTTAGAATTTTAAAAGCTAAAAATTTAAAAAATATCTACAAATATAAAATAATCTTTACACAATATAAATTAAAAAAAACTAATATTTTAACACACATAAATCTTTTATAATCATTTAACACTATTTTTTATTTAAAAAAGAAAATACAAAATTCACTATGATACAATGCTTAGTATCGTTATTGTATAAATTAAAATTAAAATAAAGCGAGTTGGTGTATCCCAGAATGACTGACACAAACTTTCTACAGAGAGTAACACACTTCCTTTGTTTAAACAATGTTAGAGAAAGATAAAGAATCGATGAAAGGGAAAAAGAAGGATAAAAGAAATGATGAACTACTCTTGGGTACGTTACGTGAAGTATATATATATATATATATATATATATATATATATATATATATATATATATATATATATTAGAAGTTGCAGAAGTTTGAGTTGATTTGGTAGATCATTGACACAGACTCACATGACATGCAATGCAACCCTCTCCAATTCCATTCTCTCAATACTATGCTATTGGTGTCTTCGTTGCCTTCTGCTTTTGCCTACAGTCGCACCATTTTTGTTTCTTTTCTTAATCTCTTCCCTTCTACGTTGTGCTACCTTCTGTTCTTTCTTCAAGAAAAGAAAACAGCACACAACCAGTTAACGTTGTTTTACCATGTCAGCCTTTCATCATCTCGTCATTTAATTTGCTTATATGCGAAGAAACTTTCCCTCTCATCACACTCCAACACCCTTTTTCTTCCCTTCTTTTCATTTCATCAAACAAAACATCCAACTAATGCGCTGCTGCTTACGTAAGGTCTGCATGCTGATTACTGCATAAAGAAGAAACGAAAGATTACAAATTTATCGATTTTAAATAAGAACTGTCTTAAATTTAATCGCGTATATCAGAAAAGAAAGCTCAATGTATATATATCAGTCTATTTCTTATGAAGTTATTGACTAAATTGGTATGTTGTTGCATGCATATGGTTATTTGAAAATGTTGTATAATTAGTGTGGGGTCCATGCGTGTGTGGTTAAATTAGTGAGGTTTGCAGCAGAAGGAAAATGACAATTACTAAACTTTTGTTTTTAGGCAAATCAATCAAAAAGGTGTTACATAGTATATACTTTTGAACGAAACAGCCAAAAGATGGTTACTAACACTGTCATAAGAGGCTTTAAGGAGACATGCAGCTTTTAGAACGGTGTTAACTCAGGGCAGTCATTCAAAGCAATAGTTTAAACATGAAAATAAACATCAACATCAATATCGAACCATAATTTGGTGCTATTGTTTGATTGATATTACCATCATTTGTGGTTGCTTTTTATGCTATCCAGTAGATATCGTTGGTTTTCCCACTTTCTAAACGGCTCTCATAGATTCAAAAAAGTAAACGTTTATTATATTCAAGTTCAAATAAATGAACTTGTTACTTGTGGCAAATGGAGTTAGGGTAAAAGGACCAATTACAAAACGAAAGCCGTCTATTCCAAATAGGTGTGTCTCTAAGCTTTTTGTTTTTTCCACTTTTACTTCTTTTTGGGTAGTGATGTTAAAAATTGAATCCATAAGAAAATAATTGCAAACTGATTTAACAAAAATCAAAAAAATCAAAATCATTTTGGTTAGAATTTCAAAATAAAAAAAAAAAGAAATACAAAACTATAGTTCTTGAACTTCAATTTGAAGGTTTGATTCCAAATTCAAATGTGCTCTCCTGATATATTAGGTTTATGATATAGTATTAATTGAGAAGATTATAAATTGATGTAATAAGATGAGTTAGGTAGAAGAATAAATGATGAGAAAGGAGTGGTGGGTCCAAGGCACCTTTGGAATTGCACATTATGTGTAGACCACAGAAGATGATAAGGAGAAAAGCAAGCACATCACATGTTAGTACCCTCTTTCATTCATGTTGACTATCTTCATATGGTTAATTTTATTTCACTTAGTCAGAAGGCACCTTGCTACTTCAAAAGTTGGTGTCATGTGTAATTGATATTTCATCACTAGTGTTTGGCTCACAATTTTCCAACATAAATCAAATCTTGCTTTTTCTCCTAACCGTATCTATTATCTACCTTTTTAGCTAATACTCTGCCTTTTGGGTTTTCTTCTCTTCAAAACATCTTTTGAGGTTCCAATACCAGATTGTGGTTAATACATATTGTTCCCAAGACATTCAGCTTTCTTTTCGATTCAAATGTTAATCTGTGTCTGGTTGGATGAAAGAAAATGCTCACCATTTTATTACCATTCTTCGAATCACAATTATTTTCCTAATGAATATCCTTTGTTGTTGTTTTGAATGGCTGCAACTTTTTTTTATTTTCTTGCTTTTATTCTTGTGTCTGGTTCATGTCATGTCATAACACTTAAATCAGAAAAGTCCTTAAATAATCATAAATTTATATTTTAATTACTGATATAAATATGTATATCTTTAACATCATTGCAAAATTCCTTTGGAGGTCAACATACCTTAGCCCTGGTTAGTATTTAGGGCCCAAACATTACCACTGGACCAAGATTTAAAATCTGCTACCGCGCTAGCGATGTTGCTACTGCGTAGCGAAAACCTCTTTCCGTACCCCATGTGTTTCATTCTGCACCACCATAAACATATGAAACTACTTATTTACCCTTACTTTCTTTTCTCCACCTCTTTCTTCTTCCATCGGCCCCCCTTCTTCCCTTTTCTTCTTCCTCTCCTAGCATGATGCACCCTCTCCCCTTTCTTTCTTCGTCGGTGGGTGCTCTGTTAAAAACACATTCAGAATATATTTTTATTTTTTATTTTAAAATGTACAATTCATAATACAAAATTTTTATTTTAAAATTTATATTTTAGAATATTCTGAAATACAAATTGTGTTTTGGGTTATATAATCTAAAATAATTCTGAAATATAATTTTTGTATTTGAGAGATTATACATTCTGAAACATTTCAAAACTATACATTTCGAACTCAAAATGAAAAAAAAAAATTAGAATTTTAAAATATACTAGAGTGGAGGATGAAATTATGGAAGTGCATGAAAAAACAGGCCTTAGGGTATTGCTATTTACACTTGTGTCCTCCAAGCGTACCTAAATTCTTTTTTCAATTAGCATACATACCCCTTTAAACCCTGTTTTTACACCCTCCACATCTGTTACTTAAATCCTACTTTTTCACATATTTTATTATTCTTGAAACCTTTATTTTGAATTTCCATTGAATTTTATACGTACAGCCTCCAAGTTATTTTAAATATATTAACTTTTTAATATATAAAAATTAATTATTTTAAAGTTATAGTAGTGCAACGACAAACACATTTTTTTTGTATAGTTTTAGTTGTTATGTGTTTAGGCTTTCTAATTATACCTTCGTATAAAAACCCTTAGTGATGGTAACGAACACAAATCAGTATAATTACAGAAGTAGTAAAAACATATTTAAGTAAAAATTAATATAAAACTTAGGAGAAATTTGTAGTTATAAAATTACAATACATAAAACATATATTCCTAATAATATTAATATCTAGAGATAAAACCATACAGAGAAAAATTATATTCTTGTTGTTGAGTGAGAAATTGAGACTGAACAACATGAAGGGAGACAAGAGCGCATTGATCAGAACAAATTTTAATTATCAGATATTTATGCTCATAATTAAATACAATAATTTGAATAAAAAGTATTTTCAAATAATTACATATTACATTCTTCTCACTCGCATGATTCAATTTAATTTTGTATATCATATTTACGTTTTTTTACTCTGAAAAAATTATACTCCATATGCTTCTCTACACAATTTTTAAGTTAAAAAATTTCGAGGGTAATAACTTCCTAGTGACAAATAAACTCCGTCACAAAAAATAATTTTTTCAGAACAATGATACTTAGACAATATTTTTTTAATAATATTTAAATATCATTTTATGATTGGTGTATGATGATATTTAGGATTATTATTATTAATTGTAGAGTAATTTTGGACCAATTACAGAATGACATGTAAATGATATTCAAATATTGTCAAAAAAATGTAGATAATATTCAAATGTTATTAAAAAAATGTTATCAAAGTAACATTATCCATTTTTATATTAACGAGGAAAGTGGGAATCTCTTCTTAGAAAGCTTTACACGTCAATTGTAAACATACATCAAATCATACATTTCAATAATACAATCAGAATGGTAGTTAAATTGTATTTCAAATACGGACTCCTTTTGAAAATAAGCAAAATAAAATATAAAAAAACACAAACTGGTTCTCAATATGAAAAATAAATAAATTAGAACAATTCTAATGGCCTGTGAAGTGTCTGATGTCCTTATTTACAGTTTTCTTTGAAATCATACAAGGACAAAGTAACAATATTTGTGAATGAATAAAAATAAATGTAAATATGATACAACTATGTACAGGTTGTTTTCCTTTCAACTAAAATGAGAAAAACAAAATGAATTTCTCTCTATTCAATATAGCTTCTCCTAAAATCTTTGGATTCGTACAAATAATATATACAATGTGCCCTGCATTCAGAAGACATAGTATAACAAAAAATGGTAGTTGGTAGCACATTTTCAAAAACTGAATTGAGTGACCGAGGGTCAGTGAAGTGTTCAATAATATAAAATTTTAGTCACTAACCCCAGCTAGAAAGAGGACACAACAGAATAATCATGGCATATAGAATTAGGTTCAAAGTAAAGCCAAGCCAAGCTATCCAACTGGTTCTAAAGCAAATAGATTACTTGGTAAACATTGAGCAACAGAAAGAAAATGTCCTCCAACATTGGGGGATATTCCTATCTGTTTTTGATCTTATGGTAATAACCTCATCTCTACAATGCCCCAATAAAACTGGACCCCTTCAACGCATCATTTAACCAGTAAGGACCAATACCATGAAAAAGCAGTCTGCTAAAATTTCTGTATGACAACTGAATTTGCCAGTCCTGCCTGTTCTATGGTCTGAGTTTCATCAGTTAGAACCTTTGGGGGGAAACCCATTATCTGAAGTTGATAATTCAGCCGACTACCAGGTCTAGATGCATCAATGAAGGCACGGATGTCACTGATCACGTGGTGATGATTAAAATGTGATATCAAGCGGGTTCCATCAGCCAACCTAACTTGTATTGAGGTCGATGGCAGTGATTGATCAACAACCAGGCCCGCAGAAGGAGATGGCACAGTGGTCGGAGTTGTTGAGGAAGCAGTTGGCACGGATGTAGAGCTGCTTCCAAGAGTTCTTCCCACTCCCTGAAATGGAACATGCTGCTTTACGGGTTCCTGTAAGCATGACCAAGTACACTAATAATTTACACATTGGGCGTGTTTGATGTCAGATACAAGTAATTATGCACAACAAGATAACAGCATTGCGCACAACAAGATAACAGCATTGCTTTTCAAAATACAAAAGTTCAAAAGCTCCAGACGTAGTCAAGAATGCCTACTAAATTCATTGTAGTTTAATAGTAAATCCGGGCACAAACAAACCAAAAAACTAACAGGAAACTTACAGGATAATTCTCATTCCTTCTTATGAGGTTAACATTAACAGATGACCTCCTATCTGCAGGTTCAAGCTCTTTGGGACACTCAGATTTCTTTATACTCTGTATTGAAAAATAGCAAATATCGTTAAGCACAAACAACCATAACCATTTTATGTAATCAGTAAGAAAGTAATAGTAACCCAAACACGACTCAGCGGCAGCATTCTTACATGGTCATGAAATAAAGTATGAAAGCAACTGAGAGTATAATTATAATAAAATATTCTGGATTTCTTAAAATGTAAATAAAAAGGTGATACGAGTATAAGTTTAGAGGATAAAAGGTAAAGTGGGAAGTTCGGGAAGGTGTCTGAAAGGAAGAAGTGGATGCCCATTTCGTGGGGTCCACCAGCACACACCCAATGATTGGGATCTTAACAAAATTCAGGTGAGCTAGAGGTGGGATCTGGTGAGGAATATTTTTCTGTTTTGAAGAGAGAGAAGGGGAGAATATAGAGGAGAGGTGAGCACATCTTTGAGAGGGGGGGACATGGAATATGGGACTTGGGACTGAAGACATTGTATCACGTACAGTGAGTGGTTCTTCTCCTCTATAGTGTTTTGACAGAGTGAACAATAATACATGAATTTCTTTTATCTTTTCTACTTTGGACTGATTGCTATCAATTGGCATCAGAGCACTCAATCCTGAAGTGAATGGTATTGACGAGAAACGCTATGGAGAAACGGATAGATGGTCTCGAACAACAATTGGCAGAGTTGAAGAATCTGATTATCTCACAATTGGGCAGACCACACATGCACCATTCCCGTCGTCGAACAACAATTGGGCAGAGTTGAAAAAATTCCTTCTGTGAAGGTCTTACAATTTCATTGAAAAGCAAGGAGGGTTTAACCTCTAATAAATCCTTCAAGGTTCTGGGAAAATTAAGAGGATGGGAGGTGCTGGTGTTGGTTGATTGTAGGGCTTCCGGTAATTTTATTTCAAAAAAATTAGTCACTCTCCTGGAGTTGGAAGTGCAGGACACCCGAGAGTTTGAAGTAGAGGTGGGAACAAGAGAAGAAGTAAAGAATGTGTAAGCACCTGAATTTAGAAGTGCAAGGGGTGTTAATTCAGCAAAATATTTTTATAATGGAGCTAGGAGGAAGGATGTGGTGTTGGGGATGGATTGGTTATCAAGTTTGGGAGAGGTGAAGGCCAACTTCAAAAATCTTAGAGCTATCTTGGGGGCCCCGGGGAGAGAAGAGGGTGCTAAGAGGTGACCCTTCCCTGTGCAAGTCTCAAGTATCAAGGAAAACACTTAAAAAAGCCCTTCACAATGAAGGTGAGGGATGTGTACTCTCATACCAAGCTAATGGGCTGACTGAAATAGAAGGAGGAAATCTGGAAAACCTTGAAGTGGTTGTTGTTTTGGAAGAGTTTGCAGAATTATTTCAAGAACCTTCAGGGCTAAAAAAAATTCCAAGCTATGTTGGATTGGCCCGCTCGTAAAGATGTGAAGGGATTAAGAGGATTCTTGGACTTGACAGGTTACTACAGAAAATTCATGGAAAACTATGGAAAAATAGCTTGGCCTCTACAATTAAAGAAAGACCATTTCAGTGGAATGAAGCTGCTCGAGAAGCCTTTGAGAAGCTTAAAGCATGCATGACTCAAGTTCCAGTCTTGGCTGTCCCAAATTTCGAAAAATTATTTGTTGTGGAAACAGATGCTTTGGGTCAGGGATTAGGAGCAGTTTTCATGCAAGAAGGCCAACTTGTAGCTTATATGAGTCACACACTTTCAGAAAAAAATTTGAGCAGGTCTATGTATGAGAAAGAGCTGATGGCTATGGTGATGGCAGCTCAAAAATAGAGGTACTACTTGTTGGGAAGGCCCTTCATTGTGCACACGGATCAAAGGAGTCTAAAATTCTTGGTTGACAAAATAAATTTGGTAGAAGGACAACAAAAACATATATCCAAGCTCATGGGGTTCAACTTCAAAATAAGATTCAAACCTGAGCTGGAAAGTAAGGCAATTGATGCTTTGTCTCGCAATCTGGAATTTTTGTCCATTAACACAATTAAATTTAATGAATGGGAAGACTTGGAGATTGAGATAGAGAACGATGTAAAACTGAAGAAGAACCTCCAAGAATTTTAGTGAATGAAGGGGACCATCTAGGTATAAGATGTTGAAGGGTTATATTACCAAGACAGATTTGGTCATTCCTAAAGGATCTCCAAAGATTAACTCTATCTTGAACATGATACTGCCATAGGGGGGCCACTCGGGATTTTTTAGGATCTATAACAAAATAGTTAACCTTCTATTGGGAGGGAATGAGGAAGATGATCCAAGCTTATGTAAGAGGGTGTGACATATGCCAGAAAATAAGTATCAAACCCTAAATCCAACAGGGTTGCTACAACCTCTTCCAATTCCCAAACAAATCTGAACTGATATATCCATGGATTTTGTGGGAGGGTTGCCTAAATCTGGAGGAATGGATATGGTTTTAGTGGTGGTGGACAGGTTCACAAAATATGCTCATTTCTTAGCATTAGCACACCCTTATAGTGCTAAAGATGTAGCTGAACTGTTCTTGAAGGAAGTGGTAAAACTTTCATGGATTTCCAGAGTCAATTGTTTCAGACAAGGACAGGGTCTTCATGAGTTCTTCTGGACAGAGTTGTTCCTATTGGCTGGAACTAAATTGAAATTTAGCTCAGCTTACCATCCTCAAACAGAGGGTCAAACTAAGGTGGTGAATAGGTGCTTGGAGACCTATCTCAAATGCATGATAGGGACAAGACTTCGACAGTGCATAGGTAGTTGAGTGGGCTGAGTTTTGGTACAATACCAATTACCATGAAGCCACGAAAATGACTCTTTTCAGGGCCCTTTATGGTCAAGACCCCCCTCTTGTGGTTTGAGGAGATGTGCCCAGCTACTCCCATGGAAGAAACAACCTCCGTGATGCAAGAGAGGAATGAGATGTTGACTGAACTCAGAGATCACTTATCGCAAGCCCAAAACCACATGAAGCAACAAGCAGACAAGCATAGAAGAAAGATGGAATTCAAGATTGGAGATTGGGTTTACTTGAAGATCCAACCTTATAAGCTGAGTCCTAGATATTATGGGCCCTATGAAGTAATTGAAAGAGTAGGAAAAGTAGCTTTTAAATTGAAGTGGGAAGGTAGCAAGGTGCATCCAGTTTTTCATGTTTCCTTATTAAAGCTAATTGTGTCAATAGAGGTAACGGTGCAACCACTTCCTCTGTGTATAACTAAGAATTGGGAGCTGGAAATGCAACCAGAAGAAATTCTAGCTCTTAGAGAAGGAGAAGGCAAGGCCCCGGAGGTGTTAGTGAAATGGAAGGGTATGTAATCGTGTGAAAATTCTTGGGAATCTCTACAGAAGATGGGGGATTACTTCCCTGAACTTCACCTTGAGGACAAGGTGACAATTACGGGGGATGGAGTTGATATGAGTATAAGTTTAGAGAATAAAGGGCAAAGTGGGAAGTTCAATAAGGTGTATGAAAGGAAGAAGTGGAAGCCTATTTCATGGGATCCACCAGCACACACCCAATGATTGGGATCTTAACAAAATTGCTGAGTGGCAGGTGAGCTAGAGGTGGGATCTAGTGAGGAATATTTTTCTGTTTTGAAGAGAGAGAAGGGGAGAATATAGAGGGGAGGTGAGCACGTGTTTGAGAGGGGGGACATGGAATATGGGACATTGGGACTGAGGTCAATGCATCACGTACAATGAGTGGTTCTTCTCCATTGTAGTCTTTTGACAGAGTGAGCAATAATACATGAATTTCTAAATAAAAAAAGGTGAATTGCATGTTAAATTTGTTACGGTGTTTCATTATTTCTTGAACATTATTCACCAAATTCTAAATCCTCTAACATCAGAATTTGCATTTTCTGGAACACAACCTCATTACTTCCAAATAATTTTACTCAGTCTATGAAGGAATCAGAATCCCAAATACCATCACCTCTAAAAAAGAAGCATTTTCAGGGTCGTCCAGTCTCCTCAAAGGTCCATCGTTTACAGTGAAACCATTACTCCAGAAAACAATGTTGTGAACAACAGACTCGGGTTGCTGATTATTTGTTGACTGTGCAGTTTCCCCCGAGAGTAACCTGCCAGTTCCAGCAAAGCTAGTTGACCTCTGGGGCTCCTGAAGCTGCTCAAGAGGCCTTTCGACAGCACCAAGTTGCCTAGCTTGATTGAAAATTGCATCCACGTCATTTCCCTTTGAAGGATCCTGGACAAGCATTCCACTGGAGATATAATGCACAATGGTTAAATACTTTGTAGGAAATAATTAAATCATAAAATCAAATGAATTAGATGCGTGGATCAATAAATGTTTTAAAAAATTGTGACAGCAGTAACTGTAATATCCAAATGTCACACTTCCAACGAAGGTAGTCAAAAGTGAATTTTTGTCTGTAAAGTGCTTGAGGAGTAAAGCATACAGGTGAAGTTTACAGCTCTGTTTGGAAATTTCGAAGAGGGTGAAGCATAGATGTAAGGTACCACTCTACCTGAAATTTGTTTAATGCGGGAATGGTGGGGATCCCCTTTCCTTTGTTTAGAACTAAAGATGATAATTACTTGAGTGGAGTAAATTACAACTATAGAAAACTGCCTCCAAATATAAAAAGAAGTGTTCCATCCAAAACCCTCTAAATGAGAGAGTATGGAAATTTTGAAAGTTAGGATAAGGTAGTTTGGGTTCCCGTCCTTAACCATTCCACTTCATTACCTGAAAAGCTCTCTAAAAATGGGTTGATTATCTTTTATCATTTTGCTCCATCCATTCAAACACATCTTAAATGTGAATATATTACACTATAGAAAAATATCACTAAAAATACAGATATATAGCTATCCCTATCGATACGTTCACGCTACCAAGCTATATAATTTGATAAATTCAATTTTTGAGAATCTAAACCAGCATAAACCAATCATCACGTTGGCAACACTAGAAGTTATGACATGAAGTTCTACACAAGTCACTATAGACTTCAAAGGCTATCAAAATACAGAAGCGTTGCTATTAAACCTAGGAAGAGTAAAGATATTTCCTGTTTGGAAACAAAAAAAGAAATCACCAAATGATAAAACAAATCAGAATTTTTTTTTTTCATTTTCTTGCCCCATTCTTTTACTAGCTAAGAGGAATCTAAAAGGTTTTCAAAAAGCCCAACACCTATACCACAAAAAGTAACCCGAATTTATGCAAAATAGCTTCAATGTAAAAAGTTCAAAACCTCTCACTAAAGCATGATTGTATTGCTTTTATTAATGCCTTATAATAAGTATTCAAATGCTTCACCTAAAAATGAGTCATAAAAATCTGAATTCACTTTATACTGGTAAAAGGGCAAAAGAATAAATGCTTGTCTGTGTTCCCATTCACTGGCCTCCAACTTACATTCCCAAAAGGACCTATTGTTACTAATGCATTGAGTGCACGTTTGGTTTCTCGTCAGGTTCGCATTAAGTCAAACGTGGATCCATTATTCATATTCAAACTAAAATTACTTTGAATAAATTCCATATTTCACATCCGAAACGTGGATCCAAGAATACAAACACCAAGCTAAACACACATGGAACCTGAATTAGAATGACCCGCATTTTCAACAGTAAAACAAACATGCGCTGAGCTGAAACCTAATCACTAATTCCTGTTAGAGAAATCTTCCTCTGAAATATCATAGCAGTATGCCATCAATCAAGTTAACCCAGACAATAGAAACAGGGAAGAAAAGTCATCAATCAACACCAACAAAATCCATACGAAGCTAAGGCAAACAATAACATCACCAAACCAACACGTTAGAATTCAGAAGACAAAATGAAACGCACCAGCAAAAATTAAAATTCTTATTTCAATCACACACGAATATTATATGATTGAAAAATAATGTTCCCAAAATCTAACCTAGATGATTGACTGGTGATACGCCAACTTATTGTAAGTCAACTCTAATAATTCTTACAGTAATAATCGGTAAGGGAATATATTATTTATACAGTATGATATTAAGAAGTTTCTAAGATGCGGACTAACATTAAAACTAGTGATATCGATAAAACTTTATTCATAGTTTTTAGTTTTGTTGTGCCGGTGTGATAGAATACAAGAATTAAAGCGTCAGCGAATGAATGAAGAAAGAAGGAGATAGATTGGGTAAGAAGAGAACCTCTTCTCCCCTCCGGTGTAGTACTCCTGAGGGCCATCGGAGTCGCTGTCGGAGTCGGCGGACGGACGGTTCAGATCGGCGAGAGTGCGAATCCTGCCTGCTCGGCTGCTCGATGCCTTTTTGTTGTCCCGTGACGCCATGTGTATGAAGATTTCACAAGATGAAACGCAGCGACACGCAAGAGAGAGAGAGAGAGAGTGTGTGTGTGTGTGTGTTTTAGGGAGTATGTGGTTTGGTTCTAAGAAGAGTGAGGCTGAGGCATGTTTCACACACAATGCTTTGCCTTTGCGTTGCTGCCAAGTAGTTCTGATCTGTGTCTTTCTTCTAAGATTCAGCACAGTAGTAATGTAATTCCATTTTGCTCACAATTGTTTTAATATCAACATTAAAAGCAATTTTTTTCATGGAAAAATACAATATTTTGTATCATCAATATATTTGGATTTTGTGATCTCTTAATTATTAACATAGTATAATTTGTTAGTAGTTACTGTAACGAATTTTGTTTTTATAATATAAAATATTTTCTAAAATCTAATGCAACTAAAACTGAAAAGCTTATCTAAAAATTAAACATTTTGTAGTTACATTGATTTGTTGTTTGAATTTGATTTTTAAAAAAATTATTCAATCTGATTCAAAATTGAGTTATATGCACTTAAATAAATATAGAAAAACTTATGGTTAAATAGTTTTATATTGTGAATTAAGTAAAATTGTTGTTGGTATACTTTTAATGAAGATATTTTAAAAAAGTTAAATTTATATACATTATTAATCATTATAAAAAAGTTAAAATTATTTTATAAAATGAATAGATTATTTCAAATGAAAAATAATCTATTCACATTGTGAAATAATTTATATTAGGCTAATTTAGAATTAAAAACATACTTTAAGAAAATAATCGTGTCTATATTTCTAAACTTTTGCTATGCCACATGTCAAATTACATTAAATTTTATATATTTTCATAATTACTTCCATTCCATACACATTAACTTTGATAACTAATATATTTTTTTTCTCCCTACATATTTATTGTTATACATTAAAAAAAAATAGGCATCTACAATTTTGTGGTTAGTTGATGAAATAAATTTTCTTTAAAAACATATAAACGTGTGTCGAAAAAGTGGGTTGTGGACATGTTTTTCCACTTCCCTTATTTAAGGGTTATGCCAACAAATCCAAAAAAAAAAATGGTAAGATATAACCACACTTGTTTGTTAGGTTTAGAAGAAATATGATATGATATGGTAGTCGTTACCACATTTTCAAAAAATGACTTAGAAGGTAAGAGTATATTTCAGTGGTAAAGTGTTCCATATAATTTCTTGTTGAATTTCTAGGCACAGCTAGAAATAGAATAATAACACAATCATCATATAGAATAGAAAATTAGGTCCAAAACAGAGCCAAGTCAAGCCATCCAACTGGTCCTAAAGCAAATAAATTACTCAGTAACATTGAGCAACAAAAAGAAAATGTTCCCCCAACATGGGGGGATTTCGATACAATTATGACTTTATGGAAATAAAAGTACCTCACCTCTACATCCCCCAATAAAACTGCATCCCTTCTATGCAGCATTTAACCAGGAACGACCAATATGAAACGGCAGTCTGCTAGAATTTCTGTATAACAACTGAATTTGCCAGTCCTGCCTGCTCTATGCTCTGAGTTTCATCAGTTAAAACCTTTGGGGGGAAACCCATCATCTGAAGTTGATAATGCTGCCCACTCCCAGGTCTAGATGCATCAATGAAGGCACGGATGTCGCTGATCGTGTGATGATGATTAAATTGTGATATCAAGCGGGTTCCATCAGCCAACCTGATTTGTATTGAGGTTGACGGCAGTGATTGATCAACAACCAGATTTGCAGAAGGAGTTGAGGCCACAGTTGGGTCAGGAGCCACTGATGTAGAGCTGCTTCCAAGAGTTCTTCCCACTCCCTGAAATGGAACATGTTGCCTTTCGGGTTCCTGTAAGCATGACCAACTGCAGTTATAATTTACACTCTGGGCGTGTTTGATTTCAGACTCAAGTAATTATGCATAACAAAAGGACACCCGTATTGGATTTCAAAATGCAAAAGTTAAAAGGCCCCAAAATTAGTAAACAATGTCAACAAAATTCAGTGCAGTTAAACATAAATGGGACAGGAGAAAATGAAAAAACTCGAATAAAAACCTCACAGGATAGTTCTCATTCCTTCTTATGAGGTTAACGTTAACAGATGACCTCCTATCTGCAGGTTCAAGCTCTTTGGGACACTCGGATTTTTTTATGCTCTGCATTAAAAAATAGCAAATATCATTAAACGAAAAACACCATTTTATGCAACCAATAAGACAGTAAGAGTAGCCCAAACACATTTCTGGGGCAGCATTCTTACACGGTCTGGAAATAAATTATGAAAGCAACTAACCAAATACTTATATAATAAAATATGCGGGATTTCAGAAAGAATTTAAATAATTTTCACAAAAATATAAGTGGAATTTGTTAAGATCTTATTCACCAAAAACTCAACCCTCCAACATCAGGATTCGCCTTTCGTAGAACCCAACCTCATTATTTTTGAATTATTTTACCATTAATGGAATCAGAATCTTAAACAGTATCACCTCCAGAAATGATGCATTTTCAGGATCATCCAATCTCCTCAAAGGTCCATCATTTACAGTGAAACCATTACTCCAGAAAACAATGTTGTGAACAACAGCCTCAGGTTGGGGGTTAGTAGTAGGCTGTGCAGTTTCCCCCGAGAGTAACCTGCCAGTTCCAGTAAAGCTAGTTGACCTTGGAGGTTCCTGAAGCTGATCAAGAGGCCTTTCAATGGCACCAAGTTGCCTAGCTTGATTGAAAATTGCATCCACGTCATTTCCCTTTGAAGGATCCTGGACAAGCATTCCACTGCAGATACAATTTACAATGGTTAAATACTCGATAGAAAATAATCAAATTATAAAATCAACTGAACAAGTGTATGCATATGCAAATCTCTTGAAAAATTGAGACGCCAGTAATTTTAAATTTTCAAATTCCAAATGTACAATACTTTCTATCAAGAAATCAAAGTGATTTTTCACTGTAAGGTGCTTGATGATCTAGAAAAGCAAACAGCTACATTTGTAAATTTTGAAGAGGATGAAGTGGAGTAGGTCGGAGATGGAATCGTGCCACTCTATTGTTTGAAACTTCTAATGAGGGATTGTGGGGATCCCCTTTCCTTTACCCAAGTGAGTATATTACAAATTCATCTTATAGTATTGCCCTTTTAATATCCTTACTTTTAGCAAACAGGTTAAGGTGTTGGGTTGAAATTATTGAAGACTAACCTCTCTCATTCTGCTCCACCCATTCAAACACAGCTTAAAATTGAAGACATTACATACTATATGAAAATATCACTAAACATATAGAGATATAGGTATCGAAATATAAATTGCTCAAGCTACTAGGCTATTTAGTTTGATAAATTCAAATGTTGTGAACTTAAACCAGCTTAAAGCAATAATCAAATGGGCAATGCTTGAAATCATAATATAAAGTTCTACGCTGGTCATTATAAAGTTTGAAGGCTAAATATCCTGTCTGTTTGAACAAAAAAAAAAACCATCACCAACTGCGAAAACACAAACAAGTGATAAGCCGAAATCTAATCACTAATTTCTGTTTAAGAAATTCGTCAATGTACCATCAAAGCAGTATGCCAATAAATGTCTTAGTAAATGTATTTGTGTTTAACTCAATATCACAAAATTGACTTATAAGATAAAGTTTATACTCCACCTATATATTATATATTATGATTTAGTAATATATCAGTTGATATAGATCTCCATCAAAACTGGTCAATATCTCTAAATTAGGATTAGATATTTGTAGGCGGCAAAATAGTCTCAATGAACTTGACTAGATTTATGTATAACTCAACCTCACAAATGTGGTCTGAGATCTGCAGTCATGTCTATTATGATTTGGTCATGTCCATATGGAATCTCCAACAAAGTGTAAATGTTAATCCAGGCAAGAGCACAGGGAGGAAAAGGTTACCAATCCAAACACACAAAATAGTCACAACTTGGGTCATAAGATAAACAAAACAATAACAACAAAAATATGGAAGACAAAAGCAAACATGCAAGCATAATCGCTATTCTGAATTCAAATAAACATAAATCATGCTAGAAATTCATATGATCGAAAGAAAAAACTGTTCCCAAAAGGTAACCTAGTTCTTGGACTGGTGGTACGCCAGCTTGATGCAAGTCAACTTTACCAATCTTTACAGTAATAATTGACAAGGGAATATGTATACAAGAAATTTTATTAGGAAGTTGTTAGATTTTCTATAGCGTGGACTTAAAAATAAACTGAGTGAGATAAAAACAACTTTTTGTTGTTTCTAATTGTGTTCTGTTGGTTGATAGAATTCAAGAATTGAAGCATGAGAAGATATGAAGAAAAGAAGGGAATGATTAAGAAAGAAGAGAACCTCTTCTCGCCGCCGGTGTAGTACTCCTGAGGGCCATCTGAGTCGCTGTCGGAATCGGCGGAAGGACGGTTGAGATCGGAGAGAGTGCGAATTTTGCCTGTTCGGCTGCTCGACGCCCTCGATGCCTTCTTGTTGTCCCGCGAGGCCATGTCGATCAGGATTTCACAAAAATCGTGAGAAAAAGTCACTTGACTTACCCATTTTTTTGCTTTGCGCTCTAAATATTTAATACTCTCATTATATTCACAATAAATGCAAGGTACTTTTTGTTGAAATTTTTAAAAATCGAATAATGATATAAAGTTTTAAAATCTAATAAGGAGTCGAACATATTGCAAATAAAATATTTTTTATTTTTGAATTTATTATATGATCTACGATGATAATAACTTGTATTTATTTATGAAAATAATTAATTTAGATAAATTTTAGCAAATATATAAATTTGAATATATAAGTTTAATATAATATCAAGTTGTGTAAATGCATATTAAAATATTTTTTTATTATTTCAGAATTATAAAAATATATATCCGCAATGCATTTTGAAATTTAATATTATTATTAGTCAGGTAATTTTTTTATCTCGACACCTGGTTTATCGCTCGTATCCAAGTCGGATAAGTAAATCTGATCCAAGTTTTACAATTGCAAAAACATGTAAATTTTAAACTTTATTGTACACATCTTACACTTTATATAAGATTTAATTCTAAAAAAGGATAAAATAAGACTCAAATGAAAAAAAGTAATCCAACCTGAAAAACTAATTTAGATTAGACTGAATTTAAATTTTAAAATATAGATTGGAAAAAGTGTAAAGCAAACCTAACTAATTTGATAAATTGTTTTTACAATTAATTTAATAAAAATTCTTCAATGTAAAAACATTAAAAATAATGCATAAAAATTAAATCTATGAAAAACTACAATGATAATCAATTAACAAATTTCGTTAGAATGATTTTCTGATTAAAAATAATATAAAAGTTACAAAAAAAACATTTTATATAGCAATATATGATTGTAATACCCGGTAAAAATTGTCCATGCTGTTGATGCATAAACTTATTCTTGATGATGTAAACTAATACAAAACAAATTTGAGCACAAAAAGAGTAAATAATTAAACTTCTAAACTTCACCGCGCATTTCAACTGAGCTACTTATTTCTAGAGGAGAAGGAAAAAGGTCACAATTTCACTAGGTAAACCTGTTTTCTATCTCAATAAATTAAAATCACAATCTCTGATGCTCCCTTTCAAAGAAAATAGAAGAGAAGATGCTAGTGACACTTCTATATTCTCTGGTTTCTATTTTTACCATGAGAAACCAATCAAATACAGCAACTCTATTGTATATATAAATCAATTACAGACAAACATTTGTATTTTGTAGCATAAAAAAAAGGTTTCGGTGGGTTAGTATAGTATCTTGGGGTGGGAAGAGGTTGGGAGCTTTCTGTTTGCGGCAGCACTACGCAGCGCCTCCTGTCGACTCTCGGCGCATTCTATGTATTCTTGCAAAGCTGGAAGCTTCGCTTTTTCCCCCTCTTTAGGCACTTGTCCTCGAATAATCTGTCCATAAATTAATAATACTAAGATATCACTGAACACTGAGACTGCAATTCGGAAAGAAAGAAGATTACCTTTGACGCCCACGATCGTTCTGCTTGCTGACAAACATCTCTAATATCTCTTCCAGACATACTGAAACAACAAAAAACGATAAAAGTGACAAAAAAGGAGCAAAGCATTTTTTGAGACAGGGTAAAACAATGTAGTTAATTCGAGCCTGTTGACTGTTCAAGTTAGGAAAAAGGCTTATGAGCAGTTATACATTATTTCAACGACTAAAGAATGTGTCATGGTGAAAGTAAAAATAAGAGGTCAATACATCTACATATTTCCCTCATCTTCTACCTTCTTGCTTTGACTACCCACCAATTTGTAAACGATAACTCAAGGTGCCAAACTCTAAAGTTAACCCAACTTACTCTTCAGTAACTCTTGCAAATTCTTCTAGTTCGGGTTTGGACAGGTGCTTTGCATATTTGGATGCTATTTCCTGACGATTCCGATGATCAGGTAAGCCAAAAGCGATCATACTATCAAACCGACTACAAGCAGAAGCAGAAAAAAACAGTTAGAGTGTAATTCCTCCATGATCAACCGTAATTTGTATTGATGCTCACCTGATTAATGCGGGATCAAGGTCTTCCTTTCTATTTGTGGCAGCAATGACTACTACTTTCTTATCCTGCTCAAAGCCATCTATCTGCAAAATTTGCTTCATCCATCCGTCAAATTGCATGAAAAGGTAACCTTTCAGCGTGTTTTTATTTAGTTTAGACGAGTTATTGATATAAGAAATTCTACCTAACAAGGACTTTTTTCTACATTTAAGAGTCATCAAGCTGTTTACTGCCGTAATACAAAAGTCCGTTCCTTTGGTTCCCGTAATACTAAAATTTCAATATTATAAAAAGCTACCACAACAATCAAAACTTATCCCAGTAAATGGTTAGTACCAACACTACAAAGCTCTTCAAAATCAAAGAACATATCATAAATCAATCTTGACGAGTACATATAATATAATGCTAAATAAAACTTACAAACTGAAAATAAGTCTTTATAAACTCTTCACTACAACATAAAACTTCAAAACAACAGCACACAATCCTTTTCTAAAGACAAAAGGTATTAACACGCCATCACATGTATCATAAAGCAGTAACCAACAAGATTAACCTGTCTCAACAAGACTGACAATATTCTACGTGTAGCTTCATGCATTTCATTGTCACGTGCAGCAGCAAAAGAATCAATCTGTATCCAAAAAAGTAAAAACACAAACAATATGTAAAGAAGTTTTCCAGAAAATCAACAAGTGAAACAAAGCAACTCCATATCAACATTCCTCATTTTGTTACCTCATCCAGAAATATAATAGCACCATTTGGAAGATTGTTTGCAAGCGAAAACACTTTCCCTAGAAGACGTTCACTTTTACCATAGAACTCAGACATTATTGCCTCAAGTGGAACATATAGTAAAGGGACACCCTGCCAAATCAAGTTCACCGATTTCAGTTCACTCTATATTTACCCCTCATAATTAATACCATATTGCAGACAATCAAGAACCATATGCGTAGTTATTATCGCCCTTTATGTGACCATATTGAATACAGCTCTTTACACATGAGCTCAGACGTTTAATAGCTGTTTTCAGTTAACCAGATAACATGAAAAAGATTATGTACAGTTATGGTTAACTTAATTTACAACCAGTTGATCAGCCCTATCCCGCCCAAAACACCAGCCCAAATCAAAGATGGAGGTACAATTTGATCAATATATTTCCCTTACCCCCAGAATTACAGCTGGCAAGAAGGCCAGCTCTTCCCCTGTGCCCAAATAGTAACTCTATTTCAATTAAGAAAAGATTATTGTCCCACTCAATCACCCTGTTCCTCCTCCTTGCAGCCACAGTTGCAGAAAGAAGAGGTAATTACTACTATTGAAGCAAGTCTCTTTGAAGCACCTAGACTCATCAAATGAATTCATTCTTCATTGTGACCACAACATTCTTAAAGCATAGCTCTGAAATAAAAAATAATTCTACAGAAAATCACAATCTAAAAGCTTACAGAACAGACATACAAACCAAACTGTGTAGAATGAAAACATGCACAAACAAAGTTAGGATATATAGTAATATTAATTAACAGTAGTCAATACATGGTGGAGCTTTCCCCATCAAAACACAAGATCCAACTTCCTGGTGACAGCTAAACAACATATTTTGACATTGAAGTGGAACATGTGTACCCAAAGCAACAACTTCCATAAATGTAACTTCAAGAATAGTTTTAATGTATATTTTTCTGTTGGTAGAGGATAGGGCAGGATATTCACAGAAAGCAGTTTAAAAACAAAGCTAAAGGGGTAAAATTGTAAAACAATTAAAAGCAACATACCGCTTCATTGGCCATAACACGAGCACAGGACGTTTTCCCTGTACCTGAAACCATAAAATGTGCTATTCAAACATACTTTTAATGTGGATAATGCAAATTAAAGGCTGTAAACTGATGCTGTCCAGTAACTTCTAATGAGATTCAAACTTCAAAGAGAAGCAGTTCAAAGATGCAGTTTCTTACAGAAACAGTGGCATAATCTACTAAATATCTAGGATCCTGCGCATGAAATAAACGCAGTTCAAACTTCGGAGACCATAAGTATATTTGATATGCCAAAAATGCACATAATAAATGAAATGATTGTTAGAAATTAGAATCTGTGAAAATAACTCAGAAGTATCTTAGCATTGGTTGTCATGTTCTCATACAATTTATTTCACTGGTTTTAGTTAAGATTATGATCAGTATAGATCTAGGTCTTAAGAACAAACTTAGCAAGACATCATTCCATTACATAACAGCATATTATGCAAAACCCATTTTTCCCTCAATCTCCTCCCCCTCTGTATCCAAAATCAGATACCTCCAACATGGTATCAAAGTGATATCATCATAAGACCTATTTCATCACTACTTGGCCGCTAAATTACCTCAACTCGAACATTTACGTTATTTCCCTTCAAATTTATTGTCCCTCTTGCCTGATTCTTCTTTGGCATTAGGTCACAACTATTTTATCATCCTCACGATCATCAGCTTTGTTCTTCATTTCAATCATCTCCTTCACCAGTTTCCTCCTCTGCCAAGTATTTTAATTTTAATGCGTCAGACTTTGAGTCCTGTCATTTACTTAAGGTTTCAATCTCCTTGACATGTATTTGACCATGTCCAAGATAGTTTCTGGCTGCTGCTGCTGCAGGCAACCTACTGCCGTATCATTCAAGATGGTTCAGACCTTTGCTTTCAGTTCAGCCTTGCTGCCACCAGTCCCTCCATCAGCTTGCCCCGTGACAATCCTAGAGAATCATCCTTGTCCCGCCAGTCTATATATCTTAGTACCTTTTTGTAAATGGTTTTTTAGGTTATCAACAGTTTGTATTGGAGAAAATAGCTTTCCTTATGAAAATTTTTTTTTCCCATATCGATGTTTTCCCTTTCAGATTCTATTTCTTGTGAGAAAAATTGGCTTTTATAAAAGAATGGAAAAAGAAAAACAGAAAATAGAAATTCAATCAAACTAAGCATGCCCTGAATGGATTACAACATTATACAGAAAACATATAAAAGAATGTAAATGACACACCAGGTGGACCTTCAAATAGCACAGCTCTAGGTCTGTTTGACTCAAACTTATGACGAGTTCCTCGGGCAACATCATCATATACTTCAGGACTATGCAATGCCAATAGTATTGTATCTTCTATTAATCTACAAAATTAAAGATTTATGTAAATTTACTTTCGTGCATGATGAGAAATGAAAGCTGAACACACCATGTTTATAGGTGATACTAGGAGTTAAAAAGTATGGAAAAACATTTAAAAAGTGGCGGTACATAGCTCTTGTGAGATATAGAGACCACATTAATCATATAAGCATGATCAAGCTGGCTGGATTGACAGACAAAACTCCCATTCCCTTTAAATACTAGAATCTAATCGCATTAGGCTGAAATATATACATAAATAATTAGAGAAAAAATAAATATACGTCTATTTTAGTTTTGCCCACTTGCAACGGAGGTGTCAAAAACCATAAAATTAAAAACCATCATGAAAAACATTTGCGTTCACAAAATTAGATATAGAAAATTCAGATAGTTGAAAATCACAAGCTAAATGTCCAGCTTTACTTACCGTTTTTGATGTTCATAACCAGCAATGTTGTCCCATGATATCTCAGCATCTTTCGATCTACCTACGGGTTCATCAAGTCCATAAATTCTCACTCCCATACCCTCAAGATCAGAAATAGATTTATCTACAGATGGCACCTTTTCAGTCTCTTCCTTTGGTTTTCTTTCCAGGGTGCTTTTTTGTCCCAACTTGTTACCAGCTAATTGTAAAACAGAGATGAAAGCATCAACCTCTTCAGGACTTAATTCCCCTTGCTTAATGAATTCAATTTCCTGCAATATTAAAAATTTTCTACTGAATAATGACCTTTTTTTTCAAAGGAAAAAGGAAAAATGATGAGGAGATCAAATTAAGAAATATGAAAAAAAAAAAAATACTTACAGCCTTGTCTGAGCCAACGAGAGAATGAAATATGAGTATACATAGATCTGTATCTTCTGCATTTATATCTTTCGATGACATGTCATCCCCTGGAATATGTTTTTGTTCTGATGGATGAGAAAGGGTAAGTTGCCAAGCAACTGGGCTGTGGATAGGTGACAAGAAAATGAGGATCATAAATTGAGTGCATCACTACAGTAAACTGTAAATGAGAAAACTCAATATGTATCAAATGCCATAAACATGCACGCTAATATTCCCCAATATCACAGAAATATAGAATGAAGTACCTGTTCCAAGCTCGTAATAACATGTCTGAACCACCTCCATGGGCTTCAGCCTTCGTTCCAAGATGTGCAGTAAGATTTGCAATAAGTTGTGAAATATCACAACCATGAGGAATTTGAAACTTAACACTGACCTATAATTGTAACTCCACCATCAGATATAGTTTTTATTTCCATTATAGTAACAGAACCTGAAGATCGCATCATCAAAACTAGAGCATAGTGGTTGTGAATTCTTTCTTTTTATTTTCGAGACAAAAATAGTAGAATGCACCCAAATCAATGTGACTGAAGAAAAAGGAATGGTTGAAGTTTAACAATGACACGCAAGACAACACTTCAAGTTAAAAACTAATATATATAAAGAATGCCATCTCGGCGGAGTTCCGGTTGCATTAGAATACAATCTTGAAACGGGAAAGATTGGCAATTACGGGCATTTGTATATTAAACCAAAATCATTTTAAAACTTAATAACTCTGGAAAACATAAACCGCAAAGAAGTTATCGGGAACCCCCCACTTGTAGTTTTATCTCCCATGCAATCGCTCTCAAACTGAGGCAAATTACTGAATAACAATGTGTACCAACCTTTTGGCCTTTAACGGCAACAGAGAATGAAGGATAAGAACCGTATCGAATTCCTCTACTTCTAATCAACGCCTCAATTCGCTCGCGTTCCTTCTTGGCTCTTTCTTGGACATCCACAGTAGCATTATCCGCATAAGCCACTCCCACCAATCCAGATCCAAAAACACCAGCAAAGAAGACCGGAAGCCATGAATAATCCTCGGGCAAGAATCTGGACATCGAAACATTGGAAGAGGAAAACCGAGAAGACGCAGATTCTACAGAAAAAAAAAATATAATAAAAAAAAATAACACGAAGCATTCGCGACGTAGGTTATAAAAATCGCAGCGTTTGAAAAGAAAATCGACTAAAGTAAGTTCTGGAAAATAAAAGAAATAGGAACTTACTGGTATGTGTAGAAAGAAGTGAGGATCGAGAAGTTAGGGTTTGAAAAGAGGAAAAAGAACGCCAATACCAACGCCACGCTCGAGCTGACCTGGCCAAACGCTCCATTGAAGAACGAAGAAACGAAAGTGAATTCGACGTGAGTACGATAGTATATTTCGTTTACACTACAGGCCCGCACAGTGTTTCGTGCTCTGCAAGTCCTTCTTCAACTTTCCCGCTTTATATCTATAACTTTTATATATAGATAGAGACAGAAACAAGAAATTGAAGAGAAAATAGCACAAAGAACGGCACGTCGTGATATTAGGGAATTAAAATGAAAACACTCTAATAATGTGAAGCTTATATTAAAGAGTTATAACAACGTTGTAGAAAATCGAATAATAAGGTGAATGACTGAATTAATTAATAATAATAACACTGAGAAAAAAAATAATAATGTCTTTTAAAAGTTAAAAAATAATAATAATTCTCTTGTATATGTATCGTATAAATACTTTTATTTTTATATTGTAAAGTTTTGTAACTTAACTGTAGATGCAAACTCCTTGTATAAAATCTCAAAACAAATTTGAACGTCTAACCAATTGTATAAAAAATGTATAGGAAAAGTATATTACCTTAACCCATTTTATTAATATAATATAGTAAGAAGAAGGTATAATACCTTATAAAAAAAATTCTATATTTATTATTACTATTGTACACTAGTGGAAAAACGTTGTTTAACGTCACCCATATGACGTCGGTTAGCGCGTAGCCCGACATATATGAGTGCACGATGGTATTAGCGTAAATAAGTGGTAATTTAGACGTTAGTTTGAAGGAGACTCGACGTTTATTATATAATACACGTCAGCTCTGACGTAAACCGACGTCCAATGTATGGAGGTTGGCAAGAAGACAGACTTCTCCTGGCCATTGACGTCGTTTATGTTGGGAGCCTGACGTCTACTAGGGGTGCAATTAATGCTCGCCACCTGATTCCCAAATGCTTAAACGTCGCGTGGTCAATAACCGATGTCTATAGCCTGTTCGGAAGGCGGGAAGACAGACATTTCTGGAAAATAGACGTCGTATTTCTGGGTGCGAGACGTCTATGTGCCTGTAATTAATTATGTTCACCAAAATCCGAGGCACGTCGACGTCCGGTAGCAGTAACGAACGTCTATAGTATTATAGACGTCGGCGCCCTTTGTCAACCGTCGTCTACTTTCCTGACAGGAAATGAAACGTCAATCGGTTCAGCGCACTAGACGTCGGCCCCCCTGGACACCGACGTCTAATGGCATTCAAAAAGTCACTTTAAATGCTATCGTGGATGTCAAATTAGTTAGATAACCGACGTCTCGGTGACTATAGACGTCGGTGTCCACGGGGAACCGATGCCCCATTTCATTTTAAATAAACCGCAAACCCTTCGCGGCATTGCAGTTTCTGATATCGTCTTCCTCTTCTCTTTTTTCTCTTGTGACACCTCTTCTTTTTCTCGCTTGCAGCACCTCTTTTTTTTCTCTCTTGCGGCATTCTATTGTTGTTTCTGATATCTTTATCGTCTTCCTCCTCTCATTTTTCTCTCTTGCGGCATTACATCCCAGGTGCGTGGTTTTTTTTTATGCTTACCGTTTAAACATTGTTTAGTCTTTCATCGATTATCTTCTGGTTCAACTGATTAAAATTTGCTTTCTTTGTGTTATGTTTTAGTGCAGTTTTGTTCCTTTCTTGGGGTAACGTAGTAACACATTCTCCATTTGCTAGCCCCCTCCCAGAAAAAGCGGCGTCTTATGAATTTCTTTTGGTCGTTTCAACCCAAAAACGACCTTGGGTTGCCTAGTTATCATTTCACCGTAATTTTTCCCTCTTGCAGATGAAAATGGAACTAAGCAACAACCCAGGTTCGGCTTTGGGTTGAAGGGACCCATAAGAAATTCAAAAGACGCTAGCTTTTTTTTTGGGGGAAACTAGCAAAAGGAGATTGTGCTACTAGGCTATCCAAAGACGGAAACAAAACTGCACTAAAACACAACCACTGGATTAGACGTCGGTTAATGTGTACACCGACGTCTATAGTACCTTTTAAACGTCAGTCAGTGTCAATTTCGAAGTCTTTAGTGCCTCTTCGACGTTTATATAATGTCTTTAGACGTTCAGTTAGTCCTACTCCAACGTTTAGTGACGTCGGACATGTCAGTGACTGACGTTAGTTATATGCTTGTCCGACGTCCCATTGACGTCACCGGAATAGACGTCGGTTGTTTTGTAGATGTTAAAAGTCCAAAATAACCGATGTTAAATAGCGTTTTTGCACTAGTGATATTAACATAAGAAGTTTTAGAAGAGAAATATGAATATATTATCGTTTTGGTATAAGTCTTGAACAATTTTACTGTGAATAACATTATATTTTTCAACAAATCCTTCTTTCTAATATTTTATAAGTTAATAAAAAATAAATTTACTTAAAATTTTAAAACATAGGAGAAAAAGCATTCGATATTTATCGCGTAAAACAAATAAAAGGATTCTTAGGATGATGTTGTGACGGAATTATAATTTTTTTTATTTATATATGGGGACTATTTGTGATGCTTTGAATTAAATCTTCAATAATAAAGATTTATTTCTTAATTTAATTGAAATATATTAATAAAAATATTTCCATAAACTTTATTTTTCAATAAAATAACGATTACATAAACTAATCTATGTTTTCTATACATAGAAGAATCATAAACTTTCTTATAACTATAAGTTATCAGTTTCATCATAACCATTTCACAAATTATACTTAAAATAACTTCTTAAACATACTAATGATTTAAATAAATCACAGAGCCAAACTAACATTTTTGAAATTTAGTAGATTCATGATCTGATTAGTTTGAGAAGAGGCCAAAGTTACGAGATTTCTGTTGGGTCTATAGATAGGTCGATGAGGATAATATGAAAAACTGCATATTTATTTTGTTCCAAGAATAAATATCTTCTTCTTCTTTCTACTTTTCTTGAATTTAAATTTAAAAATTTTGTCTCCCTCTTACTTTGGTTTAACCATTGCAAATGGGCCACATGCAGTATGTACCTGAAATTGTCACTTTTTCGCATTTGGTGTTGGTTCAATTATTACTCACATCAGCACTCAGGCAGCTTCCCTGTTTGTATGGGCGTCTACTAGCAAAGCCAAACATAAATCAGATAAGAGATTTGGAACTTTGAATATGAAGGAAGGCATGGCCATAGCTTCTTTTATTCTTTTATTCGATCTTTTATTCGTGTGGGATTTTGTTTGCACTTCAAAAGTTAACACGCATTTAACTAAAATATTATTTTCTTTCACCAAACAAAAATTTTGATCCATCTCTCACCATTGGGAAAAGGAAAGCCGGATATAGTTTTCGACAAAAAGTTAGTTTCGGCACCACACCTTTTCTTTTATAATCTTGATATTTCAAAATTATTATACAGATTAAATTTTATCATTGCATACTTTATTCTCAATTATCATTTAATGTGAACAAAAATAACATTCAATATTTGATTTCTCATTTTTATCAAACGTGAAACTCAAACATAAAATTCTAACAATATATATAATTTTTTATTCATTTTCATTCTTTTACTTCTAGCGTGAATATTTGATTATTTGTAAGCAATTACTTTTCGATTTTTTTTTCTCTTTCTAGAAATTTGAGATATATTTTTTCCCATTCATATATTTACCGATAGAAGGCAACACACTTTAGGTTAAAATTAATCTTTAATCTTATCGAAGTAAAAAAAATGTCCTGATATTCAAAACAATCTATTTTGAGTTATTACATTAATACTAAGAAGTATTAACATAACTCCTAATTTAAGTAAATAAGAAGTCAAAGCAATTATTTATCATAAATGTCATGAATATCATTCAAACTATAAGTATAGGTTTATAGATAGAAGGAAGGAGAATGATGATTAATTTTGGCTATTACTTTTTGCACCATATTCCTATACCTAATCATTTCGGAATTTATTTTCCTGAACACATTAAAAAAATTGGAAATTTTTTTTCCTTAGACAATCACCTCACTTTATAGAAATAATTTTTCAGAGACTTTTGATGGGAGTATTCCAAGAAATTAAATAAAGAAAAATAATCTAATATAGGTTGTGAATTTTAGTATCTGACATTGAAATTGACAAAATAATTTTTTATACAAGTCAAATACTAATTTATAATAAAACTTATTCAACTTACATCTTTTAAAACATACCCATTACCCGTTATTGTGAAATATTTTTTAAGGTAAGGAATATGTGATATTGTATAGCTTTTTATATTGAATTCAATTAAGCATAATAATTATAACTATCATACCTTTTGCTGCACCAAATCAAAACTAAAAGTCTCATTGGGATAATTTTATATGCAAGGTATTATTGTAAAACCTTGTTTTTTTTTAAGAAATAAAACAGACCAAACTTATGTAAAAATCTAAAATATAAAAACTTTGTTTTATCTTCTAAAACACATTCTTTCCACAATCTCAAATTTTCAGGATAAGAGGGAGTTGCAATTGTTGTAGAGCCATCTTCAAGTTTAATTGAATAAAATCTCCATTTTGGTCAAAATTTCAACTTTCTTTAATATCCAATCTATTTCGGTAGTGTATGTGATATTTTTAGTTGTATATGTTTATATAGCCTTTGATTCCACTTTTTAATAACCATTTTTTTTTTACTTGGTCCGATTGTGTTTTTGATGTCTTTAGGTTGAAGTAGAGGATTCGCGAGTTCAAAGTTAGTGTCGAGATTTATAAATTTCTGGAATATCTTTCAAGGTACGGAAAAATAGGTTTGAATCAAATTCAAGCTAAATATGGTTTTAAATCATCTATTGGTTTTGTATATTGTGTTTGTGAATTGAGTTGCTTGAATTTTTGTTACAAATGGTTTTTGTTGATTAGAAGATGAATTGTGATTGTATGTTCAATAGAATCCATGTTCATTCCACTTGGTTCGCTTTGGGTAATGTAGAAATTGTGATTTTTGAGATATATTTATACCGATATGTGTTGTTGGGATTGGATGGATTGTGGTTTGATAATAAAACTAAATGAGGAGAAATTGAGCAATTGATTATATTGATACCACATAAAAACTATTTTAAATTTATATGAACTAAGGATGAAAAGGTACTAATTAGACTCAATGAATCTAAGTTAAAATATTTCCATTCAATTATGATTGTTGAGATGACATTAAGCGGCACTAGGCGGCGTTGAGCGCCAACTTCGTTTTCCAAGTTAGGGAGCATTTTTGTTCATATTGCTAAGCGTTAGAAATTGTTATTAAGCACCACTTTGACAAGAAGCCCAGTAACTTTGTGACAGTGAGCACTAGTTCTCTCGTTAGGTGCAAAGCTTCCTTAAAAGCACAACGTTGAGTTTCCATCCCATTCATTAGGCTTTTTCCGTGTTTTTTTTAAATATTTTTCGTGGTTTTATGATGTTGATATTGGTTCATAAATTATTATCAATGGTTTGACTTGGAAATTTGAGAGCATTCCCAATGAGAAAAATCTCATTGAATGTACAATTTCTTTAGTGTATTTATACATTTATGAATTCAAATAAAGATATATCATAACATTGTAATAACCAATCAAACTCGTATGGAATATAATTACTAGTGGCAAGAGATCTTAGTTAGTGAATTTTTCTTTGGCCTAATACGTGAAAGAGACTAATTTTTTTGTGTGGTAGAGTGAAACTTATTCATAATGACTTTTCAAAACAATGGAGACTATTGCAAGTACATGTCTCAAATGAGAGGGTCCATAAACATCTATTTCATTACAGAGTGTGTTCACTTGGAGGTGATTGAGGGAGATGGTTTGAGGGAGTGATTGAGTGAATTTGAGGGTGATTTTTTTTTGTGTTTACATGAGTGGATTTGAAGGTAATTGAGAGTGAATTTGGGAGTGAAGTTTGTAAGAATTAGTGTACGATTTGATTGATGTGACAGTTTTAAAAAATTTGTTTAATTGGTAAAAGTTGAAGATTACTAAAATGTCCCTAGATATTAAAGTAATATAAAATTATATTTGTTAATGTTATATTTAATTGTAAAAATATTTATTAAGAGTAAAAAATTAAAAATAATTATTAAATACTCGAAAATCATTTTTTAAACTTTTAATTTTACCATTTTTATATTTTTTTTTGTCTTTTTATGTAATTTTCATCATATAGAAATAATTGTTTAAAATGAAATAAGGGTTCATTTAGTTATTAAATAAAATAATGAAAAAAATTAAACAATAAAAACTATGAAATCTATTTTTTGTAGTTTTTAATTTTGTCCTTTTTATATTTTATGCCAAAATAATAGTTACATAATATAAAACATACTAATATAATAGTAAACTAAGCTATGCAAGAAAAGTCTACTTTGACGAACGATAAAAGAAAAAAAAAACAATCACAAAATACATATACGTTGCATAAAGTAAAATAAAAACATGAAAACAAAACTAATAAAACGAAAGGTATATAGATTATAACCAAACTATAACTTTTGCATCCCTTGCATCCATTTCTGGTATTTGAACTCCGACGACCTCCACTTGAAGATTTCACACCATATTTGGTTTTAGCATCAGTCGGAAGACTTATGCATTCAACCTCTAAAGTGCCATTTATAATAATCTGCTGCATATCTCCACTAAGAAGTTTGCAGGGAAGACCAATTGAAATTGTTGTCTCTTGCTTATCACCAGTAAGAACCCAAACCTTGATTCCAGCTTGTCGTAGAGCCTCAATGGCTTTTGGTAGATTAATACAAGCAGCAAGGCACTGGAAAGAATCCTTGGCACCTAACCACCACTGATATAAGACACATAATTCTTCTCGTACATTTCATCAAACACCTTATATGGGTAGCATGTAGATCACCGGTTTTGGCGTACACATCCAACAAAGTGGTCAGCAACAATATACCAGCTTCGAACCCAAAATGCAGTAGCTGAGAAGCTAAAGCCAGGGGTGGTGGCCACGCGCCTGAACCTATTCTGCTCCGCTTCAACGTCTTTCAACCTCGAAGGCGTGCCTTACGGATGACACACCGTTCTGAGATCGGAGGCCGCCATTGACGTCCAAATTGAACTCTGGTGTCGTTTGCAGAGAGAGAATATAAGCGAAGAAGAAAAGAGAGAGAGAACATCTTCACGGTGGCGGAGTCCTGGAGAACCTTGAGCTCCGCCTCGATCACCCAATCCTTGGTCTTGGTGTCCTTCTTCTTCTCGCCGTAACAGGTCCAGCTCCGTCTTTTCACTGTAACCGAATACGGGGACTGCTGTAACCGAATACAGTTCTGCTTCTTCTTCTTCTAGGCGCTGTAACCGATTGCGCCTACTGTTGTAACCGGATACAGCTTGCATCTTCTTCCTCTTGGCGCTGTAACCGATTACGTCTACTGCTGTAATCAAATGCGCAGGCTTCTTCATCCTCTTCTCCAACTTCAAACATTGCTTCTCTTCATCAATCAACTCATTTCTTCATCTACCAGCAACGTCAGCTTCTTCATGTACCACTAACCCTGCAAAGTTTTCCATTATTTCAGCTGAGAATAATCAGCTGGAAATTAATTCTAACAGGGACATTTCAGACAAATGCAGGTTAATTCCTCCAAATCTCTTCATATATGCGGGTGAGTGAACAGTGTAACAATCCCGTTTTTTTCTTCAAATCGTCGCTTGCAAATCAGTTAAAGTGAACACGATTTTCAGTGCAATTCATAACTTGCTAATAATCGTGAATAGGAAATTCACCTCAAGTGAATTTGATGGTAGGATAAAGCTAATTTAATTGTTACATGCTTACCCCATTTATAAATTAGTTTATTTTTTTTGCTTGTTTTTTCTTATTTGTTTTCTTCTTTTTTATAATGATTATCATTATTTGGTACGATCAAATGAAAAAATAGAGGATAACACATTTGTATTGGTGATGTTGTTGTTTAATCCTTATATTATCTTTCGTTATGATGAGTACCTATTGAAAAAAAAAACTAATGTAAAATTTGATTATGTCATAATTTGTTAGAGTCGTAGTTTTGACAATTTCATAGTACTATTTTTTGTATCTTTAGATAATTATAATAAAAATTATCTAACACATAATTATTTGTTTTAAAATATTAAATCTTTGATATTTTCTTTTAATATATTATTCAATTAAACGAGATGTTACCATTATCATAATATTAATTATATTAGTATTTATCTAGATAAATATGAAGTATTACATTCACATTTTGTTAAAAAAAAATGAGTGAAGAGAATATTTTAAAGATAAAATATCTAATAATTTATATATGTTTTAGGATTTTAAATTCATAATAATATATTTTAAAATTATTTCACATATTTATTTAAATATTTCCCTAAGATGAAAACATCTATGTATAAACAAGAATAACTATATTGAATGTGTGTTTTTATTGAAAAAAAGTATTTTTATATTTTTTTAAACTGTTTTATCTCTTTAAATTTATCTTTTTATGATTGTTTTAAAATTAAATTTTAATATTTTCAAAATGAAATTTCAATAAATAAAATATATTTAATTATTCTATATTTTAATCATAACATGGCCTATCCCTTGAAAAATATTTATTTTTATAAATTTAATCATCTAAAATAAGCATCTATCTTGCACATCAGGTTAAATTATTAAATTTTTTATTTAACTCATCCTTATATATATATATATATTGCTCCTCTTATAAAATATATTTTTCTCTTCTTTTTTCAATTAACTCACTTTTTTTTTTCTCTTTCATTCTCACTTTCCTACACAATGACCTGGCGCACAACTTTACGAACACGAGTTTGATTTTTTTAATCATGATCTCATTTTAAGTTTAAATTATCTATCCTTACACTATATACATTGAAATATTCCTATTTTAGACAGGAAACTATTCTTCACTTTTTCAATTAAAAATTCTCAAAATTATTAATTTTACCTTCATGCATCATCCAGCAATTATTAAAAAGTATTTTTCAAAATTTATATTTCATACCATTATTTTATTATTATCTTCTCCTTTCATTTTTTAAATCTAATAATTAAAACCAGTTACTGATTAGATTTCGATAACATAAATTATTAGAATAAAAATAAATTATTTGGGAAGTATCTTAATTCCATATGTTTACAGGGGTTAAAAGAAGTTAATTTGTTCCATCTTTTGGTGCATTTAAATCTCAGAAAAAGCATTGAACCCGTACAAAACCAAAATAAAACATGCTTACTTTACATTCATCATAATTCCAAAAAATAAGTGAGAACTCAAAGTGCAGTATACACCCATTTTAGAACAAACAAACATGGTGATTTTTCTTTCACCCACAGTTCATCCCAGAGGTAATCATTATTTCAGGGGAAGCTCTTCCATAAATTAAAACTACTTGAATACCAACTTCTGTCATTTTATTTTTCTTTTCATTTTTCAGGGACTGGGTATCGGCAACAATGTCAAACTCAAAAGCACCTAAAAGCCTATCAATCCAACTTATGCCATGCCATGCATGACAGCAAAGATGCAGAAATAGTTGCTGACACAACTGTAAAGAGCATTAATTTCTTTCAACAATCATTAACACACCCTTTGGTTAAAAGGCCTCTCCCAATTCTCAACAATTTCTCCCTTTCCCTTTGAGATGCCATTCAGTGGATCATAAACGATAAATGAGAATTATTCAAACAAATTTTATCTATCATCCACATTATAACATCCACCTCAGACAAATTTCACTATAAATTATTCTTGTGTGCTTTGTGTTCTAGCGGTGTGAAAACATGACATAAAAAAGGCATGAGAAAACTAAGAACAGCAAAAAGTTACACAGGAAAGTCCAAACTGAACTTAAATAATAATATAATATAATAGTAAATACATTCTGATAAAGCATTTCAGATTACACGAGGAAGAGCACAAAGGAAAAGATACCATTTACGAGCTATGACATGAACGAATCTAATTTCAACTCCTAACCTCTGTAAGTCAGAAAGAGATACCTTTTTTGTTACATACAAAGTCACAAAATGAAAAGAGAAACTATAGCTTTCCGTATACGAAAATCTAAATAACCCCCCCAAAAAAAAACAACATTAATTATACAACTTATGGCGCGGTTAAAAAGTAACACTAGTGAGAAGTTACTACGCATTTTTTGGTGAAGAGGTTGCGCAGGTTAAAAATGTTACCCCCGCTTCCTCCATCATTGCCTCCACTGTTACTATTATGAGTATTATTATTATTATTATTAGTAGTACTACTACTGTTACCGCTGGTTATGACGCCGCCGCCACTAACACCCACGGCGCTGTTCTCGTCGCTTCTGCAGCTCAGGTGGTGTCTGTAGCCAATGCACATGGGGACGTTCAGATTCAAAACCCTTGCGGTTCCTCCTCCGCCGGTGACTTTGCTTCGGCGAGATTTGGGAGGGTCGGAGGTTTTGCGGCGGACCTGCCAGACCGGGCTGCTCCGGCCTACGTGGACGCCGGCCCGGCCAGGACTGCTGGGCCACTTTCTGGACTTGGACTCGCCGGCGGAGTTGCTCCGGGAGCAAGGCGCGCTGTTTACCTTCCGGGTCAACGGAGCTCCGGCGAAGAGCTTGGGCCGGGTACCCGCATTTCCCGCGGACCTGCTCCGGGAGAAGGGCCATATGTTGATGTTCAATTCCGCGGAACTCGCTGAAGTGCCACTTTTTCTCTCTCTCTTTTTCCCTTTCTCTTTGTCTTCGGTGTTTTCTGTGTTTTTCTTATCGGTCTTTCTGAAAATGTCCCTCCAGCGTTTGGAGGCGGATGAGGAGGTGGTGGGTTCGGTTAAAATGGAAGGGGAAGGTTCTGGGTCGGGAGGTGAACCGGGTTCGGGGTCGGGTTCGTAGATCGGAGGGGTAAAGGTGGAGGCTTTGGGAGATGGGTGTGGTTTGTTTGGGAGGAGGTGGAGGGGGAGGAGGACGCCGTCGACGAAGAGTTCATCGGCGGAGAGAAGGTGAGGTTGAGGGAAAGAAGGGTTTCGGAGCATCCAGAACTCGAATTCTGGTGAATTGCAGTTGGTGGTGTTGGGAGAGAGAAGTGTTTGGGGTTTGTCCATGTCTGTGTGTGTTGAGAAAGTTGTGTTGTGTTGAATTTATGGCGTTTTGCAGCGGTGGGTGAAGGTTCTTGTGTTGTGATGTTAAGATGAGAGGATGAAGAGAGAGAAAGAGAGAATGAGGCATTAAAGAAAGAAAGAGGGGAAAGGGATGGCATAGATTTTAAGGGAGGGTGTTGGGGTCCATTGAGTTGGAAGGAGCATGTGCCATACAATTTGGTGTTTGGAGTGAGTGTGTGTGTGTTTGTGTGCATAATAATCACCTCCTTATGCAGCTTTATATCTGCCTTTCTTCGCCAATCACCGAGGAAAACAAAAGATAATGGTGGATATGTGTGGGGTGCACATGCTATACCCTCTAATTCTAATCCCTTCATTCTCTTCTTCTATATTAATCACCTCTGCTTACTCTCCTACTGCTAAAACACCTACAGTAATACAAACTCAATAACTTTATAATCAAAATTCAAAGACAGTACGTCATGCATGAACAGTCATTAACTTTAATAAAACCTCTTTAAGATGATTAATTATAACTTTTTCAATTTGGTACAGTTTCCTATTCACCGAAATTGCATTTAATCAGCGGTTGAGTATTCATAAAATGGTGTAGTTATGCTGTTCATTTACTAAAACCCTTGAATATCATATCACAGAATCACTTCCAATACATTGTTACCAAAGTGCTTAATTTAAGAAGACGATACAACGTTGATGGTAGGAAAACTTGAATTTGGTGTGATCCACAAAGGTTGACGCAGATGATTGCGTAAGATAGTAGTGTGTTTTCAGCACTAACTCATTGATACCAACCACTCGAGAATAAATAAGAAATGATTAAATGTTGTTGAATTATGACAAAATTATTGTTTAACTCTTTCCCTTCATTCCAATCTCTACCACACGAAGGAATGGTTTTATGGCTCGCAAAATCTTGTTAAATCTCACTTTGATTGAGAAGGAACAAGTTCAACAAATTATTGCAAAAAGGAAAGTAGAACAACAGTTAGGTTACTAATATTACAAGTCTTTTAGACATGACGTTGAACCAATTTTTTTTTACACATATTAATAATTCAAAAAATAATAAATATTTAACACCAATAATATAAGATAGCCTGTAGAAAAAAACATGTCAGAGTAGACTCTAAGAAATTCAATCTTTACTTTAAAATGTCTTTGTATATACTATACAAATTAAAAAAAAAATACTTGTAACTTAAAAATGTGGCATATTTAAACAAGGTGCCTCTTATTCGACCCAAGATTTGGAAATATACTCCGAAGTTAGACAAAATTAGGATGCAACGATTTGAAATAAGTTGTCGATGGATGTTATACACGGATTAAAAAAAATTCAGTTTTTATTCTCGTAAGAAAATTATAATTAACGAGTATAAATGATTTTGTTATAGATAAATTTTACGTCATATCCAAAAAATATTTCTTTTTTAAACTAACTTTATGTTATATTAATTTCCATTAATATTTTTAAATGAATGAATCCACTCAACAAGGAAGTCTCCCAATTCTAATGTAAAATCCCTCTTAAGAAAATACTAACCTTATGTTTGGACGGAAAAATTTTAGACTTGCATGCAAATTTGGATAAGAAATTTGTAGAGGATAATTCTAAGAAAGTTAAAATATTTTAAAATAAAATATATAGTTTAAACAAAAAAAAAGTATAAAAATTTAAATTATGTTAAGTTATGAGAATTATTTGATTAGTTGAAAGTCAATAGTTTATTTTTTTTTTTTAGAAATTAAGAATTTAAAAGGTTTTATACTCTCTTTTCTAATCTTTTTCATGTCTCCTTTTCTTCGTATATTTTTTTTTAAATTTCAGTTAATATATTTTTGGAAGTCGTTAATTTCACCGATTTTAAAACATTATTAACTCGATTTCATTTTGTCAATTCATGTAAGAGATGTTTCTTTTATGTATAACTGTTTTTCTATTGTGATTATAAAATCTGTTTTTTTAATGTAAATATTATTATCTTTAGTTAATATTAGTTGTTTTATTTTTAAACACAAAAAACATTTTTTTAATCATGTCAAATACGATTTTTTTAATTAACATCGACAAATGTCATTTATTGTTGGTATGAATTGAAATTATTTTATATCAATGTTAACTATGATTTTTTTTACTAAAATAAACAAAATTATTTTTCAACAAAAATCAATTAAAATCTTTCTATTGATGTTAATAAGACTTTTTTTAACCATAATAAGTGAATTTTTAATTAATATTAAACTTAATTATTTTTTAATCAACAGTATTGAGATTATTTGTTTCTGGAATCATAATTCCTTTCTAGTAAATGTCAACCATCAAAATTTTACTTGATACCGAATCTAGTTTTGAAACAATATAATGTGTTCATAACTATGGTCCATAAAATAATGATGTTATGTAATTTCAAGATATCTATATATTATCAGAGCCAACTTGTAACATAGAAATCAATAATAACTGGTATATACTATTTGAAGCCGACATCCTGAAATTCAAATATATATTTGTTGCGTTACCTTCGTATATGATGGGAAAGGGCAAAACAAATATAACAACTTGACAAAGAGTTATAACGCAGCGGAAATTCAATTCCCCTTCTTGCGAGAATCTGCGAGGAGCACCAAACAAATAAAACAAAAATAGGATCCAAAGCACAAAGAGACACCAACAATTTTTAACGTGGAAAACCCCTCAATGCAAGGGTAAAAACCACGAGTCGTCCAAACCAATGAAAAATCCACTATGATCAATAATAGGGTACAAAAGAGTCTCCAATAATAATACCAAAAGGTATTTTCAATAAGCCAAATTAACTAAGCACAAATGCTTACAAATGAGAACAAAGAAGATGAAAATTCTCCAAAACAGGGCTGCTGGTGCGGGACCAATTTCTCCCAATCTAGACCTCCGATTGACGATCCGAACGGTCAGAATGAAGAACCATATGTCTGGAACCTACTCTCCAAATATCAGCTCGATCCAACGGTGAAGGACTTCACAGCGACGAAAACACCAGTACAGGTTTAGGGTTTTGCGGGAATGGCTTTCTCTCTTTCTTTTTCTCTCCCTTGGCTTTTGTCTCTCTTCAAATGACTCTCTTATCCTCTACTAATCTGACCCATCTCATTTTAACCTAATGAGACATAATGGACCACACTATTTGGGCCTATTCTCCACATAGGAAGGGAGCCCAATAACCCAACAAATCTCCCCCTCACGACTATGTGGAGATATCCGCCAAACCGGCGATCTCTTCCTCCAAATCACCATGAAGGAAAGTTGTCTTCACATCCATCTGCTCAACCTCCAAATCAAGAGTAGCAGCTAAACTTAACACAGTTCTAATGGATGTCATCCTCACCACAGGTGAGAAAATCTCATTGAAGTCAACGCCCTTTCTTTGTCTGAAGCCTTTCACCACTAATCTGGCTTTATATCTGGTAGATGTAGAATTGCTCTCTTGCTTCACCTTGAAAATCCACCTGTTCTCTAAGGCTCTCTTACCCTTAGGCAACTTTACTAAGTCATAAGTGTGATTATCATGCAGAGATTTCATCTCATCCTGCATTGCATCCAACCACTTTTGCTTTTCTTCACTTTTAATGGCCTCCTCATAACATTCAGGTTCTTCCTCATCAGTCAACATCACATACTCATTGGTAGAGTACTTCTTGGGAGGTTGTTTTGGCCTGCCAGATCTTCTGGGTTGAGCTTCAGGTAGCTCAGGTACATCACCAAGACTGTCATCATGTGACACATCATGTTCCTCTTCATCAACATTATCAATAGGAACATTCAAGTTATCTTCAACCTGCTGATTATCAATATCACCATGTTGTTCATCATCATGAGCATCAATATCCAAATCATTAATAAACAACCGAATTGGATCAACATTAGCCACAATACCATCTTCCTTAGGTGTAGACTTCTTCACCTTATCAATATCTTCAAAGGTTTGATCTTCCATGAATTGCACATCACGACTTCTAACAACTTTCTTTTCAATGGGGTCATACAACTTGTAACCAAATTCATCTTGACCAAAACCAATGAAGATGCATTGTCTTGTCTTCACATCCAACTTGGATCTTTCATCCTTTGGAACATGAACAAATGTTTTACAACCGAAGACACGCAAATGATCATAAGTAACATTCTTGCCAAACCAAATCTTGTCTGGCACCTCAGAGTTCAAAGCAACTGTAGGACTTAGATTAATAACATGCACTGCTGTAAACAATGCCTCACCCCAGAAATGCTTAGGCAATTTTGCTTCAGAAAGCATACACCTAACTCTTTCAATCAATGTTCTGTTCATCCTCTCCGCTAAACCATTCAGCTGAGGAGTTTTTGGAAGAGTCTTCTCATGTGCAATACCATATTGTCTACAATAAGCATCAAACGGTCCACAATATTCACCACCATTGTCAGTACAAATGCGCTTCAACTTCTTGCCTGACTGCCTCTCAACCAAAGCATGAAATTCTTTAAACTTGTCCAACACTTGGTCCTTTCTCTGTAGTGCATAAACCCAAAGCTTCCTAGAACAATCATCAATAAAAGTAACAAAGTAAAGTGCACCACTAAAAGACTTTACTTTCAACGGGCCACAAACATCAGAATGCACCAATTCAAGCAACTCTGACTTCCTGGAGGGAGGATGCTTCTTGAAGGATACTCTGGTTTGTTTACCAGCCATGCAGTGAGAACATTTCTCCAACTCTACATTCTTCAAACCTGAGAGAACATCCTTTTTAGCTAAGCAGTTAAGCCCCTTTTCACTGATGTGCCCAAGCCTTCTGTGCCACAAAGATGACTCCATATACATAGCATTCACACAATCTTTAGCAACCAAAGCTTTTGTCCAGTAAAGCTTAGAGTTTTTCTCCCCTTTAGCGATAATCAAGTTACCTTTGGTGAGTTTCCACTTTCCAGAACCAAAGTGGTTATCATATCCACCATCATCAAGTACCTGCACAGAAATCAAGTTAAAGCGAACATCTGGAGCATGTTTAACTCCTCTAAGCAACAACTGCATCCCCATGTTGGTTTGCAAGTGAACATCACCAACACCAATAACCTTAGACACCCCATCATTACCCATCTTCAATACTCCAAAATCACCAGGTGTATAAGATGTGAAGAACTCCTTCCTGGATGTAACATGCAGTGTAGCACCACTATCAATTATCCACATGCTCTCATCAGATACAAGATTAATAGTGTCATAATCACGAAGACAAACAAGGTCACCACATGTAGTAGTAGTAACACGATCACCATCATCATTATCTCTTTCTCTTTGTTTACCCTTTTTGTCTTTGTTCTCTTTCTTCCACAAAAAACAGTTCTTCTTTATATGCCCTGTTTTATGACAATAGTGACACTCCACATTCTTGTACCGAGACTTGGACTTGCTCCTGCTTTTATCTCTACCACTGTTTTCTTTCTTCTGGCTTCTCCCCCTATTCTCTGTAATAAGAACTTCTGAATGAGATGAAGTACCCTGTGTCTTCCTTCTCATCTCCTCATTAAGAGCACCACTCTTTGCCATTTGCAAAGAAATATCACCATTAGGGGTAGCACTTATCATAGAAACCCGAAATGTCTCCCACGAATCCGGTAAAGAGTTTAATAAGAATAAGCCCAATAAATCATCATCAAATTTTATACCCACTCCTGCTAATTGATCATAGCGTCCTTGAAATTCACTCAAGTGATTTGAAACAGGAGTTCCTTCCTTGTACTTTAACTCCACAAAATTTTTCAGCAAGTACAATTTATTAGTCCCTGACTTAGAGGCATACAAGGACTCAAGCTTATCCCATAGGGTTCTCGCATGTGTCTCATTAGCAACAAAATTATAGACATTGTCATCAACAAACTGCCTTATAAATCCACATACCTGTTGATGTTCAAAATCCCATTCTTCATCTGACTTGGATTCTGGCTTATCGGAAGCAAAAACAGGAAGATGCAAATTTTTCACAAATAGCAAGTCCTTCATCTTGCCTTTCCATAAGTGATAATTTTCTCCATTCAAAGGAATCAATTTTGTATGTGCCTCCATCATTCACGCAAACTAAACAGTCCCTTAACCAAAGAGCTCTGATACCACTCTGATGGGGGAAAGGGCCAAAACAAATATAACAACTTGACAAAGAGTTATAACGCAGCGGAAATTCAATCCCCCTTCTTGCGAGAATCTGCGAGGAGCACCAAACAAATAGAACAAAAATAGGATCCAAAGCACAAAGAGACACCAACAATTTTTAACGTGGAAAACCCCTCAATGCAAGGGTAAAAACCACGAGTCGTCCAGACCAATGAAAAATCCACTATGATCAATAATAGGGTACAAAAGAGTCTCCAATAATAATACCAAAAGGTATTTTCAATAAGCCAAATTAACTAAGCACAAATGCTTACAAATGAGAACAAAGAAGATGAAAATTCTCCAAAACAGGGCTGCTGGTGCGGGACCAATTTCTCCCAATCTAGACCTCCGATTGACGATCCGAACGGTCAGAATGAATAACCATATGTCTGGAACCTACTCTCCAAATATCAGCTCGATCCAACGGTGAAGGACTTCACAGCGACGAAAACACCAGTGCAGGTTTAGGGTTTTGCGGGAATGGCTTTCTCTCTTTCTTTTTCTCTCCCTTGGCTTTTGTCTCTCTTCAAATGACTCTCTTATCCTCTACTAATCTGACCCATCTCATTTTAACCTAATGAGACATAATGGACCACACTATTTGGGCCTATTCTCCACATAGGAAGGGAGCCCAATAACCCAACAGTATCATGAAACATATATACAGTGACATGAATATTAATAATTTTTGTTTCTTTAGTACAAGGAATACTGATGTTTTGTTGGTTATATATTTGTAATTTGTAACGAATGGATTATTTAAGGAGACTGGAATCACACAGAATGAATTGGAAAGCTCGTGATGTATAAACATGTAAGTGTTGACTTTCACCTCTATTATTACACTCATCATCATCATGCTCTGCTAAAAGCTTCGTTTCCATTTTCTATCTTAATCACATGAAATCAAGCTTTTTCAGCTTCATAGTCCCTCGTCATTACCTTCTTTATAAATGTCTTTATCACATTTTAATCATTAATCACTTCCTAATTAAATTATCCTTACCCCACAACAAAATTTTTTAACACGTAATTGGAATATTTTCTACCTTCGAAGTGTTATTATTCCAGTATCATTACATGTTTTTAATTTGGGTTTGGTTCACACCATCATCAATAATATATCATTTGTCAGGTTCGTTTATCACTATTTCTTTTGAAAGAATATCGCAGTCACTGCTTTTTCAGTAACAATCCATTATTAATGCATTTCACTTATTTAAAATATATATTTGTTCGTAAGTGAATCAAATAGAATAACAATAAACAGGTTTGAAACCCTGAGTTGCACTTCCATGAGAGATGAGAAAGTCGATGAGGTTTTAGTGGCATGGTTAAATGTCTTTTTCTAGTATAATCATTAGAAAGATGTGATAGGTTAAGCTGTCGTTTTCACTTGTATATTTTATGTATTTTTTTTTCTTAAATAATAAGTTCTTTGGTTTATTGAGTCTTCAATTATTAATTTCCAATTTCGACGATAAAATAAGTTTAAATTTATCTTTCGAATTAAGCTTATGATTTAGAAGTTTGAGATTTTAAAATCACTAGTAACCCTTTTATGTATAATAAATTGTTAAATGTACACGTAAAAGGGAATACATTCAATAAATTATTTATTGAATTATTTTTATTTTTATTTTCTTAGTATATTCTGTCACTGAGAGTCAAACTTACATGTTACGCTTTTTTCCATACCTCAGGTTGACTACGAAGATTTATAATTTTTTAATAAAATATCTACTTACCCTCAAAGTCAAAAGGAGGGAATACTGTAGAAAATATAATTACCATTGGGTAGTGATGGGTGTAAAAACGTGAGAGCAGCCCAAGATAAACGGGCCGACAAAGAAGCCCGTTATAACAGCAAGTTATAAACGGGGTGGGCCCAACTGAAGGACTTAACGGACAGGTGGCTGCAGACTAATGAGGAATGTGTGGGGTCATAGATGTGAATTCCTGGAAAAGGATCTTATGTAACTTTTTTTAATGTTTGCTGAATTATCTAAAGCTCAATACATGTCAGGAACATGAAGCGATATTACACAAGATAAACCATTAATTATTTAGTAATATTTATTTATTTTGAAGGAAATTTAAAAGTAATTTAATGGTACAAATAAAAAAATAGACGGATAGAATATTATATTTAGATGGAAATTTTGACTATGAAAGATAAAGTGAGAATGGTAGAAGAAAAGAAGAACGGTGTTGAGTTGAGGTTGTTAACAAAAAATGATTGTGGCCTGTGTGGACGAAATCAAACAGTATTTCATCAATCAATGTGACCCCCACTTCAAACTCACCTTTAATTTCTTTTTTCTTTATTTTTTAATACCATTTTTAAATATATAAATATATATAAAAACTTTTTTTTAGTTGGTACATAATAAGTTTTAGATGATAAAAAAGTTGGTGTTAAAAAAAATTAACGGTAAATTCAAAAGTATTTTAATAATTTTAAAATTTAATTTTAAATAAAAAAATAAAAAATATGTGTATGAGTAGTTATTATTTTTTATTATATATTTTTTAATAAGAAGTTGTTTTTTAAAATAAAAAATAAAATAAAAAGTAGTTGTGTTTTTAAAATAAAAAATAAAATAAAAGATAATAAATACTAATATACTTACATCATAAATAACTATTTTTTATTTTTTATTTTATTTTAAATTAAATTTTAAAATTATTAAAATACTCTTGATTTAAAATTAGTTTCTTTTAACAAAATTTTTTTGTAATCTAAAATTTGATACACTTTTGATAAAATATACCAATTAAAAAAAGTCTTATATAAATTAACAATATATATATTAATTTGCGTTATTCATAGTCACCACCGTAAGAACTTTACCTCAATATTAATTATATTTTACTATTTTAAACATATGATATCTAAAATTATATTACTTTAAAATTGATGCGTTTAATAATTATTTTAAAATAAAATAGTTCTTCTTCACCACAATTGGCTAAATTCATCATAAATTACTAACGTAAAATAGCAATTTAAAAAGAGATTAAGGTGGAGTTTTTGTCACCAAGAAGATTCACTTAATTCAAGACCTCTGGAAAAAAAATTCCTCAAATAATGAATTACAAGGTGATCTTGATTTTTTAAAATAATTGTTATAAGATGTATCGAATACTTCTCATATATTTAACATTATTAAAATAAATACTTTATTAATAGTTATTCTTTCATTATCAAACAATTTTCATACTACAATAACCATTTTAAATGAAAAGGTAAGCATTTTAATATTAACCAACATTTTATAAATTTAATGCACTACATAATTTTTTATGATTTGATGTGATTTGTCAGTTTCTCCGCGGCCTCTTTAATCTTGAACGACTGTACATTGTGGTGTTCAAACACTTGGCTATTTGATTCAATTTTGTAAGATATTTTTACTTATTCTAAAAATATATTACGTCACTAGATAGATAAGGCTATAACATGCTATTAATATCACATCACGGCATTATATTAGAACATGTTATTAAATTAAATATAATAAAAAATAAAATAAATGAAAATTATATTAGTGGAAGTGAGCAGCCTTTCCTAATCACCACTGAGTAAACTATTCATAGTCATGTTTCAAGAATATGCGTGAAAGTGTGTGGTTCAAAGTCATCCACTAAATATACGATTAATTTATAATTTATATATAAATGTAAATTTTATTTTATAAATCGATTTTGTTGAATTAAATTAGTAGATGTTATTATAATATGAGAGTTATATAAAGTGTATGAAATGAAGCATGGTAGAAAGATGAGTAAATCCCAGTGTTCCTTTTGAATTTTGGTGGAAGCATTATACAGAATCATATTAGTTCTGATTACACCTACTCCCAGACACGAGAAAAGACAAAAAAATATTGGAATTTAGCTCCTGATGCAAAGTAAAGAGATCTTGTTGATAAAAATATTAAAGCTAAAGATTATAAGTAAGAAGAAAAATTAAATTGAATTGTCAATTCAAGGCAGGCTGTCAGTTTGTCACAAACACTTTTGATGATTATTGCTGGTCCATGTTTACCAAGAGGGTTCAGTACTTAAGTACTTTAATCTTAATTTAATTAAATTACATAGATTTTATGTGCAATTGTGTAGAACTCAACTTCTCATCTCTTTCCTTTGTCTCCCTCCCTCCACTCAGTTAGGTACATATAGGGGAAACAGAGAACACACACCATGGATCTTGCAACTGATTAGGATAAGATTAACTTTTTTAGTGACTTGTAAAGCTCAATTAATCTTCTATCTATACTTTCGGTTATCAAGTTGTCCAACATAATTATAGTTTCAATGTGTTTCCAAGATGTTTCGGCTATGTAAACCTTTTTTTTTTTTTCTTAGAGCTTCCACCAACACAAACATATGCAAATAACGGTTCCACCATTTATGATGTGTTCTTATTCGAATTTGTCGAATAATCTTTGAGACGGAATTGTAACTCTTGAATGTCGGTGTGTTATTGTTGAGTAGTCCAAATCGTTTTTTAGGTACGATTACAGGGAAGATCCATAGTAGAATATTCTTCAAAACTTAAGTCATTAAGAAAGTAAATTTTATATAATAATAAGTGTAGAAAAATACTTTATAAATACTGGATGGTATATATAAGATTATAGAGTGTAAAAATATCAATTTTAATAATGATATATATATATATATATATATATATATATATATATATATTATATAGTTAAAATAAAAATATGCATGTTACTTGTTTTGGAAAAGTCAACGGTTATAGATGAAAAGGGAAGCATTTGGTAAAAGTTTTGTACTACGATCAGTTTTGACCTTCTTATTAAGAAAAGGAAAAAAAAGAAATTGAAGTGTTACTTAAGAGTTAAGAGGAAGAAAAGAGACAGAGAAGAGGAAGACAAATTATTAGGAATGATGACCATACCAGGATTCAACAAATGCTGCTTCAAAACCAAAACAAGATTATTATATTTTTTTTTTCCTTTTTTGATTAATTACAACGTGAATTTTAATTGATTCTTATTAATTTGTTGTTATATGTTGTAACGAAAATGTAATTGAGTTTGCTTATATAGTTGGTGTGGGGTTTGATTTGAGATGTAACACTAAGAAAATTGGATATCCTAACCAAATGTAAGAAAAAAATAAAAATAAAATAATGGACGGAAGAACTCACTTCAATCTTAAATTATATTAACACGTTATCTATGAATATATAACTCTATCAGTAAATATTTGACCAATTTATTTAAACTTAAAATAAGTATTTTTAAAATAAATATTTTGTAAGAAAGTTATTTAAGAATAAAAGACTAAGATGTCTGAATTATAAATAATATTTTTCTAATAATTTGTATTAATAACTAAAAAAAGAAAAACACACTCGAAGAAGAGGTTTACTTGGTGGAATATGAAAACTGTTCTGTTTTCCTTTTTGAGTTTAGAAGCATGCACGCGTATATAGCGCATATTCATTGGCTCAGGTTGCCTCTAGGAGAAATAGTGTTTTCTTTCCTCCCAATTTTAGTGCAACAAACAAAAAGAGTAAGCCACCAAGGCTTCACTCTCAATACTTTATCAACCCTGTATTATTTAATCCATAGTAATTTTAATTAGATTTTAATTACCTAATAAAACAGCTGTTTTGATTGATCTATCGGCTACCCTGGTCAATAAATTGATTTTCGTTGTAAGATGGACCTCTATATTTCATATAATACACTTATATTTTATTTTGTATGTACGCAGTCAAAGCTTCTTCAGCAAGTCTCAATTAATTTAAACAATTATTGAGGGAATGCATTGGCAAGAACGAATTCTACAGAGTAATTAAGTTAGTTTTGGCAGTTTGTTAATATAATTGGATTTGTTAAGAGCATCATAAAAAAAATTATTATGGGAATACGAAGAAACCATAACCACAGTAAAATTGCATGGTTCTATATCCTTTCTGATTTACTTGTTGAGTGATGACAGGAAGATGAAAAGTTGTGGAGAGGAGGTTGAGATGGTTTATATATGATAGCTGTCAGGTGATGTTCCATAACATGGTAAGTGGAACAGTCCAAAAAGCAGAAATAAACAAGCATGGCATGTGAAAGAAGAAGCATTGACATATATGAGGCACCCATGAAGACCAAAAGATAAACCATTGCATGCAGAGTGTCTTGGAGAGAAAAGAAGATGTCCTTTTCAGTTTCACACATTGAAACGAAGAGTAACTCAGTCTCAGTCACTGATAAAGATACCAATTCAGTGCGAAAGATAAGAAGCGAAGCAGAAAGCATCAACAAGAATTGAAGCTTAGTGTGATGGACCCATGTTGGTGAGACATAAAAGAAGTCATGTGCACGGTTCAACAAGTCCACTACACATTTATGAGTCAAAAAACTTTCAACTTGTTTAACTTAAATACATGCTTACCAATTAGTGATGCTGCTGAATCACCATTCTCTCTGGCTGTATCTGCATGGATCAATCTGTGTGATGAAGGGAAAACGATAGATTTTTTTTCATGTGAATTTAAATATTTTACTACCAACCAAAATCATAAAGTGTCGATTGATTTGTCACAGACAGAGCCAGCAACAAAAGAACCCTTCCTCTTCACCCAATTCCAAGCCCACCACGTTTGATCGTCAACGTCTTACTAGCTGTGCTGGGTCTCTGTCTGTGTAGTCACCCCAAAAAGTAGAAACCAATCTTTCATAATGCAATCATAATTCCTTGAATCTTATGTTTCCCACCTTCATATCTTTCGTCTCATGACCTTCTATTCCACGCCACTTGGGCTCATCTTCACTTATATCATCATGAATCAATGTAGAATATTTTGGTTCAGAATTTTATGGCAGACACAACTTCTGAACAACCCTGCTGTATGAAAATTAGAAGACATGAGTATGATTTATTCCAGATCTTGCATATAAATGGTTGATTTTTAGGTTAATTACTCTCAAATATGAGTCTTCCTTTAAATTAAATACTTGAAATTGAAAGATATACTTTACCCTGCAAAGTAATTATATATATCTAACTTCAACAAAATTAAGTGAAGTAAAAATACTTTATCTTTATTTTATTTTTGAAATGGAGTTCCTTCTCTACCCACCTTATTGTACACTATATGCGTATGTTTTAATATTGTTTAAAATAATATGCTTATAATTTTTCTAATTTCAAATTAAAAATTCATTTTTGTTATGTTTATAATGGAATGATATTCACACTTTGTTATAATTTTAAAATAAACATTCCTATTTTGGTATTTCTATTTTAATAAATGACACATACGTTCTCTCATAATTTTAATATAGTCATACTTAATTTTTTTGATTAAAATTTAAATAAATCATCTTTGACTTAATCGTAAAATTAAAAATTAAATTATAAAATATAAGTTAAAAGTTTATAAATAAATTTAAAAAAAAGTATCACATATCTCTCATTAAAAAATATAAGGTAGAAGTTACCACAGACAGAAAGCAAGACCAACTTTGAAAGATGGAAAAATGAAAAGAACAATGAGACATAATTAATAATTTTGATAATATGGTCACTCTAAAATCGAACCAAACCAAAATAGTTTTCTAATTGACTTTGTATATATAATCTTTAAGATCCACATTAAACTTGTCAGTATTATAGTATTTATAATGGTGGTTGGTATGTCTATCAATTAGGCCTTTTAATTGAAAAGCATTATTATGATGAAATATCTTCAAAAGACTTATGCCTGAGTTTATGAACTTTATTTTTAGAAAAATATTCATTTTTAATATAAAAAAATACAACTAATATGTGAGAAATATAAGTGTTTTTTATTTGTCAAAAAATTATAAAAAATAATTTTTTTAGATTAATATAAATTTTGTAAGAATTTTCATTAATTTTGGTTACTTATTTATATAAAAAATTATGTAACAATATATGTTAAAATCCTTTGATTGTCTGAAGATATTTTCAAAGTATATAAAATAATTATTTAATTTTATTGTGTTAAAAATAGATATAAATTTGAATCAAAATTTTGAAAGTTTAAAATAATGAATTTATGAATAATAAATTTATAATTTTTTTTTATTATATGTTATTTTTTTTAATATATGACTTAAATTTATATTTAATTTCTATCGGTTATATATATATATATATATATATATATATATATATATATATATATATATATAACATTTATTGGATTATAAAAAAAATTTAGTGTAATTTTATTAGAATTAATCAAATATTTTTATTTTTGATAGACTCCATGTTTTTTTATTGTTTGAAATTCTATTACAATATATTATGTTCTTCTTTATTTTCTTTAAAAAATTAATAAATACATCATAGTACATAATAATTATGATATAAAAATATTGATTTAAATATAATAAAATTACAGCATATTATAATATTTAATAAAATATATAACTTTATATATGTATATAAATAATATTGTTTCTAATAATTAATCAAAGTTTTGTAATAAAATTAAACTTAGGGTTAAATATGTTTTTGTCCCTTAACTTTCAGTGAAAATTGAAATTAGTACCTCTTCAAAATTTTAGTCTAATTTAGTCCCTCAATTCTAGAAATGTATGAATTTAATCCTTTTAACTAAATTTTGTTAGGTTTATTTGATGTCTTAAACACGTTTCATGATAGCATTTAAGTTGTTTACATTGTTTGACACATTTTTGCTTCAATGTTAACTGAGAAACGCGTTTGAAACATAAAATAAAATTAACAAAATTTGGTTAAAAGGACTAAATTCATACATTTCTAAAGTTTGAAGACTAAATTAGGCCAAAGTTTTGAAGATGAACTAATTCCAATTTTCACTAATAGTCAAGGGACAAAACATATTTAACCCTTAAACTTATCTTAATACTGATTTAACTTAAATAAAATGAAAATTGAAACTTTTTTTTTACTCCAACTTAAAAAGTCTCTTAAATTTTTTTTTTCAAGAATAGACTAAACAGACCTATAAGTTATGGATCGAGTTGCAGTGGTTGGACAATTATTATTCAAGCATAATTGTATAAAGTTTTCTAAAACATTGGAAGGGATCAAACTTCATATACCCCAAACGTAAACAATGCAAAAATTAAGTTCATCTTTGTAATTATCTTGAAACTACATCTGGTTACATGTAAATAAGATAGTAATTGAAATTAAAACATAAATAGCACACATGGTATACTAAGAAAACAAAACCATAATATCATAGGTAACTATGTTTAGTTCTGAAATTAAAATTCATTTTTATATTAAATTTTCATATATTTTGATTCACATATAAATGAATATAATTTTTTTAACTTAATGGTTAATTTTTGTAGAATTGTTAAACCGTATTCAATATTAACATTTATCCTGAAAGGTGTCAATACAATACAAACAACTCAAATTATCTAGAACACATTTCACACATCAAATAAATTTAATGCAATTAAATTATAAAAACTACATATATTTATTTTCAAATTTTAAATACCAAAATATATCAAATGTTAAAAGATACACGAATTTCAGATTCACAGTTCAGAAACTAAAACATACTAGTGTGTATAATTAAAAAAACGTCTAACTAAATTCAAGTCCAGTTTACTTACTAAATTAAACTTAGCATATTGAGGTTATTTCTTAATATTAGTTAAGAAATACTTTTTAAACTAATATTTACAAGATATTTTTTCGGTAAACGGTAATCAGATTTTTTTTGTTGACGTTAATAAAACTATTTTACAACCCGATGAAATAAATTGTTAATGCAGACTATGACTATTTAACCAAATTCAATTACTTAAAGGAATCCATGTCATGGAGTTCTATCAATGAGATAATATTTATTTTGTTAATCATTATTATTATTATTAAATCAACGACCAATGTCAGGCAAAGTGAGGATGGCAGTCGTGAAAATAAATTGCATGTTGAAAGCAACTAGAGTTGGCCAATCAAAACTCATCAAAACAAGGACCTCATACTCTGTCTAAGCTTGCGATTCAAGCTCCAAGATTAGAGTATGATTAGTTACATCGGATCCTGGGCCGGAGAATTGAATTGGACCTACAAGAAAAATCATCATCATCATAAGCATTTAAACTAATCACGTTGCAGCGAGAATCAATCACTCCAGTTCAACATAGAAATTGATTTAAACCGACAACACTTTTCTAGTCACATAAACAGGACTTCAGTGAAGCAAACAGAAAAAATAGGTGAAACAATAGTCATATATAGCATACCTGGACTGACGTAACAATTCTTCAAGGCCCATTCATCCCGCAAGGAGGCAAACTTTTTGAAGGGTGCCCCTGAGTGATCCAACAGTAAATATATTTATTCAGTATCCAAAGATAACTGGAGTTGATAGTATTCAATATTGCATAATCTATGTTTCAGTATGTCATAGGGATGAGTTAGAAACAACAGACGCTTTAATCTTTCGAACCACATTTGAGCATAAGAAATAAAATATTTTATCCTCCCTTTCATTTATTTTTCCTGGCTCAACATGAGTAGAAATATAGTTCGCTAACTACGTTTGTGGACTATTAAGTCCAAAAGAATGTTTTTATGAATATAAATATACCTTTAAGTTCCACCATTGCCTTCTTGATCACAGGCTTGAATTTACCTGCAAAGAAAATTACACATTCGTTAACAGTTGAACAGTGAACAAAGCGTTCAAATAAATTGCAGGAGAAGAATACCTCTAACCAAAACACATTTTGAGTTAATTATTTTGGACTCGAGAAAAAAAAAAATACACCTAGCTATGAATAAATATAGAAATCATATGAATTTTAGGCCACATTTGAGTAAAATCATAAGGTTTAACAAAACATCAGGAATAGCAACTGACAACGTAATTCCCTTTTACAAGTATGTAACACAGCTTGTATATTTCTACGATCCTCAATTAATATAAAAATAACTGTCAAATATCTTCCTAACAAAGAACTATAATTGCATAAGTCAGATTTTGGCCTATCAAATTATAGCTGAATTGTGCATGAAAATTAAGTCAGTAAATAGTCATTGGGGTATAGAACAAGGTCAAAACGTGTACCATGTCTCCTCTCCACATCCATCAGTGCGGTGAGTGCAGTTCCACCAACAGTCCATTCTTCCACCGGAGCACATAAATTCCCAACCTGAAAAAAATGTCGAAGCAAGTTAAAGAAGTATGTCGGTGACTTCAATATTAAAAAACAATCACAATTTCAAAGTAAAATCAATTATCATCACCGATCAGTCTATGATAGTTAAGTAGGTATAAATAAAAGGCGTGTTAAGAAGCACAAACTGATGATATAAGTCCAGTCTTCCCACTATGGAGGAGGGCTCCAGCGCCATAACCCAGAGCATAGCAATAAGTAGCGTCAAAATTAGTAGGCAAGCCACATCTCCCTTCGTAACTGCATATTTTAAACCGGTAACTACAAACTCTTACATATTGTGTCATTTAAAAGATCACACATAACATACATATGTGACCAAAATAAATTTTAATCCAAGTAAAGATGTCCCCATAAACCTTTTTAGTTTGCAGCAATATGTATTAAAGTTTACAACTAAAAATTATAATTTATAAAGTAGATAACATACCCGAAAAAGTGGGACTGCCCTCTAAAATCGCCTTTGTATTTGCCTTCTTCCCTTCTCTTCTCCAACTCAGTCTCAACCATTTGAATAAGCATTTTCTCTGTTTCTATCTTGGCAACCTATATGGGAATGTAAGCAAGGTTAACATTGATGCTGATTAAAATTCCATAGAGGAGACAAATAAACACAGAAATAACATTAGGCACCTGAACATTTCCATGTGGATCTCTTTCAAGCATCAATTGTTCTTGAATTGCTTGAGGTAAAAATTCAAAAAGCTTTAATGATTGATCACTGAGTTTCTTCTTCCATAATCCACTCTCATCCACAATATCATGGGCAAGAATTTCATTTAGTTCTGCAATAAGATGCTGAACCTGCAAAGAGAAAAATATGAAGAAGAAATAAGTATCATCAGAAGTATATTTCATACTGATAGTACATGAACAACACTAATACATAATCTCTAATACACAGAGAAACACAGGTATTTTTTTCTCGTGAAAAGTAATAGATACCTCAGGTATGAAATCAATTAGACCTTCAGGGATAAGAATGACACCATAGTTGTAATTAATTTCAGCTCTTTTACAAACAACATCAACAATGTAGTCTGTGACATTTTTCAACGTCAGCTTCTTCGCAGCTACCTGAAATGTGTACTTATGGGTTAAATCAAATCTGATAAAGGGCTGATTTCCCCTAAGCAAACTCTAATCATAAGATTAACATGGAATCATTTTTCTTTAATCGATTCCATCAACCCCTAGCATGTATGAAATATAGATAAAATGATCAAATATATGTAACCTCTTCTCCAATAATTGTAATGTTTGGATGAGTTTGTAAAGCACATTCCAGCGTAATGTGTGAAGCCGCACGCCCCATAAGCCGCACAACTGCAGACAGATGATTGCATGTTTTATTGCTTGAAATCTATTCAATTATGAAATCACACACATTCACGAAAAATAGATATAAAGGGAGAGAGCTGTAGGCTGGTGAAAGTATGATGTCTGTTATCAGCCATATAAATTGAAGCATAAACTTTTTAGGAACATCACATTTTATTTAGGTATTAAAGGAAGCTTCTCAACAAAGTAGAGAATTTCTTTTTTTATCAAATCTGGTTTTGAAGGCTTTGATGATATTCATGTAATTGAAAATGATTCAATAAAACATCTTGAAATTATTTAAACCCTTCAAGAGCACAAAATCAAGAGCTTTGATATAATTTAACCATTCAAGCGAATAACAAATCAGAAGCAGAAAAATCACAGAACGGAGCTGGTTTTATATTACAGAGATAATGAATGAATGAACTAGTAATTTATCACTCAAAAGTAAAATGGTGATACCATATAAATAAATTTGTGATTTTAAGAGTAGACATAATCATCTTCCATGTCAATGTTCTGGCCCATAATTAATAAAAATGGCGAAGAGAATGACAAACGTTTTGAGTAATTTGTTATAAAAGGAGAAATCATGTGTTTCATTTAGATACAGGAAAACGAGTTAGATATCTTGTTGGCTGTATCAATCTAAAAAAAGAATTCAAAATATGAATTCAGGTCTTCAGATGATAGAATGAGAACAGATGATAGCATAGTTTTAAAGTGCAAAATGTTTAAAGGGTGAAGTAGTTTGTAAGAAAAGAAAAGCGATAAAACTGTAGAGCCATAGTATCTACAGCTTTCAAAGGCTACAGACTTTAGTTTCTATGTAGATCTAAAGAGTTTCTCAATTTTGTATACTTACAATGGTAATATTTTCCAGTTGATCGGGCATCTATCATAACATTTCCAATCATTTCAGAGTATATCTGCATTACATTAACATAAAAATAGGAAAATTCTCAGGTCATGAAGTGCCATATATCTAAAATAGTCAGGTCACTGTACAACACTCAGCAATTAGGACATTTGCTTTACTAAATTAATATTTAAAAGTATTTCTAGTATAGTAATTTGTAAATATCATATTTCTAACGGAATTTGAAATCATAAAAAAGAAAAAACAAATTCAAGTGTTAGATAAAATTACAACCTACCCTTCCAAAAAACAAACAAAGAAAATCCACCAAGAGGAGAAGGCTTGCGGAAATAAATTTAAGAATGTTGTAAGATTTACTCAGTTGTAGGAATAGACATACCCGAAGAAATTCTAGAGAAGAGAACTTTATAGAAGAAAGGGTTTTGAAGACTATATTGAGATAGAGGAAGAATTGCAAGAATGAGATCAATGTACAAAATGAAATGAATGTTATTTTATGGCTAAGAGTTTCTTGCCATATGTAGCTAACTACAGATCTAACTAATTCAGTTCAACAGCTTTGACGGCTGTTGCTGAAATATTTTATCAAAGAATTTTATGAAATTGTGAATGTTTTGTTGGAGAAACTAATATGCATCCTGTTCAATCAGAAGCATGTTATACATGATTCTCCTATGACACATACATAAGTGAAATGTTTCCTAAATATTTTCCTTAACAAATAACTGGTGATAAAAAAGACAAATTACAAATTTGTAGCATTATTTAAATATGTAGACTAGAGACCAGAACCATATAAGATTATAAGTGATCCAGTGCGTATCGTCATTCACCTTGCAAGCAGTGTCAAACCCAAAACTTGTGGGAACTTCTTTGCATTTCAAATCACCATCAATGGTTTTAGGGCATCCAATTACACGTGTTTTCAAATTTTTGCTCCTGCATGGATCCATATTAAAGCATTGAACAATCGGAAACATTGTACACATTCATAATTGAAATGTCCTCTTCGCATGTAAATACTATTACCATCAACTAAATTACGTAATAAATATAGTTATAAAAGGAAAAGGGCCTTGAAATGTAAATAAAAATAACGAGAAAACATTACATTATACAAAAACATCCAAGGAAACATTATAATTTATACCAGCTAAGACATACCTGAAGTTCTCAGCAAGGAGGCATGCATTGGTGTTTGAGTCATCACCACCAATAACAACGAGCCCATCCAAGTCTAGCTTCTTAGCCGTTTCTTCCGCTTGTTTAAACTATATCATATAATGTAAGTAAACTGAATTACACTTTAGACTTAAAAGAGATATGTAAGTACTGAGACGAATTAATTGAATACTAAACATGTAGCAACATAAAACTACCTGCTCTGGAGTTTCAATCTTGTCCCTCCCACTGCAAATAATGTCAAATCCACCCTGCCAACAGAAATGATTATTATTAGATGTCACATTTATGTGATGATTATAAAAATTAATAATGGTGTACTCGTACAACAGATTATGACGACAGTTTTCTACACACTCATTTTCTTCTCTCTATCTCTCACTAGCACTTATCTTATTTCCCTCGGAACCGGGAAGACCTGGATTCACTACTGTTAGGTAAGTTTCAGTCAGTCAAGCCTGCAGTCATGATCTAATGTCTGGAAATTCTTTTCTTTTTTTATCAACTTAATAATAATATAAAAATAAACTTAAGGGTCGTGATCCAATTTTTCTTCTCACGAAAGCATAGAATTCTCATCCCGAATGCTCAGATTTCAAAATGTGTTGTAACTTATAACGCTGATTTACTAATGTTCTATTCTAATATCTTGGGACTAGACTAAAAGTGTTCGAGTGTATGTTATTTTTTGTTTTAATTTCAAAGCTTATTTATATAAAAAGTTCATCCTCTAATCTTATAGCTATATCAAATTACTATTTTACTGGCTAGATATCTCTCCCAACCAACCGGAACTAATATTTAAGCATTCCGGTCAAATAGACAGAGGTTTCTTAAACTTCGAAAACAGTTAGTCACACAATCATGGGATTCCATAAGTCTTGATTTCTGACAATCAACTCTAAATAACAACACCAAACTGCTTTTGTTCGAAGCGCTTTATCATAATCCGATCATGTAGATCGGTTTATTATCGTATAAAGCATACAATTCCTCAGTTTTAAATACATACGAGTGTACAGCTAACATTAAATATAGCCATCCGAACCAACAGTGAGTGAATGCATGAAAAATCAATTGAAGGAATCCAGATCACTCCCACACTCCTCTTCGTATCCTGTCTCCTTCATGTACAAATTATTTTAACATTCTTAATACCATTACTCTAATAAAAAAAAAAAGCAATTCAGAATACAATTGCCTTTTATCTAATTGAATTGAAAATTAAATACTTATACAGTTTTAGCTTATTGAATAAAATGTACTATTTATATTAGTTTTAGTTTACATTATTAAGAGACAATGATTTGTTCATAAGTAATGTTTGAAATATTATATATATATAAATATATATATATATATATATATATATATATATATATATATATATATGAATAAATAAGTGTAAACACATGTATTTTTATTAAGTTATAAATTTAATGTTTATATTAATTTTAGTTTGAATTTAAGACGTGAGTCATTGTGAGTAGCAGGCCAAATGAATAAAAGTAAGTAACTTGGAAAGTCATTTGTGTTGTCGAACAATTTATTTACGGAAAGCAATTAAAATATTGAAATTTTGTTTTTAAAAAATAGTTTAACCAACACCATCACAAGCATACAAAAATGATCAAAAGAATATTATAAGGACAATAATTATAATTATTAAAATTATTAAAATCATTATGATTATGATAATAATTATAATTCTCCAATCAATCAATCACCAGATATCTTTATAAAATTATAAAACTAACAAACTATTACAATCGCACGTCTCCAAATTTCAGCAAAAAGAAATAAATCAGCATTTAAAATATGTAACAGAGAAAAAATGACCTGATTTCTATAAGGATAAATATACTCAGAGGTGAGTTCAACGTATTTGCACTTCATAATGCCAGCGGGACCACCTCTGAAACCATACAACGTGCTTCCTTGTGCGCGTTCTTGAAGGTAATCTAAGACGCATAAAACAATAAAGAAGTTAAATCTCAGCGGAAGAAGAAGAAAAGAACGTTTCACTAAATCAGATTTGAAAATGAGCGTTACCGAAGATTCCAGAAATGACATTGTGGCCTCCCGGAGCCTGGCCTCCAGACAGAACCACCCCAATCTTCAACTTATGGTTCGTCTGCGCCACACGCGGGTCGCTAGGCGCCAACGCCGCTGAAGGTTGCCCGAACAAATGTGGAAAGAGCTTGGCGATCTCGTCTGCAAGCGCGCACTCGCGATGAGAATGAAGGAGAGTTAACGGATCGAGATGAGGGAGGGAGACTGACCTGGATTTCCGGCGGCGGAGCTTGGAGGACCGTCGATAATGGTGAAGGGATGTTTGAGGACGGAGGGAAGAGGAAGCGCGTGGTCGACGCGCTTCTTCTGCACCTCGCTGTAGACGGAGGAGAGGCGTCCGGTGACGGGAGCGGAGGGAATGGTACCGTTAGGTACGGGAGCCATTTTGTTTGGTTGCAGGGAGAGTGAAGTGGGAGCGTCAATGTAAAATGAGAAATGTGTTTGGTATGTTTTAAATAGAGGTGAAGTAGGTTTGAAAAGGGTCTTGAATATACCTATCCGCCGCTTTTAGTGAAGGTAAAACCCACACTGTCCTTGTGCCACCTTGGCAACATCCTCAATTAATTTCGGAGACACTATTTTAATTCTGTTTAATTATTTAAAATTACATTTAACTGTTAAACCAGAGAAACAACAGTAGAAATTGAAAACCATAAAATTACATTACTACTACTAAGATAATGTGAAAAAATGTTTTTGGCCAATTGATAATTGAGATTAGTTTTGAAGACTTAATTTTCAATTGCGAAACATGGTCATCCGAAATGGTCTTTGTTATTTTGAGTAAGCAACACCCATCCTTCACCACCCAATTCAAGGACTCACCTAACTTTGAAGTGATTCAAAAATCACACCTAACTTTGGTGGATCTGTTTCCTGTCAATTGGTTGGTTGGCCAAATGAGTATATTCATAATTTTATCCTTTTTAACTATGAATGTTACAGCATGTTTGATTCCGCATTGCAACAAAAATATCTTGCGTTATGATTGATAACACGATTTGGTAATACAATGTAGACGTTATTTTCAGATCCAAGTAATATGTTTACAGTTCTAACTTTTAAGTTCAAGGACAATTTGGCGTCTCTTTAGGTTTTTGTTTGTAAAATAGAATATACAATACAAAAATAATACTTTGACACATCATATTTTCTTTTACAAAAAGTGGGGTGTAGAGAGAGAAAGAGAAAGATTGTCAAGGATAGTTGGGAGGTGTAAGATATTTTTGGAATAAAAAAAAATGAAGAAATATAAAATATTTTTGAAATAAATGAAAATAGTGGAGAGGTGGAGGAACACTTGGAGAGGTGGAGGGAGTAACACCCCACTTTTTTTTATTAAAAGTAGCGAGGCCCTTTATTTGTTTAACAGTAGAGACCCAAACATGAGAAGGCCTATGACGCAAGGGGCAAAAGATGTGTTGAAGGCTTCTGGAGTCAGAATACTCATGGAGAGAGGCACACATGACTGGAGAACGGGTGAGAGAGCATGCGCGAGGATTCCATGGCAGCAACGAAGGATGACGACTGGAAAAGAAAAAGGAGATGCACCGATCGGAAAGATAGATTCACCAGAAGGTAAGAGAATCATTTATCATTGTGAAAATTTTGTGTTATTCTATATTGTTTGAACATTACAAAACGAGAGAAGAGGAACCCTAAATATATATAAGGTTCCTGTGAGGAGGGAAGAGAGAAACGGGATTCATGAGTCCCTAACAGAAAACAGTTACTAACCCTAAAACCTAACTAACAGAAAACCCATATAGCAATAGCCACCCCTCAAGCTGGATAGTGAATATTCACTAATCTAAGCTTGGGAATGTTAGTTTTAAAACGTGTGCGGTGAGGAAACTTGGTGAAGACATCAACAAGTTGTTCTTTGGAACGAATGGGAAGAAGACGCAAAAGTTAAGCTTGAATCTTCTCACGCACCACATGACAGTCCAACTCGATGTGTTTGGTCCGCTCATGAAAAATCTGGTTGTGAGCGATGTGCCTTGCGGAGTTATTGTCACAATAGAGGACGACGGTAACAGTAGGTTGAACCTTAAAATCCTGAAGAAGATAGTGGAGCCACTGTACTTCACAAACAATGGCAGCAATAACGCGATATTCTGCTTATGTAGAGGACCTGAAGGTCGTGTTTTGCTTCTTTGATCTCCATGATATGAGGGAAGAACCCAAAAATGTGCAGTACCTAGTGGTAGATCTCCTCGTGTTAGGGTAGGTGGCCCAATCTGAATCACTGAAGCCTTTGATCTAAATATCAGAGTTGATAGCAAAGAATAGCCCTTCTGAGGGACTAGATTTGACGTATCTAAGGACGTGTTGCAAAGCATGATGATGATAGTTAGTAGGCTTCTGTATAAATTGACTTAAAAGATTAACAGTAAAGCACAAATCAGGTCTAGTATTAGTAAGATAGAAGAGCTTCCCTATCAATCTATGATAGGTACTAGGATCATCCAGATAATTCTCATCCTTGTATAGAGAACTAGTATTGCTTAGAAACGGTGTGGAGAAGGGCTTGCTTCCCATCATTCCTGTTTCTTCAAGGATATCCAAGGCATACTTTCTCTGACAAAGGTGTATGCCTTTCCTAGACCTAGTAACCTCAAATCCTAAAAAGTATTTGAGTTTCCCAGATCTTTAATCTGAAACTGATGATGCAGGAGGGTCTTTATGTGATTGATGTCTCTCATAGAATTTCCTGTCAAAATAATGTCATCTACATACACTAGTAAGACTGTGAACTTTGTTGAAGTTCTCTTGATAAAAAAAGAATGGTAAAAACTAGATTGAATATAACCAGCAGGAATAAGAAAAGTAGACAGTTTGTTAAACCATTGCTTATTGGCCTGTTTTAGGCCAGAGAGAGATTTAGTCAATTTGCAAACCTGTCCTTAGTGTCTGTATCCAAGCCATGAGGAGGATCCATGTAAACATCCTCATTTAGGTCCCATGTAAGAAAGCGTTATCCACATCCAGTTGATGCAAAAACCAGTTCTTTGAGGCAGCAAGAGCAAGAAGCAATCTGACAGTAGTAAGTTTAGCAACAGGAGAAAAGGTATCCAAAAAATCTATTCCCTTTTGTTGGGTGTACCCTTTGGGAAAACCCATTTACACCCAATTGTTTTCTTTCCATGAGGGAGTTGAGTTAGAAACCATGTACCATTGTCCTACAAAGCCTTGATTTCCCTCTGCATAGCGTCCGTCCATTCAACATTGTTTCTGGCCTCATTATAGGAGTTGGGTTCCTTGCCAACAGTTATGGCAAGGGTGTACTTTAAGTGTTTATCAGATAATGATTCATAAGATATGACATTAGTGATAGGATAAGGAGTTTTCAAACCGTTTTTGATGCATAGAGAAGTGAGTGAGGATTGGTCAACCTAATGTATGTAATCCTTTAAATATTCTGGAGTTCTCTTGATTCTTTTTTATCTCCTCTGATTGTGAAGATCTTCCTCTTCTATGACATTACCATCATCAGCATTGATGTTGATGTTCTTAGCAAGGATTTGGTCATTTCTTCTATCCTCAACCAAGCTATTTTCATAGCTGCAGGATATATCATCAAGAAAGGGTATACTGTCTCCACTATCATTAGAATTAGCCTTATTGCTCTGTTCATTTCTATAGGAAAAAATTTTCTCATAAAAGACAATATTTCTACTAATAAAAATTTTCCTAGTATTGATGTCAAGAATGATGTACCCCTTTACATCGTTTTTGTAGCCTAAAAAAACACCCTTTCTAGCTCTAAAGTCAAACTTAACTACAAAAATACATTGAATTACCGATAGCCGAAATCTGTAGGAAATGTCCTAAATCTGTCGATAATGGCATTTACCGACGGACTATTATGACTGTCGGTAATTACTGAAGGAAAAATCCGTCGGTAGTTGTCACATAATCCGTCGATAATTACTAAAGGAAAAATTCATTGGTAATTACCGAAGGAAAATCCGTCGGTAAATATCTCAATCTGGTTCATCTTCTTCCTCTTTCCTCTTCTTCTTTTTTCTCAGATTTTAAATTTTTTTTATCAAACTTTCTTCATTCCTAAACCAAAATAACAATCTAATTCATTCCAAAACCAAAATCAAAGACTAAACTTAGGTTCTCCAATTGTTTTAGAAACCCTAAAATTGGGAAAAATCCCCAATTAGTTCTCCCGTGGCAGCGGAGGTGTTCTCCTATGGCAGCGGTGAGGTTCTCCCATGGCAGCGGTGGTGTTCTCCCATGGCAGCGATGGTGGTCTCCCATGGAAGCGGTGATGTTCTCCAATGGCAGAGGTGACACTCTCCAACGACAATAGTGGCGCTCTCTAACGACAGCGGTGATAGTGTGGGAAGATGGTTGCACGAGAGAGAAAAATGGTTGTAGAGAATGTGAGAAGTGCTCTTGAGATGAAAGGAAAGAAAAAAATGAAGATATTGTTTTGTGAGACAGAAAAATGAAGTCTTCTTCGCATAGAGAGAGAAAAAAAATAGGCGGAAATTTTGTCGCTCTTTTTACCGATGGATTTAGGCATTCGGTAATTATTGAAGGATTTACCGAGAAATTTTGTCCGTTAGTAACTACAATATACATTACCGACGATAAATTCCGTCATGCACATTTACCGACGAAAATAAATCCTTCGATAAAATTTCATCGATAATTTCATGTATTTTTGTAGTTTATTTCTATTATTTTGCAAAGTAGAAGCAAAACACAAAAAGCGAAAGACTTTAAGATAAATGAATAGACTACTGTGTAAAATATCATAAAGAATTTAATCTTTAATTACAAGAGAATGGAGCCTATTATATAACATGAGATAAGGCATATGACTAATAAGCATAGGGAATACCAGACTGAAAAAGTAAGTTACGAGTAACATTTAATATATGTTGATGCTTACGTTCTACAACAAAATTTTGTTGTGGGATTTCAACACAACTTCTTTGATGTTTAATGCCATACAAGTCATATATGTTGGAACAATTATATTTTGATCCATTATCCGTTCTAATGATCTTAATATTTTTATTAAATTGAGTCTTAATTTTCACAATAAAACACTGTATTAAATCTCTAATCTGACTCTTCTTATGCATAAGAAAAGCTCAAATATATCTACTAATTCTAAAAATACAAAATAAAAAAACAATATACTGAAAAATAAACTAGAAGGTCTTACATATTTTTTTTTCTAATTAGGTATATTGTGAAGATAATTTTTCTCTACATAGAAATATTTTCCTCTAATTACTACCCTCTTCATATCTATGAAAGAATTTGTATAAATTATTATCATGTATACAATCATTTGACGAAATAATAATAAAACTTAACCAACTAGCAATAGTGTTACCTCTAAGACATGCAAAAGAATTTTCAAAGATCCAACACGAACATCTACACCTTGCGTATCCTTTAGGGAGATATGACTGAACATTCAAGAAAAATACCTAATATGCAAAAGAATTACTTATCCGTTTTTTTAACTTACCAAATATGAAACTGCATTGTCATATATAATTTTCATCATCATCATCTCTACATTACTTTTCGATTTCTTTTATTCTCGAAATGTTGTTTCTCTAATTGGATACATTAAGAGGAAAAATCATATTTCAAAATATAAGTATGAATACTTCAAATATATTAAATATCTTCCCAATTCCAGCAAGTCATCCACCCATGGAAATAGTAATGGACATGGATAATCCCTACTCTTTAAGCTTAAAAACTGAACCAAACAATAAAACTTTGGCTATAGTCACTGCTTTCCATTTGAAATTATATTTCTGAATGGAAAAAGATTCTTTTTACACCAATTACTATTATTTGATAACTTGCTATAAAAATGAAATAGTCCTAAAAAACAGTGATATTTTTGTGTTTGTAAAGAAAAAAGAAGATACTGAAGAGTAATATTGGGTGTAAAAATATTGTTAGTGTTAGAAATATGATTAGTCCTTGGTAAGACGCCGAGGCCATTCTGTGCACCCTCTCATCCCACGGATTATGTGTGGGTTCATGTTATTGTATGCACAGTTTCCTTGTTCCAACAGCTCGGAGGGTTTGAAGCTACCTTCACCAGAATCTTCACACTGAGAACTATTCCCTGCATTGTGAATAGGGCTTCTTGGAATTCTATGGTTGCACTCCTTTTCTTTGTGCCAACCATCACCTACCCTTTTACATTGAGACGATTTTGACGAGGAAATCGTTGTTCCACCGTTCAGGCATGACCTTAGTTGTTTAGAAGTAAGAAAAGCTTTCCTCTTTAAGTTTCCCACAGATGCTGAGCATACCCCATTAATTCCTGTCTTCAAAGATTTCAAACCAAATATATCCTTGTCTTGGTTAAAATCAACACACTTATTCTGATCCTCAGTATAGCCAATAGGTTCCATCGAATTAGTTAGTTCTAAGCCAATATCATAGTCACTGCAAGGACTCGTATGATGCTTAGGACTTTCATTCATCACTTCATCAAGACTTTCAATGTGTATGTTGGACAAGGGGCTAGTAAATGCGGTATAGGAACCTGTGTTGTTTTTTCCAATTAGCTCCTCGAAAGTTGAAACATCTGACTTCGAGAAATCATATGAAAGCTCCACAATACGTTTAATACTCACTGATTCAACTATCTCTTTGATCAACCGAGCGTCCTCTAGTTCAGTGGTGTCTATCTCAGCACCCCTTGATCTCAAGAACACTTGGAGAAAAGCAATCAACTGGACCATCTCATTATATTTATCTTCAAGTAAAATCTGTGCATCGGCTAGCTTCATTTGTACACGTTCTTCTCGCCATAGCTCAGCCATTTCCATCATCTCCCTCTCTTCTTCCACTTCCTTGCAAATCTTCACGGAATCGCTTAGCAATCCCTCAAGCTTAGCCGTGTCTTCCCTCACTTGCATGGCTAATTCATTACACACTTCCTCTAACATTTTTCTTTTTTTCTTTTCTTTGATGTAGTTTGTCATGCACTGCTGGGAATATATCTTGGTTTTAGCCAGTTCATGTACCAATTTGGCATTGAACAACTCAATCCTTTCTCTACTTCTTTTTTCCCTTGACAACTTGTCTTTTAAGTCATCTAACACTGTTTCAGTCTTCTTGCATTCTCTACATTTGTGGAAGACCCTTTTGTCTTCAACATTCTGCGACAATTGTTCCACTATTTTCTTAGAGGACTTCTGTGCAGCTTTAAGTTCATTGATGGCCCTCTGAGAGCGTAGGAGTTCTAGTAAATTAGTGATGCCAAAGTAATGGTGACCAGCAATTTCTTTGTCTTCAAGTTGCTTAAACTTGTTGGATTTTTCATCTTTAAGGGCAGGGTTTGGTTTTGTTGCCTCTTCTTTTGAACACTCGAGACATTGCATTGAAGATTCAAGCTGAAGAAAACAAGCCACGTCAAGGATATATAGATTGAACTGTTGTATCTGAATTTTGTTTTCTGGAGGCGAAAGATATATGATGATATATTTAAGTTCCAATTCGTCTTTTAGCGAATTGGTTAATTTTTATTTTATTTTTAGTTTACAAGTGATATTTGAAATAGAAATTTTCCATTAAGACATGTTTTTATCCAGTTTTGATGTTGGGATTGAGTTGCTAAACTTTTTTATAATAATGAAAAATAAATCTAATCATTTTGGTACAATATTCTTAACCAATAATTAAACAAAATTGCACACATAAAAAAATAAAATTATATTAAATTCATGGAAATGGTAAAAATATATATAACAGTTTCAATACTTTCAGATTTATATGGGTACAGTAAAATGTTTTTGGAAATATATTTTATATATTTCATACATATAATAAATTTTAAATCTAATTTAATTTATAATCTTTTTAAAAATAAAATTTATATTCACTTTTATATATATATATATATATATATATATATTATAAATTTAGTTTTTAGTCAAAATCTTAAATACATTTTATTCATACTGAAATATATACATAATTAATATTAAACATTAAACACTAAATACTAATGAATGGAATGATAAAATATCAAACAAATGAAAAGTTTCAAATAAATTTGATATTATTTTAATAAATAAATTTTTGATATAATTTAATCTTATAAAATCACTTTAAAGTGATATTACATTTACTTATATATCTTAAAATTACATTTGTTTTTCTAGTCAGTAATCCAACAATATTTTTGAAAATTCAAAGCCACTATAGTAAATGCGCTAAATACCGAGGAGTATTTACCGAGGGCCTATAGTCCTTTGGTAACGATTTGGTCAAATAAATTACCGAGGGCTTTAAGCCTTCGGTAATGTCGACGATAGATTTAAGTAAAAAATTTCCCTTCCTCCAATCTCAGAAATCTCGTACCCCTGTGTCGTCGTCTCTCTCGCGGTTGCAATCAGAAGTTCGTTTGACTTGGGAGAGGTCGAATTTGCTTGCCATAAGCTCTTCTCGTACGATTCTGACGGTGAGGTTTGTTCGGTGGTGGCCGGTGGTTTGCAGTTTGGGTGGGTCGGCTTTGTGACGTTTGCGATAGGGTGGTGGATTGTGGTAGCTGACGTTTGCGCCAGTGGTGGTGGGTCGTGGAGGTTGGCTTCGGGACGACGTAGGGGTGCTGCAGAGTGTGGCATCGTCAAGCATTTAGCTGTTGGTGGGTCGTGGATATTGGCTTCGGACGAGGTAGGGCTGGTGGTTTGCAGAGTGTGGGATCTTCAAGCATTGTTGTCGAGGTTAGTTGATTACCCTGTTATTTCTGATGAGTTTAATAATCGGAACTGTAATTTGAGTTGGCCATAGCTGTGCAATTTTGGTTCCATTGTATGAAAATCAAACAACTTTGACAGAATGCATCTTCCACAGTGATGAGAAATGAGGCAGTTTTTTAAATTTGCAGCTTACACAGTTTTGGAATAGAGATTTAGTCTGCATAAACCAATGAGCAACTAAATTGGAGACAAAGATTTAGTCTATGACCAATTAGAAGTAGTGTCTGTAAACATCCGTCTAAGAGCATTTAATAATGGGTAGCTGAGAATAGGATAACATAACCTCCTGTGAAATGAGGCAGTGATGTATCAATGATGGGGCGGCTATGAAAGTCTCAGATGCCACTGTTGGCTTTGTCCGAGTTTCCTTTGTCTTACAAGAACAACAAATGAACTCTAAATTGAGGTTTTGAGTAGTGGAATTGCACAACAGTGGTTATAAGTCCAAAACAAATTTTACAACAACTTTAAATCATCAAAACAAACCTTTTTGACCTATTATTTGGCATAGAAAAACCAGATTCCGAAATTTGACCTTATAATGGCTAATAATGTAGCAAATTAAACAACTACACAGCATAAATGAACTTTGAACAATGAGTTAGGCTGGACTAATTCATCACCAGGGTAGATTTAGCATGTCATTGACATGATTCAGTGATAAATTGCAGTAACATTGGTTTGGTTTCATTGATTTGGCAGAGATTAATTGATGGTTCTTTGGAAAAGAGATTTTAGTTGTATAATGGTGTAATTTGCTGCATAAATTGGCTCTAGCAAGGGTGATCTTCGAATTTTGATGTTTTTATGCTATTTGAAAGGTTGAACAAGCTTAAATTGGTGTACTAAAGTATATATCACTGTTCATTTGGTCATATTTTAGCTTATATGCAGATTTGGTCTTTAAACCATCACTTTTTGAGTTAAAATGGAAGTAGAGTGGTGATTTTGAATTGTAACCTGTTTATAACTCATTTCAAAGTTTAAAGGCAATTAAAAAACTGAATTATTATATGTTACAAATGTAGGTTTTTGGAGGAAGACCCAGTGTTCAATTGTTAGAAGTTGGTGCCAAATTTAGGAGGGGTTGCAATTTAGGAGAAGTTGAGCATCTGAAAAAGGTATGTAGTTAATGATATTTAATTGTATTTTTTAAAGTCTTGTTATTGCTGCCTTAGGTTCATTTTTTTGCATGAACTTTGTTTGTTTATTTGTATGAAAATGTTTTTTAATTTCTGCTTTTGGTTTACTCTCTTGGGTTGCTTAGTTCCAATCCCTCTGTAATAGACACAATCACAATGCTCCAAACTTGATCTCACTCTGTCCCTCTCTCCCTCTCTGTCCAAAATCCAACGTTGCATGAATTAGTCATCAAAAGCTTTATTTCAGTACATCAATTTTGACTACTTTCCAAACAACTTTCCTTAGCATATCCCTTCCACAAACACTATGAACAAAACTGGTGCCATAATTAGTTGAAGTATCTATTTGTAATGTATGAGTGTACAAATTTGAAACATCTACTGAAAATACATGAAAACTATCAAGAAGACACAACCTCTGTCTTTTGCTTTTCCTTCCATTCTAAACCTATAAATCTACATGGTGAAAACCGAACCTTGTGCTCCGAAATAGTTTCAAGCTTAGGTGACCAAACCTGATCCTTAGACTTCACAAGCATTTGGTAGTGTTTTTTCAACTCAGGAGTACTGCAGAGAAAGTTGTTGTGAGTGGTGGTGGGGTTGCATCTTTTACCTCTATTGATGAGCATTGTGATGAACTGAGGCATGACCTTTATGAGTACCCTTCCGTTGGACCCTTTCTAATTAGAAACTGTCCTAACAACTTTAAAAGGGTAAAACCTAGCTAATCAGAAACTCACACATCTAAAACAACCTATAACTCAAAATATGACACCCTAGAACCTAAAACTAGTTGCTAGAATAGGCTAAAAACGGTCATAATGCATGGTGTCTATAAGTATTAACCAAAACAGTAAAAAAACTATGTACACAAGTTTTAAAACATCAAAGAAAGATAAAAATAAGGGCACAATTTCAAAATACAAAGAAATTAAAGATTTGACTATTAAGGACCTAATATTACACTACTTAAAGCCTAAAAAGTGTTCTTAATAGGTGACAAAATCAAAATTAACCTAATTAAACCTAAGAATGTATACTGATGTTATCCTAACAAGTTTAAAGTACCTTAAACACTTAGAACCGAAAAATATGTGGAAGTACTCTACAAAAGAGAACTTCAGTAATAATAAGTTCTCTCCCCCAAATTTAATACACAACCCCTTAGGATGTCTATGGCATTTCAATACTAAGGACTTTTCTTTGCATGACCTTATTGTATGCCTTGACAGTAGTGTTGAAATTGCCTTCCATGTTGGACTTAAGTAGTAATAGGTTTATTACTTACGTTACATGGAGTGTTGGTGATTTGGCTAAGTTTACCTTTGTTTGGCTTGTCACAGAACATGGCCCATTTTCTCAACCATCGTGCATGGATGTACGACCGTTGTTATAGCGGAAGGAGAGGTTTGAAGGAATCTTTTGTCATCGGAGTTGAAGAGTTTGTCCACACGGCTCGACGATCTCAATATTATGCTCTTGATGGAGGGATTCGATGCCCATGCATCAAGTGCGAATGTACAAGGATTTTGAAAGATGAAGAACTTAAAGTTCACCTATACCAAAAAGGGTTCATGCCTAATTACACGGTTTGGACATTTCATGGTGAAGAGATTCCTTCGACCTCCAATGCAGACCAAAATCGGCTTGCATCAGGTTCGAATACTGTTGTACATACATCTGAGATAGATCAATTTGCCTATATGCAAGAGATGGTCGACAATGCTCTTCGTCGACATGACGAACAAGAAGCAAACGATAGTCATGATGAAGAGTCTCCAAATGAAACCACCCAGAGGTTTTACAAATTACTAACAGAGGCAAATCTACCTGTATTTGAAGGTTCATCTCAGTCAAAATTGTCAGTGTCCATTAGACTCTTGGCTGGTAAATCTAATTGGAACGTTTCCAATCAAGCAGTGGATCACTATACAAAATTGATTTTAGATTTGACACCACCAAACAATTCTATTCCGAAGAATTGTTATCAAGCCAAAAGATGTGTTTCAATGTTGGGATTGGAAGCCAAGAAGATTGATTGTTGTGTTAATGGATGTATGTTATTCTATGACAATGACAGTGGCAAAAATGATGCATTGTTGGTTGAATGCAAGTTTTGTGGCTCTCCTCGATATCATACGATGCATGCTGGACGGAGGCAAAAAAAACCAATTCCCTTAAAGTCAATGTTCTACTTGTCCATTATTCCAAGATTACAAAGAATGTTTACTTCAATGCAAACATCACAACACATGACATGGCATGATGGTAACAAAACTAAAGGAGTTTTGCGTCATCCTTCTGATGGTGAAGCTTGGAAGCACTTCAATCGTAAACATCCGTCCTTTGCTAGTGAACCGCGTAACGTGAGACTTGGTCTATGCTCTGATGGATTTACCCCATACATTCAGGCGTCTGCATCACCATATTCATGCTGGCCGGTGATAGTTACCCCATACAATCTACCTCCTGAGATGTGTATGACAAAGCCTTACATGTTTTTAACGTGTATAATACCAGGTCCATCTAATCCCAAATCAGCGATTGATGTTTATTTGGAGCCTCTGATTGATGATTTGAAGAAGCTATGGAATGGAGTTTGGACGTATGATGTTTCAAGGAAGCAAAATTTCCTTATGAGGGCAGCTTTGATGTGGACTATAAATGACTTTCCAGCCTATGGCATGTTATCTGGTTGGAGCACGCATGGTCGATTAGCTTGTCCACATTGCATGGAACATACAAAGTCATTCCAATTGAGTTATGGTCGAAAAAGTAGTTGGTTTGACTGTCATCGAAGGTTCTTGCCTATTGATCACCCCTTTAGAAGAAACAAAAAGGCATTTCGCAAAGGGCAAGTTGAAACGGATATGCCCCCGCCGAAGTTGACCGGATCACACGTTTGGAGAAGAGTTAAAGACTATCCAAAAGTCACTGAATCTGTACAGACTAGGATCGATGGGTTTGGAGAATGGCATAATTGGACTAAAAGAAGCATATTTTGGGATCTTCCCTATTGGAAAGACAACTTGCTAAGACATAACCTAGATGTCATGCACATTGAAAAAAATTTCTTTGACAACGTCTTGAACACAGTTATGAATGTTATTGGTAAGACAAAAGATAATGACAAAGCAAGAAAAGATTTACCTCTGATATGTGCACGAAAAGACTTAGAGTTGAAGGAGCAAGCTAACGGTCGATTCTTCAAACCAAAAGCAAACTATACCATCTCAAAAGATGAGGCAAGAATAGTGTGTGGATGGATCAAAGAGCTCAGAATGCCAGATGGATATTCTTCTAACTTGTCCAGATGTGTCAATGTTCAAAACGGTACTATTCAAGGGTTGAAGAGTCATGACTGTCATGTATTCATGGAGACTTTCATCCCTCTTGCGTTTAGTTGTTTGCCACAACACGTGTTACATCCACTGATAGAAATTAGTAACTTCTTTAAAAATTTGTGTTGCACGACACTAGAGGAAAATTGCCTAAGAAAGATGGATGAAAATATCCCAATTATTCTCTGCAAATTAGAAAGAATATTCCCTCCTGCATTCTTTGATTCAATGGAGCATCTTCCAATCCATCTTGCATATGAAGCTTGGCTTGGGGGACCTGTGCAATACAAGTGGATGTATCCCTTTGAAAGGTTTATGGGAGAATCTAAACGTTCAGTTAAAAATAAAGCTAGAGTAGAAGGCTCAATTTGTGCAGCTTACTTGCATAGAGAGACAACGTATTTTTGTTCACATTATTTCAAAAACTTCATGTTGTCCCCCACTAATGTCAGAAACGAAATGCAATGGCAAGGTGAACCACGTCAAGGTGCAATATCAGTTTTTCGACAATCAGGCCGTCATGCGGGAAAAGAATTCACTCATTGGTTAACTGATGCTGAATTCAACTCTGCTCATGTCCATGTCTTAATCAATTGCAGTGAAGTTAAGTCGTACCTTGAGTATGTCATCATCCAACTCTTACCTTTGCAATGGTTAAATTCTTATACACTAATTCATTTCATTTGTACCAGCTCATTTCTTGTGGCTGAGCAAGTCGCAGAAGGAAATGCTTCTGCTAGAATACACTCAGAGTTTCCCAAATGGTTTAGAAATCAGGTCCGTACTTTTTCCTATGTTTTGAGCAAGGTTAATTTGACTCTTGCTTGAAAATTTTGTTGGTATCTTTGTAGGTTTTTAATCAGGCGTTAACTCCCACGGTTCAAGAGTTAAGACATCTATCCAATTGGCCAATGAGATGTGTGAAAGTATGGCACACATACTTCATCAATGGTTACAAATTTCATACACATGAATGGTCTAAGGGAAAGAAAACAACAAATTGTGGTGTATACGTCAAGGGCCTTATAGAGGGTTCTTATGATGATTTCTACGGCATCATTCATAAAATATATGAGTTAGAGTACAACAGCAATGCTTCTCCAAACAGAGTAGTACTTTTTTATTGTGAATGGTTTGATCCTTCTAGAGCTGGTACTAGAGTGGATCCTAGGTTTAACATTGTCGAACTCAACTTGAGAAACAGATATGGACCGTTTGATCCTTTCATTCTACCGACTAATGTCAGACAGGTTTATTATGTGCCATATCCACCATTCCGCAATATTGACAAGCGTGGTTGGGCTGTAGCAATACAAACTAAGCCTAGAGGTCGCATTGACTCAAATGAGGTTGAGGAAAATGTTGCCTACCAACTTGATCAAATGTCACAACCACAAGAAATTATTGACGTTGAACTTATAACCGGATTGCGCGATCCTGATGGTGATGGAGATGAATTAGAAGCACCCATAGAACGTGATGATGATGAAGAAGAAGATGATGACGAAGAAGAAGAAGAAGAAGAAGAAGAAGAAGAAAATGATGATGAAGAAGAAGAAGAAGATGATGATGAAGATGAAGAAGAAGAAGAAGAAGATGATGAAGATGAAGATGATTGAATGTTGGACATCTATTGTAGCAAATTGAACTATCAATTCAATAAATTCACTTTAATCTCTACTGATCCTTCCTTATTCTTTTGTATTGTTTCACTTTATTTGTAACCATTTCAATGCAGCAATGACGGGAGAAGGTTCAGACCGTCCTGATAAAGGAAAGGGGGTAGCAAGGCCTAAAAAGAGGCAACGACGGGCCCCAAAGTATGTACTTAGGGTGCCTACTACACTACATACCCTTGCAGTACACCCGCCTCCTACCCCTACAGCACACCCGCCTCCTTCCTCTACAGTACACCATCCTCCTACCTCTGCAGTTCACCTTCCTCCTACCTCTGCAGTTCACCTTCCTCCTACCTCTGCAGTTCACCTTCCTCCTACCCCTACAGTACACTCGCCTCCTTCCTCTGCAGTACACCCGCCTCCTTCCTCTGCAGTACACCCTCCTCCTACCCCTACAGCAGACCCTCTTCCACCCCCTGTAATTATTACCCCCACTCCTCCCCCCGACCCTACTTTTACACCTTCCTCATCTACTAGACCACCTTCTGAGACTGCCACACCATCTGCTGATGTAGATTCAGTTGGTGATGATGATGGTGTTGATCCGCCCCTCCATGATCGACCATGGATTGAGCCATATGGCAAAGGGTAAGACTTTAATCCTTTTTTAACTTATTTTGTTCTTTAAAGATTGTCTAAATTGAAATGACTTTTATTTTTTTGTATGCAGGTTTGTTCCATCCAGGGTTGCTTCCCAAGCCATCACGCGATCGATTAAGCAACAATATATGAGTCCATGGCCTACTTGGGGAGCAATACCTAAAGACGACAGAAAGCCATTCTGGGAGCGTTTTAAGGTAAACAACTTTAAAGTAATTGTCATTCCTATTATATAATTGAGTCATTAATCAATGTTTGTTTTGTTTATCAATGAATGTACAGATGAAGGTGCAGTGGAAACCTGAACATGAAACACAAATACATAGAAATTTCCACATGAAAGCATCTCATCGGCTCTCAGACATGTTTAGGGATGCCCGACTTGCAAGGGAGCGCCCTTACTGGTTGGGCGAGAACATTTGGAACTCCTTACTTGCCCATTGGAATTCAACAGAGTTTCGCAAGAAGTGTGCTACAGCCCAGAGGAACAGAGCGTCTGAAAAGGGTGGCACCCTGCATACTGGTGGGTCGATCACGGTCCATGAGCATGCCATTCGTATGGTAAACTTTCTTTACTTTTCTGTTTCTTTCATATATAACTTATTTATTTTATATTTCATATACACTTCTAAAACTAAATTATGTTACAGGCACAAGCTCTGGGACGGGCGGTCCATGTTGATGAGGTCTTTGCACAGACCCATGTTCGGAAGGGCACTACTCAATTTGTTGATGAAAGATCTCGGAAGACTCATGTAAGCAAATATATAAGATTGCTACTATTAGTAATCTTTCATTATGTTATTGTATCATTCCCTAACATTGCTTTTAATGTTTGAACAGGAAGAATTTTCTACCAGACTTTCACAGGTTAGATCTGAACAAGGGTCAGCTCCTACACCGGATGATACGAGTAATGCAGAAGACGACATCCGTAGGACACAGTGCTGGGTCGACATCGTTGGTGGGAAGAAGAAGGGACGAGTGTATGGTGCAGGACAACTTGCTGCAAACTATACAGCATCGACAGGAGGTACTCTCAAGCACCAACCTTCTTCTTCCACCAGTACTGCTGATGAGGCAGTTGTCCGCCTCACGCAGGCACTGCAGCGACGTGACCAGGAGATGATGGATTTGAAAGCAGAGTTTACAAATTTTAAGGCCATGGTCATGAGTGTCTTGCCTCAAAGTGCACAGGATCAACTCCAGCCCTCATCAGTCCAGCCCTCATCAGTCCAGCCCTCATCAGTCCAGCCCACACCAGTTCAACCCACACCAGTCCAGCCATCTGTGGAGGAGCAAGATGATGAAGATCAATCTGAAGACTTTGTAGAATTTTAGCTTGATTTTGTTATTCATCATAGTTGTTAGAACATAGTACTGATTTTGCTACATTAGGATCACTGGTACATTTGGATGTTATTAGTACATTATGATTTGGTGACTATCTTTGCTTAGAAATGAACTATTTTGCTACATTATGATATTCTTAGAACATAATGTACATTAGCCTTTGTCATCAATGAATGGATGATTTTGGGATGCATAATATGCAGGTCTGTTTATGGTTTGAAACTTTTAGGCAGGTTTGTCTGTGTTGTGAACATTTTATGCAGGTATGTGTGGTTCGATAAGAAAGACAAATATAACCTATACTTTAGTGGATGAAACCGAAGGCTTTACCGAGGGCCACAGCCCTTCGGTAATTTCTGAAGGCTTTTGCCCTTCGGTATTTGCCGGGGGCTTCTGCCCTTCGGTAATTTCCGAGTGCTTCGGCCCTTCGGTAATTACCGAGGGTTTTGTCCGTCCGTAATTACCGAAGGGCGAAAACCCTCGGTAATGGTTAGGGACAAGGGATTTTCCGACGGCATTTTGACCGTTGGTAGGCCGTCGGTAAATCATGATTTCCGAGGGATTATGTCGTTTTCCGAGGGATTACGACCGCCGGTAATGCCCTCCATTACTGTAGTGAGCAAATAAAATTTAAATTGGATCGAATTTGAAAAAAAATTCATAATACACTTTTATTTCGTTGAATGAAGAATAATATAATAGAAGTTTTACCGAATTTTGATACGATTTTCTGTGAATAGATAATAGAAATGAACTTTATAAGTTGACTAAAACGGCCTTCCACATGGATGCGAAAAACAAGAAGGGTGTAAATCATATATACCTCTCGTCGAAGTCCATTTCTTGAACGCAAAATGGTTATTGACTTCATTTTCTCATCTTTTCTCTCTTTAAGTTTTTCTCCAGAATTGTGATAATGACGAAACCTGGGCTTCCCGTTAGTAAGCTGAAGCAAACATGCGTGAGGAGATGATATAAGAGACAACGAAAATAGGAAAAGAGAGAGAATGAAAAACCCCTAAGTTATTTTTTAGATTTTACAATCTCCCATTACTTCTTAATTTTATAAAATGTTACTCTAAAAAATTACAGTGAAAAATGATATTAAAACGAGAAGTACCTTTATATATATATAGATTCAGAGACAAAGGGATTTTTTTTTTAATCTCATGAAGTAAAATATCCTATCAATATAATTCTGAGGATTAATTTATGAGTCACATGGGAAACATAGAATATTAAACCTAACGACCAAACTAAAAGTTTAATACGTTATTAAAGTATTATTTTGTAAGAAAAATATTTTAAAACGTGCAATAAGTTCTCTAATCCATATACAAAATATTCAACAAAATAGGGATAACCGTTTGAAGTAATATCTGATTCAGCAGCTTTGAAAATTTTAGGACCAGAAAAGTATATGGCTCTTATCTAAGGGTAATAAGTGGATTCTAAACTTAATTTAACATTAACAAAATTAATTTGTAAAATAAGATAGATTAAATTGATCTTTATATTTAGTTGATGACTTTCAACACAGACAGAAACACTGTTTTGACTAAGGGTTGCATTACTTGAAACTCTAACGTTTGACCAAATCAAATGGTAAAATGAAATAAATAAGACCAAAACTGATGAAATACTGAGTAAGAAACATAAGCTGATAATCATCAGGGCATGCCCAGGGAATGTCACGTGTCTTCGGATTCAAGTGTGCTCCTAAAGACGATACGAGGAAACACTTTTAAAAGAATATATAGAAATGCTTGATTTTGTGGAAGGAAAAGTACTAAATTATGGTTATTTATGAGTTTTTTTTTGGGGAATAGAAATAATATAATCTGTAGAAATAAGAAGCTAACAGTTAATATATGCTTCTTGATTAAATTTAGATCGTAGTCCTATTTTTTTAATGATCAGCAAATCTTTCTGTATGCATGTGTTTATGTATAAGTCTGTGTTGTGGCAAGCATTCGATGTTTTGTGTTGAGTACCCTTATCTAATATTGTATCTATTTCGGATAACAAGAAAAGAAATCTATACAAGCGCAATGTAAAAGATAAAAGAAACCCTTTGACTTAATCACAGCTTGTGCTAGGGCCTGGTATTATTTATTCTTTATTTCTGAATCCTGATATTCTCGTTTTGTTTTCCTGATAAGAGAATATTGTGCAAAGGAGGATAAACATTTTGTTGTATTCTCAGTATATATATAACGAGCTAATTTTATACTTTTTAATAAACTCACAATAATACTACTAATAATAAATAACTAGTTAGAACGTGCAATAATCACTATAAGATTTTTGGCTAGAAAAACCGGCTAACCTAGTATTCTTTCTATGATACGAAAAGCACGAAACGGTGACTACATATGTGATTTATCTTTTCTTGCTTTTAGAGACGTGTCATAAATACGATTTCTTGGCAAAAATTTATATATTATATACCTGATACCTAGAAGAAGGTAACGGTAGTGCACATGGGAACACGTCACCGCCCATGAACTGCCACTGCCACCACTCTGCAGCGAGCCTCCTTGCTGAAATCTCGTTTTTCTGAGAACCTTTCCAAAAATTGACAGGGGAAGTGCTGTCACCTGCAGAGTGTTTTTTGTTGCGTGAACCTCTGAGACGGAAAGCGATGGAAATGCCGGGATTTCGATGTTTCCGGCGAGGAGGAATCTGTGGTAGGAGGATCTGGGCGGAGGAGATGATTGGGTCGGGAAAAGTTTTGTTGTTGGAGGCCATGAATAGTATGAGAGATATTGTTCACAGACGTAAAAGTTAGAGTTTAAAGCAAAAGGAGAAAGAAGAAAAAAAAAGCAAAAACATGGGAGAAAACGAACGTGGGTTAGTTGGGACTTTCGGAAATCATAATGTTTCTGTCTCCCATGGAGTCACAGGCACCCCCCTATTTATTTTCCTTCATTTGCATACATTTCATACTATTACCGTGTATTTTCTCTTTTATTTTATTTATTTATGTTTTTCTAGGTTTTGTATATTCATTTTTCTTTTTATATTTAAAGCTTCCAGTCTGGTCTCCTCAGTATATTTGCGTCTGATCAACCTGATGTTTTACTCCTTTTTTCATACTCTATTCAATTTTAACTGAGACTTCTTTGATATGTCAACATATATATTATTCGAAGGACAGTACAGGTTAACACAATTTTTTAAATATTTTAACATAATACATGTGTGTTTTTCTATTACATTTAGAACATCTTAATATAGTAATAAATAAATAATAAATTAATAAAAAATTAATATCTGTATTTTGTCATGTTGTAAAATAATATATGTTAAAATATATTTTTCCTCAATCGAATTAAAAATTATACTGAAATATAAAAATATATTCAAGAAATTGTTTTTGGCGTGGGTAAAGTTCAATTATTCAAGTTTTTATGTGTCAAGTCCAATCGTTATTTTATTGTTTTTTATATTTCTTGTTAGCAATTTCCTGTATATTTAAACTGGTATTTGTAAAATATATTTGTATATAAGATAACAATAAATATAGTTGTTAATGAGTTTAACCTCCTTTCTTATCTCAGACATTTTATTTATATGTTTGGTGATAAATTTTTTATTAAAGTTGAAATAATTATGATTCAAACGTAAATAACTATAATTTAGAGTTAATTTTTTTAAAGTTAATTAGGTTGAGTTCGATTAGTCCAATTCAAAGTATATCCAATCAATCTTTGCATTTTTTTTTTCAAATTTTGTGGATTCCTCATCTCCAAAATGATAGTAAGTTTGTCCATGTTTGCCTTCATACCTCACGGGATTAACATGAAACCCAAAACTTTACCCACTCTAACCTCGAAGGTACATTTTGTGGGGTTTAACTATATGCTGTAACACATGATCTATCCAAACACATCTTTTATGTCTTTTACGTGCTCTTCGATCGACTGGAATCTCACAACCATATCGTGCATGTAGACCTCTATGTATTCTTGTTAGAAAATCTTATTCATAAGATGCTAGTAGGTCACTCCATTATTTTTTAAACTGAATAACATGACTTCATAACAATAATCTCTACATACTCACCAATAACCAGACACACAAACATAGACATATACAGACACGCATATAGACACACGTGTACGTACACACACCTACACATACACGTAAATATTCACTTAAATATAATACAAAAATTATAATTCAACTAATATTACATCTTGCTTAAAAATGTTTACCTAATATTTATAAGTGTACTTTCTTTAACCAATAAATATTATAGTTATTAATATGTTAGTTTTTTTTTTGTTATAAGAAAATATGAACCCACCATTAACCCATATTTTCTTCCATTCACTTATTTCTTGTTACCAAGCCAAACTTATAAGACGCCATATATTTCACTTTCAAGCAAGTTCATTGATTATTTATTTGGATTAATTTCCACATATAATTAATTCCATGGATAAAAACTTACCATGACTTATATTAAACAGTTTATATATATATATATATATATATATATATATATATATATATATATATAGTGTGTGTGATGGTATAATTGTTTCTGTATATTGCGTGCAGGTTCCCTAATTTATCTTTATTATTTGCTTTCTACTTTTGCAATGTGTACCAGATTCTTCAAAAATCAGATATCAGTGAGATTCATGTGTCCTTCTCTTCTACCCCATTTTATTCATTTTAATGCTCATGCTGTAGTAAAAGAAGATATCAAAAGCAAAGTTAGCTCAACCAAATTTAATCTATGAGTGTGATTCTGTCCTTTTTCTAGTTTTACTAACTACCTTACTATTTCCCTCTTAATTAAAACCACTTTCATAAATTTTTTTATCAAAAATTCCTATTCACGAATTAAAAAAATGTTTTAAAGAAAATTTGTAGAGAGCATTTATGCATGAAAAATACTTGTTATATTAAGTATTTAAAAAATTTACTATTTATCTTCAAATAATTGAAAGACGTGAGAAAAATGTTCACTGTCCTATCTAATTCATATTTTCTATGCAAATATTCATTTTTAATAATATCTTTAACTCAAAACTTAAAAACAACAAACAGTAACCCAAAAAGTATTTTTTACAACGACTTAATGACTTTTATACAGGTTGAAATCCAATAGATATAAAAAGTGACACAAAATAGTATATAAATATAAATACGAGAAACTTTTCTATACTTCAAAATCAGTATAGAATGACGCGGTGATAACACTGTCAGAAATTAAAAATCGTTATATATCAGTTTCACCCAGAACTAATTTAGAAAATCTCTTTTCTATCGATTAGATCTATATCTAGTATGAAAAGTGAATTTTTTATATCAATTATATAACTGGTATAAAAAGTCGGCTTCTATACTGATTTAAAAACTAATATAATTTTTTTAAGAGTGTAAAAGAGCTTTTCTAATATAATGAAATTTTAGATTGTTTTATTTATAGATTATTTATCTTTCTCAATTTTATTCGAGTTGAAACTTCCAACTTTCTAATATTACAATAAAGTTTTTGTAATAAGTTAGGTATGAAATTTGCATAAATTCATACTATATTTATGAGAATGTCTTATATAAAGATAACGTAGTTTATAGAAAGAAAGATATCATTATTTATATTTTCTGTCTTGAAGAATTTTTGTTGTGTCAATACTGAATAGTACCGCATTTGATGACACAGAAACTCTGTTTTAGGCTACATAGATCTGACACTGTAACCAAACCACGATTGTGTCTTCCAACAACAACATTTCTTCCATGGTTTCAGAACAATCCACATTTCATGCTTTGTAATTTTTCTTAACTGCCCTTTTAGTTTGCAAATTCATTTAAATATCAATGTCACTTTGAAATTTTCATCTCTTTATCCTACTCAGTTTAATTTAATGTAACAAATCAAACTTTTTGGCCAACAATTTTATTCATACTCGTATATTAGTATATAAATTAAAATAAGCATCAATATTTGATGGTAAAATGGGTTAATTAAGTTGCTTTGTTCTCTTCAATCTAATGTTATTGGTGGATCAACCCATAAGCGTTTTTATATATATTTTCTTAAATTTTTTATTATATATATATATATATATATATATATATATTTAAAAAAAATTCTATTATTTGCATGCTTTTATCTTTTCAGTAATATAACACATAAAATATTACAATTCAACTAATATTGAATTACATCTCACTTAAAGATGTTTACCTAATATCTGTACATGTAGTTTCTTTATCATTACGTATTAGTTAATAATATATTTGTTTTTTTTAAGAAGGGAATTTGAATTCACCATGAACCATGTCCTTCTCCATTGACTTATTTCTTATAACCAAGTTCATTAATTAATTATTTCAAGTGGATTAGTTTCCACAAATTTGTTCATTGGATAACAACTAAAGTAAAATGAAACCCTAAGACACACATATGGTATCTCTCCAATTCTAGATGGTACTCGTTTCTGTCATCTCTTACTGCAGTCCAAATAATGTGTACCATTCTTCACAATCATATCTCAGTCAGTTTCATGTGTCCTTCTCTTCTACCACATTTTATTCACTTTAATGTTCATGTGGGTGGTAGTAGAAGATGCTATTAAAGACAATTGTTAGCTCAACCAAATTTAATCCATCACTCTGATTCTATCCTTTCTAGTTTTACTAACTACCCCACTCTTTCCCTCTTAATTTTAACCACTTTCATCAACTTTTTATCAAATTTTCCTATTCGTGAATCAGTTTCACTCTCTTCTTTCCAAGCTGGGTCATCATGTTTCGGTTAGTGGAGTCGAGGTTGGATCTTCTCACACAATTTATTTTCTGACTCCAAACTTAGGTCACAGTTTTGACATTGATTTTTGTATATTGTTTAGTTTGATTGAGCGTCACCTACAAAAGATATTCTAATGTTTAAGTTAGTATTTGTCTGAACAATTTGGCAATAAATGTTTAGTAAAAAAGTAATCAACTACCTATCTAAATATCAAACATATAGCTTTTGATTAAAGTCGGTCCAATTAAAACCCATATACTTATAACCTGAATGATAATTAACCTAATTACCTTTAATAACTAATCTAATTTGGTTCGACCAATCAACTTCATCGATCGCTTTGTTATTGGATGGTCGGCTGCTCCACTTATGACAACATACTTCATAACATCTACTCCCCAACTTACAAAGGGCTTATCAAAGAAAAATCAACAAAGTGGAGGCAAAGTTTGAGACACACATGGCTTTTAAAAAAAAGAGTTAAATATGTTTTTAGTCCCTATACTATCAAGCGATTTTGGTTTTAGTCCCTCTTTCAAAGTAAGGTACATTTTTGTCCTCCTCCTTAAGAAAACTTTGATTTTTGTCCTCCAAAACCAACACTGTTAAAAACCAGCTGATGTGGCTAACGGTGTTATGCCATATCATCTTTTTTTTTTCTGACACTAAGTCAATCTTCTCAACTTTTCTGCCACGTCAATCTTTTCCGTCGTCAATGCCGCCGGTAAACCACCATGTCGCCGTCGCAGAAACCCTAGCCACCGCCATCCTCCATCATGCACCTCCATCATCAACACCCAGACGCAAGCAACCTCATCGCGCCACCACCCAACGCGATAAGTGCCATTACGAGTTCAATCTCTCCGCCACCACTCTCCCTTCATCATCGCGAGGCCTCCAAGAAAACGCAGCATTCCAAAACCCAGAAAACCAAGATCCTCATATCAGAAAACACAACAACCCAAAAACGATGGGAGGAGTAGGGACAGGTTTGGGATGATTGTCAATCTCGACAAAGACGATGTCAGTGGGGGAGACAGAAGTTGCGCGGTGGCGAAGGAAGGAGGGGAACTCACCGGAGGCCCGTTCGGCCTTGCGATTGCTGCATTGGCAGCAACAGTGAAGATGGGTTGGTGTCGGAAGGAGGAGAAGGGTTTGGATTTGTAACCATAATGGTTGGTGCGGTACGGGGTATTGAAAGGAGGGAGTGGGGTTGGTGAATTGAAATTGGGGGCAGAGATTGCAGGTGGAGGGTTTGGATTTGTAACATGTTTACTGTCACTCTTCTCAACATCCAAACCCACAGTTGGAACACCCGCTTTGGCTTCAAAAACTTCACATACTCCCTGAGCTCATCATAGTTCGAGTGCTCACTATAGGGCACAAGATGAATCTGAAATGAATCCCCAATCCCAAAACCGTTTTGTTCATTTGCGTAGACGATGATGCAAGGAAGGAAGGAGACGTAGGGAGAAGGATGAAGAGAAGCAGGAACAATTGACTTTGTGTCAGAAAAAGAAAAAATGAGATGACACACCGTTAGCCAACTCAACATAATTTTAACGGTGTTAGTTTTAGAGGACTAAAATCAAAGTTTCCTTAAGGAGGAAGACTAAAATGTACCTTACTTTGAAAGAGAGACCAAAATCAAAATTACTTAATAGTCAAGGAACTAAAAGCATATTTAACCTTAAAAAAACCAACCACGTATTTTCTTTTGTTTCTTTTTATGCATAGACACAACTTTTTATGTATGATTGTTTGTCCATTTGTATTAACGTTGCATCTATATATGTCTTTCATTGGGTTTCCTTTGTAAGCATGAAAGAAGAACATGTAATATGTTGCAGTACGTGCATCAAAGAGAAATCTATTTTCCTTTGCATGTTAGTTCTACCATTTTATTTTCCTATTAGTGATTTAACAAATTTCTATGACCAGTAAATCACAGTTTCCACCTTCAATCATTCATCGACATCCTAACAAATAAATGCATGTACAAGAAGTTCTTTCTGACTCCACCAACCAAATGGAAAAGAATTTTAAAAACTGAACTAACTCTTCCAAAATAGAACCACCAAGATGGTTCTATCTACAAGTGATAGCCTTAAAAACTCGACAAGGGAGCAGCAAAACACGAAAACTGCCTAACACTCAGCTCAACTGCATTCAACAATTAAAATTTCACCTGAAGAAACCATATCCTAAAAAAGTAAAGGCACAACAGAATAAACAACTGAAATCTTGTTTCAACCTGCTCCCTCAACTCAATTAATTTGATTTGATATTTCAAAATCGGGTACTGAAACTGACCAATGACTAGCTACAATGATACGTGGAGTGTAGACTACCACTGCTAACTGCTAATTGCTATATCTTTGGACCCACTTGTTCCTAATTTTAGTCACTTTCATTAATATTTATTCATAAATTTTGCATAGCCGTTAGTATAGTTGATAGAAACTAAATCTCAAATGTTATTTCTCATGCAAAGAGACAGATGCCAAATAGTCCCTGTCATTAACTCTACAAATAATTCCTGGTGCACAACCATTATTATCATCAATGTGCTCATGACCCATAACCTGAACATGTGTGTATATATATATATATATATATATATATATATATATATATATATATATATATATATATATGCGTATAAATAACGGAGAACTGTTCCGCCGAAGTGACATATTTCCACCCTTGACAGATTACAACTTCCCAACTTCAATTACTAACTAATTTCCTGAGTTGTAATATGCTCATCTTTCAAAAAAAAATTTCATCCATTTTCTTCCAACAGCCTCATTCTTGTAAGTACTATTAGTTATTGGAGTTTTACACAGATAAGTACTGAGCATTAACCTTTTTAAATACTGATTTTGTTTTTCTATTATTGGGAACTCTTGTATGCTTCTGGGTAAGGGTTGATCCTTCTGAAAAAGTTGAAACCCGAGAAGATATGAAAGAAAGTTATTCCTTCTTGTTGAACTCAGTGTAGTTACTCTTTTGGACAACATGGTACCAAACGGTCTAAACCAAAACTCAGTTCATGATGAATACAATATGATTTAGGAATAAAAACCATTGACCTTAAGAACAAACCAGAACTGCCTATCATTGTCCAGCAACTGATAATTGATCAATGGAGCCAATATGTGTCGTCGCAGATTGTTTGGTCATATTTACTTCTTGTTTGCTGGCACAAACTCGAGGTCATGAGATATCTTTCTACAGAGAAATCATTTGCATTTTCTAACTACTGGTTTTTTTTTTCATTTGTATTTGCTCTCTAAAAAACTTAACCCTTCAAGTTAGCTTTTAAAATTAAAAAAAAAATAAATAAAAAAAAAAAAAAAAATATATATATATATATATATATATATATATATTAAATACATTTTTTAAATATTTAATATATAAACTTGCTTAGTATAATGTCAGTTCTTACGTAATACAGTCAAAGTTACACAACTTATTTACTTTCTTACCTTTATCCTACAGTTTCATGTGTCCTTCTCTTCTACCACATTTGATTCATTTAATGCTTATGTTGTAGTAAAAGATGCTATTAAAGGCAATGTTAGCTCAACCAAATTTAAACCACCTTACTATTTCTCTCTTAATTTAAACCACTTCCATAAATATTTTATCAAAAATTCCTATTCATGAATTAAAAGAAATTGTACTTACATAATAACAATATGTTACCCTGACATAGTTAATGAAAATAATGTGATTATACGGTCATTATACTGATATAATCATGTCGTAATGAAATACTAAAATTGTATCTTTGCTTTAAAAAAAAGATACTTATAAAAATTACCAGGATTATTGTAATGTTAGTTTTTAAATTTTATTTACTTTTGTACCGTTATTCTACACTTCTACAAGTTTAGACACTTGCTATGAAATTAAATGTTCACCAATAATAATAGAAGATTCAAAATAATTGTACTTTTAAGATATATCCATCATAATGGGATAAGTGTGTAAGTTAATAATTTTTGGCAAAAAAAATTTTTTATTTTTGTATTATAGGTACACAAAAAATTAGTGACAAAATATTTATTCTAATAATATATTATTCCATTTTGATTCCAGATTACATTTTAAATTTTAAATAAGATAATATTACAATTTTTTTTATGTTTCTGTAACGACAAGTCAATGTTAATTACTTTTGAAAATTGAAATTTATTTATTTCTATTCACACGTGATCAATGATCAATTACATGTTGATATTTTTTTTTAGCAAAAACAAAAAAAATTATTAAAAATACTTATTTTGAACGAAGATGAAAATATTAGCAATTAATTAAAAATGTACCAAAAAGAAATTGAAAATCTTACAATTTCATCATACAAATTTCAATACACTTTTTTGTTAATATTTGAAGTTTATTAAATTTAAATTATTAATTCCTCAGTCAATGAAATATAGATTGTACTTAATAAATATTCCAACCTATCCTTAATTACTTTCAGTCCCTAATATAAAATGATGAATTGTAATGAAATATTTATATTTATGTATATTAACTTGACATTCAAGTCCATCATTCTTATTGTTGCACTTTTGCAGAAGAAATTTCTATTGGGTGAGTATTGGGTACGTCTTAGACATCAAACAAATTTATAAACATATTAATTTTTTAAACCTATAAATCATTTTTCATATTAAATATATTCAAAACTTAATTATAAACATAATTTTTTTAATTTCTAAATTTCTTTAATAAAAACACGTACAAGCCTGAACCCGTATCACGGATTTAAAACCAGTTCAATTTATAAAAATTAAAAAAAATAATAATGTGTTACGATAAAAATAATCCCTAGTAAACGGCATGTAAATTCTGGAATTAAAGTATTTATATATGCTGTCCAATGAAGGTGAGGACGTTCAGTACTGCACGGTAGTATGACTTTGACTCTTAAAGTGCTTACTTTATTAAAAAATTTGTAAAATGACTAGTAGAAAATAAATAATTGAAATTATATATGATAAATCACAAAGTAAATATTATTTATTAATATTTTAACTGACAGATAAATTTTACATTTTTCGGAAGAACAAAATTAAAAAAAAAGTATATTACACAGATTTCAAGCGAAAATTTTCAAGGAAGTGTTCGTGATAACAAAACAATAAAAATGATAATGCTTTTTGTGTTGGTAAAATAAAATATTGCACACACTCTAAAATACAAAAAAACTCTGAGATAGACAAAATTTACAGATAATTATGATGTTATTACTCTGATAAATTACAAAGAGGAAAGAATTTATGAATAAAATAGCATTTCCTGTTTATTTTTTCCCTAGGTAAAGTTGATAATGTTGAAGTCCAAACAAAATCCAGATTGAGTAAAAAAAATGGGTTGGTTAATGATTTATATACACATAGATATTTCCCATGATAAGAGATCTTTTGAAATGGTATCAAAAACAAACCCGTAAAAATTTGACTCAAAACGGACAATATCTTATCATATATAAAAATGTGAGCTATAGTATTTAATTGTGTGGGATATACACAGATAAGTTACCTACATTTAAACCAATTAAACTTTTCAATCCAGCTCGAAGACAAATTAAATGAGCCTATATCACTTTCTTTTGGCAATATAAAAACGGGTGTTGCTTACTCCACCATTACAGTTTCTTCCTACACCTCTCCAATTTATATTTTTTTTTCAAAAATATCCTTTGGTTAATTTTTTATACCTTTACTCTCAACTTTTTATACTTTTAATTAAAAATGTTAACATCACCCCCTCAACCTCTTTTCCTTCTCTTTCCTATTTCTGTTACCCACCCTCACACTCCCCTCTTTTAACTTTTTAACCAAGTAGTTCAATCCAGAATTATTATATGCAGTTCTCAAGGAAAAGATTTAAATATCCTTCAACAATAGCACTGTTAGTATCGTTTTTATTACCATTACTGTCATAAAGGAAGAAGAAAAGGAGTCCAGAATTTTTGCTGACTTTTTTTATACTATGCAAATGTTGAACATTAAAAATGTATAGATGTTAATATATAAAAAAATTATCTTAATAATTTTAAAACATCAAAATCAATAACTATAAGTTTGTTTTGAAAACAAAACAGAACAAATTCTAAGAAAAAAGAAATACAGCAAAAAAATCCTTTTTCTAAAACATATTTTATATATTATGAAAAAATCCTTTTCAAACATTTCATATAAGAATATTTCAGAGAAATCGTGTAGTGTAGTGTGTTCTAAGCCTTTCAAAAAGTTTATTTTTTATGTCACATTTGGCAAAAAAACTTATTTTAAAATGTAATTTATACTTCCCTAAATTCTTGTTTTGAAAATATTGTTCTTGAAATTCCCAAAACTTTCTAGAACATATAATCTAAAAATTATTTTAGTGATGATAAAATGACCATTCTGAAAATTGAAGAAGGTTCACAGAGAAATTTGAGGGTGAGTGACGGAAATGAAAAAAAAAAGGAGAAGAGGGGGAAGGGAGGTGTGCTGTGCTGGAATGAAAATAAAAAATTAGGGTTTTTAATTAAAAGTATAAAAAGTTAAAGATAAAAATAAAAACAAATTAACATAAGGATATTTTTGAAACAAATATAAATTGGGGAGGTGTAGGAAGAAACTGTGGTGGTGGAGGAAGCAATTGGCATTAAGAAGAATGTCAATTACTTTTTACACGTTTTCCCTCATGGGAATGCTGGAAAAGTCTAAAGTGTTAATACTTTGATTTTTGGATTCTGAGATGCATTATAAATTGCCCGACCCCAAAAACGTAGTGTAAATTAAAAAATTAAAAGTATATTTCTGAATTTAAAAATACATAAGAAATTTTGAAGTTATTTAATTTATAATGATTTTTGAGTTACGCATGTATTTTAGATCATATAATTTAAAAAATATTTTTAAATTGTGTAAATTGAAAACGTATTTTAAATTCTAAATTTTTTTATTTAGAACACATTTTTAAATTTATAAATATATTTTAGATTGTATCTCGGTTCTAGAATCGGTTCAAGAGTGAAACAGATAAAAATCTCGCTCTAAGCATAAAATGTAATTCAAACTCTTTTTTAGTACTAATATTTATTTATTAAATTAATTATAAAATTATGTTTAAGTTAAAAAGTTTTCACAAATTTTATTAGTACTCATAAACCTCAATTAAATTAGCTATAAAATTTTATTTAAGAAAAATAAAACTTTAAATTTTTTTTAGTATTAATACACCTGTATTAAATTAATTAGAACTCTGTGTTTGAGGATAAAAAATAATTATATATAAACAATTTCTCTTAATAGCTTATCACTATTTATAAAATTAAGAACGAAGTCACTGCCTACGAAAATGCTACTACTCCCCCGCAGCAACAGTCAGAACTAATGAAGAAATCCTTCAATTCAGAAACTAAACAAAAATATTTGAGTCAAATAACAATCCTATAAAAAAGAAGGAATAAATAATCGGTTGCATTTAATAAACACTAATGATAATTATTAAAAACAAGATGGGTAAATATTTTATAGTGTTCTAAGAAGAATTAGTAAATAGTAGACCGTTTTACATTTTTTTAAGAAAAATCAATTTTAAAATGAATAAATATTTTTATCACGCATATAAAAAATCCAACATAAAATATCTGCATAAAAACATCTGGTAGTAGAGTGGAGCTACAATGACTCGATCAAAGATTTTTTCTTTCTAATCATTTTATTTTAATTTGAATTTACACAATCATATATTTATTACGTTTTTTAAGAATTTTTTATATTTTTTAATATCAATATATCACATGTTTTAGTATTTTTAAAATAAACGTACGTGTTGATTCTGATCCATTTCTCAATCTTATAAAGCTTATTCGTAGCAATATGCCACCGGAACTCTTCATCTGCCAACTATTTCAAACTCTTCAAACCATTTTTTTAGCTCATTTCCAACCACAATATCTTAAAACAAGAGAATGAAACAACACTTGATGTCCTCTTACTATATATGAATGCAATATATATTCTTATTTCGTGTACTTGAATCAGAAGCTTCTTGTTTTACATGATATTAATCAATCTTTGAGTTCATCTGATAATATAAATTTCAGTGACGTGATATTCTTAAGAAAATTACATCAGCAGGTTAGTTGGAGCGTTTGAAATAAAACACGAGGACATCAAAGAATTACAAAATTGGATGTAGACAGACACTTTAATTTGTGTCTGAACGGGATTGGTGTACTTGGTTAGAGCTAACAGCGACCATGAAAACGAATTAGAAAACATAACTTGTGACAGACGGTTTAGAAGGAGACGTCAAAATAACAAGAATATTTTTTTCTGAATTTTTGCATATTCTGTTTCGAATATGAAAGATGGACTAAAATAAATATGATAGCTGCTAAATCATAACCCAGACAGCCGCAGCGAAAGCCTTATTCAGACCGATTTGGTCGTATTGTGATCCTAGGAAAAGAAAAATACAAAGAAGGTCCCTATTCTATAATAAATTTGAAAAAGGATGTTTGTCTTGATTGTCCCTCTGATCAGTACCTGTAATGAGCAGGCTTGTATGGACCCTCAACAGGGACACTGATGTAATCAGCCTGATCTTTTGTGAGCTTGGTGAGCTTAGCTCCTAGCTGGCCAAGGTGGAGGGCAGCAACTTTCTCATCAAGCTGTTTGGGCAAAACATAAACCTTGTTTTCGTACTTGCCAGTACCCTTCTCCTTCCACAGCTCAAGCTGTGCGATGACCTGGTTGGTGAAGGAGCAGGACATCACAAAGCTGGGGTGGCCCGTCGCACACCCCAAGTTCATCAGACGACCCTCGGCCAACACAATGATGCCTGTCTTCGTCTCGGGGAAAACCCATCTGTCGGTTTGAGGCTTAATACTGATGCGCTTCACACCAGGGTAGTTCTCAAGCCCCATCATGTCGATTTCATTGTCGAAGTGGCCAATGTTGCACACGATCGCGTTGTTCTTCATTTTCTTCATGTGGCTCACCATGATGATGTCCTTGTTCCCGGTGGTGGTCACGAAGATGTCGGCTTCAGAGATAACCTCCTCCAGGGTGAGAACCTGAAGACCCTCCATCATAGCCTGAAGAGCACAGATGGGATCGATCTCCGTCACAATCACACGAGCCCCGGCCTGCTTCATGGCTGCGGCGCAACCCTTCCCAACATCTCCATAACCACAGACAACGGCAACCTTACCGGCGATCATCACGTCAGTGGCTCTCATGAGTCCATCGGGGAGGGAGTGACGGCAACCATACAGATTATCGAACTGCGATCGCACAACACAACGTAAAGACTCGTAATATGTGAAAAAGTGGAGGAAATGAGCGACGAGTAGGTACCTTGCTCTTGGTGACAGAGTCATTGACATTGATGGCTGGAAACAAGAGGGTGCCGTTGGCCTGCATCTGGTAGAGCCTCTTGACACCGGTGGTGGTTTCTTCGGAGACGCCCACCAGTCTGTCCTTCATCTTGTGGTACTTCTTGGGATCGGTCTTCAAGCCCTCCTTGATGATGGTGAGCACGATCTGGAACTCGGCATTGTCAGAGGAGGAGGGGTCCGGAAACTGTCCCGTCTTCTCGTAGGCCTGCTCCGCCTTGACACCCTCGTGAATGAGGAGAGTGGTGTCACCGCCGTCGTCGACAATGAGATCGGGGCCACCGTCGGGGCCCCAATCAAGGGCGCGCTCGGTGCACCACCAGTATTCCTGGAGGGTCTCGCCCTTCCAGGCGAAGACGGCGGCGCTGTCGCGGGCGATGGCAGCGGCGGCGTGGTCCTGGGTGGAGAAGATGTTACAGGAGCACCAGCGAACCTCAGCGCCGAGGGCAGTGAGGGTCTCGATGAGGACGGCGGTTTGGATGGTCATGTGGAGGGAGCCAGTGATCTTGGTTCCTTTGAAGGGCTGAGAAGGTCCGTACTCCTTGCGGCAGGAAATGAGACCCGGCATTTCAACCTCGGCCAGCTCAATCTCCAATCTTCCGAAGTCGGCGAGGCTCATGTCCTTGACCTTGTACTCCCTCCCACTGCTTGTTTTCTCCACCAGCAACGCCATTATCGATTAATGAAGCTCTTCCTCTTGTTCTTGGATGGATGTTCTTCCTCTCCCTCCCCTTTCCCTTTAAATACACTCCTCTTCACCAAGCCCATTCCTTTCCTTCCGGATCAATCCCTCACCTACTTTTCCTATTATTACACTCTCTCCCTTCAACCTCCGATCTTCACTGCACTCTTCTTGTCCCTCACTTTCACATTCCCAATTTAACTACCATATCATTTCATTTTATTATTTTTCATATTAATCATATACATATTTATCATCGCTTGGTAATTTTCAATTTTATTAATCACAAAATATAAACTAATTTTGAATTCCAAGTGATGACCATGAATGAGTGTGGGGTTGGTAAAAGAAGCAAATCACCATGCCATCCTCACCAACCCTCTTTGGACATTCTCACAGTAAGTTAAGCCACCAACTAAACTACAGAAATAATTTTCAGTGATGCATACACTTCCAAATTCCAGTGAAATTAGAGATTTTTTTTTTCTTAAACAGCATAGTTTTTTTTTTTCTTTAATTCATGAGTATAACACAATGTAGATAATATTTATCAGAATAAACAGAATTTCGGAAAAATCGAATTATGACTTTTTATTTTTTTTATTTTAATAATATTTACGAATTATAATTTTGTTTTAAAATGATTTTTTTAAAATATATATTAAAGATCTTCAACAATTTTTTGAAAATTATTGGAAGTCTACATAATTTTGAAAAAAGGTTTCTGATATGTGAAATTAAAAAAATAATAAATTAAGATTCATCATTTCCTTCCACCCGTCGAATTTGCTTATGGAATGCATGGAAGGCTTTTACAAGTCGGTTTCTCACTTAAAAACACAGTTCGAGCCTGCTTTCTACGGTCTCGTTAACTTGTCTATGGTTCTCAATGCTCTTGCCATTGATATGGAAGCAAGTAGAAAGGGCCTCGGAGATGGTTTGATGAATGTTGGATTGTTGTGAATCTCTAGAAAAGGTTGAAGTTAAGGACATCACGTTTGGAAAGCTAGTGTGTTTGGCTCGATGTGCTGGAGCCAAAGTTTACAGTGGTTCTTTCTACATGTCACTTGCTTCAACCTACACCTCCTTTTATTTTTATATTTTTTCAATTATAGCCTTGTTAGAAATATTATGATTTTTAAAAAAAATAAGCAACCCTTCCTCCTCCAGTGTGCCACATCTCGCAAACCATTTGGAAACACTACACTTCTTTCTTCTTCATTCTCCTCTTTGTCGTATTTCATATATCTCAAACCTACACCCCTTTCTTTTTCTCCCCAGTCCTCTCCTCCCTTCTTTTCACCATTTATTTTTAAGGTGTTCTCTCGAAGTGTTCCTACCCTCTTCTCCTGCTCCTCTTTGTTTTGGTTTGGTGGATGTTGGTGTGGTGGTGAGCTGTAGTTGTTTTTTTTAGTTCATATCAAGCTTAGCTTTGGCGTCTAGGTAGATTATGCAATTTCTTTAACCTGCTCATATAATATACAATGCATAATGATGTTTTGGTTGTAGTGTAATGAAATGGTTTATCTGTTGTTAATATTGTATTTGTGGTTGATGTGCGGGTTGGGGATGTTTGGTCTGCGGGTTGGGATGCTTCATCTGAGGTTGGGGGTGTTGGATCTAGGGACTACGAGAGTGAGGCCTTAACAGCATTTGGAACTGCAGATAAGGCATTGACGCACTTGGAAGTGCGGTTGAGAAGGCTGCCGTAGTTGGAGTTGCGGATAATGTTCGCCGCACTTGGAACGAGTTGTGCGCAGTTGTATGAACTGCACTTGGAATCGCGGTTGAGGAGCGCCACATTTTGGAGGTGCGGCTGGCTGTTAGCCGAAGTTGAAACTGCGCTGAAACTTTCATTTTGTTTGGATTTCTTTTTTTTGGAACTACATTGAAGCTATGCTTTTGTTTGGTTTACTTTTCATTAATACATATAAAAAATTGTGATTAAACATCACATTAATTTGTCTAAGCCAACAAAATTTGTAGAACAAATAATACATATCATTAACATAATAAAACATCAAAATAAAATTATGGCCAGTGGCATTGCTGCTCACACACATGCTTTTTAAAATTCAAATTAAGGTACAAATCAATTTGAATTCAGATTTCATTGCAAAATGCTACAAATGAAAAGAAAAACAAAAAAGCTGTATATTTATCGAGTTCATACATGAATATAAAAAATAAAAGAAACCTGATGCACAAAAAACTAATCAAGTTCCACTAAAATGGAAATGGTGTATCATAAAACTCATATATATATATATATATATATATATATATATATATATATATATATATACCATCTAAGTGACTTAATATTGATTTGCGTTGTAGCATATCTTATATATTGAATGTTCGAATAGCAATGGAGAAATGATATAAGATACATGCAGAGGGTTATAGTACAATAGTACAAGGTCAAGAGTGTTGGGATTGAAAAATCATTAAAAATTATTACACTTTTTTTCAGATTTATTAAATGAAGGACAAATCTGTTTAGTGGAAGGTGCACTGAGTGAAGTGTAAATAGCAACACTCCAAAGTTGATTCTTTTCGTACTAGCCATAGCAGCATTGATGATTTTCTTAAATATGTCATCAAGTGTTTCATGTCTGATGAGTGTCAGGATATTTCCTTTTAACATAGAAACTTGGATTGCTTTAAACTCTGAGTTGCAAACATGAGAGTTGGATTAATATTGCAAAACTTCTAATGGACGATGTTCCTCTTCTATTAAAATCAAAGGATTTAAAAAGTTCATCAGGTTGTTTCAATTATAGTCTCATCACTGTCATCCAAGTCTGAATAATTTATTAATTATAAAATCTACCGGGAACTTGTATCTCATCTTTTCAAATAACAAAGTCCATGAAACTTATAACAAAAAAAATCATAAACCCTAAATCGCAGAGAAGTTCTAATCCCAAATTGCAAAAAACTAAGACACTAATGTTGTGTTCACTTGCGCTGAATTTCCTGTTCACGAGAATTTGCAAGCGATGAATTAAAAAAAAAAACGTGTTCACTTGATATGAATTGAAAGGAATGAATTGAAGGGAAATGCAGAATTGGTGTACTTTTCAATCACCCGCATAGTCACCGGTATATGTAAAGAGATTTGGAGGAATGAAATAGCCTTTGGCTAAAATATCCCTCTTCTTAAAAATAATTCTCAGCTAACAAAACAAAATATAAGTCACTTGCATTGCATATCAACACAGAACGTTCACTATGCATTCACAAGAATCTTGGTACCTTAATATATTCGATGGTAGATGAAGTTTGTTTTTTTACGTTGCAGGCTTGGTGGTAGATGAAGAAGATAAAGTTGATGGGCAGTGAATGATGAAGAAGGAAGTGGTTGATGAGGAACATGAAGCTACCTGGAGAAGACGAAAAAGGTGAACCGTATTCGATTCCAACATGTCGTATTCGGATACAGGCGTGTGAAGAAGAATAAGGGAAAACGTATTCGATTCTCATAACTGCGTATTCAGTTACCCCATTTTGCCAAGTTGCTTTATTCGATTTCCAGTTGTATGCGGTTACGAAAGCTTACGCTGTGATGGTCCATACGCCACAAGACATGCACCTCCTGCCACTATAGAGATGAATCCATATGAACGTATGTCCAGGATTAGGATCAGACCCAGATATTTCCTCTTTATCTTCATCCATTTTTAAGCAGTGGTGATGGGTTAATGATGGAGGAAAGAGCATTGGGATGGCATGGGGTGTGAAATAGGTTGCATTTGGAGGTGTCCTGTTCTAATTTCTTTTGGTGTGGCACTTGCAAGGAAGCCTAAGAATCAAAATTTTTCTGAAATGGAAAGCATGTTCAAAAGTTGGTGACACTTGCAGGAAAACACAAGTCAATAACAATAAACATTGACACTTGCAGGAAAGCACATGTCAATAATAATAATAATAATAATATTATTATTATTATTATTATTATTATTGAAAAAAGAGAGTAGTAAAGTAGTGTTTTTTAATTCATTTACTAGGTTATAATTTCTTTACTTTTTAAAAATTATTTTTAATAATTATTTTTAATAATAATTTTTAATTTTTTACTTTTAATAAATATTTTTATAATTAAATATAACATTAATAAATATAATTTTATATTATTTTAAATCTTAAAAAATATTATTAAATTAATTTTATTATAAAATTTAAAAAATATTTAGTTTTTTTTTAATATAGGTTATTATTTTAATAATTACTATTACAATAATAATAATAATAATACTAAAAACAATAATAATAATAATAATATAATATAAAATCTTATTTAATATATTTTAACATATTAAATTATATTTAAAAAATCATTATTTATATTATATTAACATATATTAAATTTTATATATTATAATAAAAGTAATTTATAAAATTTGTTCAATTAAAAAATAATATATTGAAATAAATTAATTGTTTAGTAAAATTTAAATTAAAATATAAAATTTATAAAAAATATACAGTTTTAACGGATTTCAAAAATGCTTTAACATAATTTTTAAATTTTGTTTTTAATTTAAAAATAATAATTAATTAATTTAGTTTAATATTTTAATATGATTTAATATGTTAAAATATTTTAAATTAGATTTTATATTATTATTATTATTATAATTATTATTAAATTAATAACATATGTTAAATTATATTAAAATAAATTAAATATTTTTATATTTTATGATAAAAGAAATTTAAAATTTTTGTTAAATTAAAAAAGAATATATTAAAATATTAAAACAAATTAATTATTTAACAAAATTTAAATTAGAAAATAAAGTTTTAACAAAAATGATAATCGGTTTTTAACATATGTTCAATCATATTAAAATGATAAAATAAATAATTATTTATTAAATTTTAAATTAAAAAATAAAATTTTAAAAATATGTTAAAAGGTTTTTGAAAATTATTAACATAGTCTTTAATTGTTTTAAAAACCATTAGTCTTTTAACGGTTTTTTAAATCCGTGTTCAGGTCTTGAACGGTTTTCAAGGGAGTTTTAACATATATTTTTATAAAAATAACTAGAAAATAAAATTAAAATTTGATTTTTCCCAAATCAAATTCTGACATACTTCTTTGTAAAAATTATTGAATTAGAATTCGATTTCTAAAAAACCAAATTGTAATCTCTTACAAAACCGTATTATTTAGAAAATATTATCTACAATGTTATTTTTGTAGGTAAAATAAATAAAAAATCTATATGTCAAAAATTAATAAGAGTTAAAATTCGAGAACAGTGTAAAGTGAAATAAAATTAATTATTACAGTTTAATAGACAAATTTAGAAAACTTAGAAATATAATTTTTAATAAAATATTTTATTCTTAAATTTAAGTTTACTTTAGATCTCTTGAGCCTTCTGATTGTATCATTAATTATTTTCAAACCGTGTTATTTAAAATTTAAATATGTATTTACGGATTACAAAATTTGAAATAAATTTTTGAGTCATGAATAGTATGTGCATGAAAAAAATATGAATGTGTGACCAATAGCAAATAAGCAAGATAGGTACAACAATGCTTTCACATCTACATTTTAGTGAAATGAAAGTAGTTGTGTTTCTTAGTGAAAATATAAATCATGACATTCTAACAAAAAAAAGAAAAAAAAAAACAAATACGATTTTTTACTTGTATTAAAATTATTATATGCTTTTGGTTCATATATTTATTGAGATTCAATAAGTTTATTGGGAAATAACCAATATTAATGCTTAATTTATTATTATACGAATTAAAATTTATATTCAGGATTAAAATTTAACTACCTTATCTTTGTTCCTTTTATAAGAACTTTAAAATTTAGAAAGAAAGTATTCACACAAAAAAAATTGAAAAATTTGTTAAACATAATACATGTTAAGCAAAATTACTTAATTTGAGAAGCATTAATTACAAATAATGTATGTAAATTTAAAAAGAAAAATGTAACAACCAAATGTAAAGAATTCGCCAATGTAAATTGTAAAAAGAAAAGGTGTTGAATGATAAGAGCGAGATAACTTTGAAGAATAAAGTAGCAGAACTACAAAATTAGTGTTAAACACAATGAGATAAATAACAATCAAAAGTAAAATAAAATAAATGACATAAAAATGTGAGTGAAGATAAATAAGACAACAAACAAATCCATTATTAAAATGGTAAGAAAATCAATATTAACTCTTTTTTCATTACTCATTATTGTAAGTGTCATAAAAGAATACAATATTTGTGAAATATGTCCTTGTATATATATTATGTTTAATTTTTTGTACTTTATTTAAGATCTGCAAAAAGATATGACATTTGGCTATTTTGACATTTGTTTAATATCAGTTTATTATTTCTTCTTTTACCATACGTTTTTCTTTGACATGTCATTAGAGCCTTTTGAGAATCTTTATTCTTTGAAGATTTTTTATGTTTCACCCTGATCCATTTTTCATTTTTATTAATAACAAAATGTCTTAACGTTCTGTTCATTTAAGAAAATTTGTACATTCTTTATTTGATATATGTAAGAAATCAATAAAGTTATTTGGGAAGAGAACAAAAATTATTATTTTGTCATAATTAACAATAAACCTCTTAATTTTTCAATTAAAACTCTTGTCGTTCACAATCTTAAATCTTTTATGTAATTTATATACAAAAATAAAGTGTAAATCATCTTCCTTGCACCTACTTTCAAAATGGTAACACCCATTTTTGTTTTGCACAAGTTTTTACCTTTCGTCTTTTTTCTCACTACAAAATTAGTTGCCAATTTAATTTATTCTCATACCTAACCTTGAATAAGAGACAAAAGAATTAAAGTATTCAGTTCTCATTCCCACACCTAACCTTGAAAAAAAAGACAAGATTTAAAGTATTCAGTTCTCATTTATGTGTATAGAATCATTGTATACATAGCTCAGATCCTTTACTTATTTAGGAACATTAACTGGATATTAATCCGAAGTAAAGTAGTTTGTTCTGTTTAAATTGTTAAAAGAGAGCTTCCTTCTTTGATGAGAACAAAGACACTGCCACCATCAGCCCTTGAGATACGCAATTCATGGTCAAGGTATGTAGTGAGTAGCCAGGACTGAGCATTGCTATTGGAAATTGGGATCTTCAAGGGAGGCTGGCTTGAGATTGTTCTCGCAACCGATGAGGCTGTGTCTTGAACAGAGGTGAAGATGCCTTTGAACGGTGTAAGGTCAATCTTTTGACCCAGAAACTCCACATTTTCTGGTATCTCTAACCAGTCTGTAAGCTGTGGTGTGGCAATGATGCCTTCTTCAAATTTGATCTAAACAATATGCAACATGAGAAAAACGTCACTTGTGGAGCTAAAAAATAGTCAAAATCAAGATGCCAAACTAAACTACGACTGTCAAAATACAATTTACTACACAAACCTGAACACGTTTTGGACTTCGGACATCGAATTTGGCATTTGTACTAATTGAGGTGGTGGCCAAAGGACCAGCGAACTGAACAGAGTTTTGGACAGTGAAATTTTGCGAGTCGATAGTCTGAGATATTTCCTCTACCTTGACCAACGGAAGTGTTCCACTTGACAACAACGGAAATAAACCTGCAAAGGATGTATACCTGCGAACACCACAAGTCCACCATGAGCTGGTAAGTTCCAGTTCACAACCTCTACCTTTCATCTACACATATTGGGGAAAGAACACAATCCATAGAAGAAACTAAAAAACTTCAAATATGTCTTCTGTCCCTGTCAATATTAAAGCTTATTATTATTTTCAGTTCCCATACAATTATGTTTTAATTTTTTATTCCTACAGTTTTCATTCACACACCATGACAGCAAACAATAAAAACAAGAAACCTCTATATATGACAATTAGTACGTTTATAGGAACATAAGACATGTTGCTAGTGGCAGATTGATAGCAATCGACACAAGAAATGAATTGACTTCAATTTGTAAGAGCATTCAATTGTAGAATAACTGGATGAAGGTGCTTTCAGCCGTAGAAAAGAATAAAAACATTAAAATATATTGTGACGACAAAATATTCAATTGAACAGAAGGCGTGACACATAGATTGGGGAGATAAAATTGTACTAAAAAACCGAAGTTGGTAACGGAAACCCAGTCCTGTTGCATTCAATCCCGAGGTAATTTTGAAATAAAGAAATAAAAAACGTGTATTAAGAAGGCTTAAGGCTTTTTCTTGGTCTACATATTATTTATACGAAGTTGATGTTAGGGTTTAGCGCAATTGGTGGAAGAAGGTAGCTTACGCGAGAATCCATTTTCCGTTGAGGAGAGTCAAGGCGTCGGTTGGAGCAGGGGTAGGGTTCTTGGCCTCAAGCTGAGTGATCAATTCCACGATCTCCGCTCTCGTTTCGCTCGTTGCCTTCAGTCCACGATTCGTGCCGTAGAACGAACCCACCAAAGCCTTCTTCAGGTTCTCTGTCTCTGGCTCCACCGCCACTTTCTCCTCCACCGCCACGCCACCACCGTACGCCTCCTCCTTCTCCTCCTTCTCCGTGCCCCACTCGTCTTCGCTCGTCACCGCTCGGACACGCCACGCTGAAGTCGCTAATTCGGCGACCATCCTCGGCCTTCCGACGGGCTTGGTCCAAATCCCAAGCGAGCGTGGTGGCAAAACAGAAGCTGAAGAGTTGAGCGGTGGAACGCATAGAAGTTTGTTGAGGTGTGAGAGAGACGCCATCGTTCAGAAAATAGAAGAGAACAGAACACATCAGAAGAGTCGAGCAATAGGATTTATAAGGACAAGTGAGACTTCAGAATTGAGCGGTCTAAGGTTGCTGATGCTGTAAGATGAAAAGAGCGCGACGTTTTCTTCGTGCAAAAGACATTACTGTCCTTCAATTTACTATTATATTACAAGTTAGACTACAATTTATGACATCAACGAAAGAGTCTTTTATTAGATTCACAAAAAATATAATTAAAATATAAATAATATATCAGTGAACAAGATTTTAAAAATAATATAGCATAATATTTTAACCTTCTTCAGATTAATAACAACTTCGTGTCCCAATTTAAATACATTTTATAATATATATATATATATATATATATATATAATATGAAAAAAATAATATATGTAAGACATTAAAAATAAAGTATTAGATGTGGTAGATTATTTTAGATAATGAAACTTTATTATTTTATTTTTAAAATATCAATTATATAAATAGAATTTTTTAATCAGTAATATGATTATCTAATAAATTTTATCTCTTTAAAACTTTCTTTTTTTAAATTTCTCGTATCTTCTTTCTAAAAATTCTAACTTTTTACTTGTTGATCGGAATATCAAAAACCACATGAAGGTTCTTTGACGCAAGATTTTTATTATTAGTCGATTGATTTCAATTATAATGTAAATTAGTTTCTATCATTCTTCCTTAATATTATAGTGTCTTTGCATGAAAGTTTTTTCTTCACTCACATTCTTCTTCGTCGGCAAGCACTTATCTAATCGTTCCTCTCCCCAACTCATTTTCTTCTTCTTCACCACCGTTGTCGTCACCTCTGTCGAGGTCACCGTATCCCCCAACTTCAACCAATTCTTTAATACACCATAATCGACGCCCACACGCCATCAAAGCCCCCTGTTTCTCCCCCCTTCCGAGCCTCATGACATATTCAAGTGCTTCAAGATCCTCAACGAGAATGACACCATGTTCAACAAGTTCGAGGTTGGTGACTTTGAGGACGATGTGCTGGATGAGGTGGGGAACGTGAGGTTCGTCACCGAGGATTTCGACTCAGCTCCCAAAGTGTCTGTGAGCAAGTTTGGGATGTGCCCGCATAACATGAGCGAGCTTATACCGTGTTTGGACATCGAGGATGCAATTAACAACCCCTTTGCAATTAACATGAGAATGAGAGAGAAAATGACACTCTGGGAACATTGCTCTATGAGAAAATGGCACTGTAAGAACATTTCTCTGTGAGGAAATGGCACAGTGAGAATATTTTTTTACATTCTCGTGTAATTTCATTATGAAATTATCAAAATGAAATAACTTAAAAAACATAAAGATTATAAAGATTAACTAGTTTTCCATAATTAAATTTATAATGATTAATCATTTCTATTACATTAATTATACTTGAAGTTTATAAATATTTTTATATTTTATATATGTAATAAATAAGTTAAATTATATATATATATATATATTTAAATGTTGATATTTTATAAAATTATTAAAACAGTAAATGTTTTTTTATGCTTGCATCTTTACTATTTCTTTAGTAATTTATTTTGGTAACTATGAAAAATATGAAATCACCTGGTATAAATAATAAAATAAAAAGGACAAATACTCGAACGAAAAGGGCTACTTCCACTATTTAATGATTTTTAAAGTGAATACTAATAAGACACTAATAATGAATATGAGTACTAACAAGACACTAATAGAACTAATTAAGTTTTAATATAAACTTTTATTCCTTGTTGACGGTTATATTTTATTAATTATGTTATAACTCTTATATAGTTCAATACTATATTTTGGAATGTTATACTATATAGTTATATTTACGTTGAATAGATATTTTTAAATGGATAGATTATAATTAAATTAATAACAATAATTATATTGTATATAAATTCATTAAAATGTTATTATTTGATAAAAATATAATAATTTAATCATAAAGGTAAAAATAATAATTTCAAAGAGATACATTTTTATGAAGATTAAGCGTGTAAGCGGACATATAAAACGAGAAAAATAAATTAACTAGTTATGAAATATAATTCAAAATGAAAGAAGATGTAACTTAATGAAAACTATTAATCAGGGTTAATAATAACATAAAAGTTTCACTATATTATGATCTATAATATAAACACAATTGTGTTTTCTCATAAAAAAAATATAATTTAAAATACTGTTATATGACAAATCATGAATTCAATGGTTTGTCTGGATGGGTGGAACTGGTCACATGTTTAATTTTTCTATCGATGAATCTGTTTATAAAAACATTTATGAATTCATTTAAATGTCAACCTAATTTAATTATTTTAACAATTACAAGTATTGTTGATAAAATAAATAAATAAATAAATAAATATGATAGTTAGGTAAAATGAGTAATCTAATAATTAAAAAGAAAACTTAATTAAGTATGTGATATGATGATTATTTTGTTTTGTTGTAAGTTTAAGGAGAAAGACAGTGAGATAGAAGAGACGTGTCATACTGTAGAATCTTTAAGGAAGTTGTATCCGGTTTTAGCTAGTCATGTCAAATGGGCCAGGCTGATATTTTTATTATGGACTTGCATTTAGGCTTTCAATTTGCCAAGAGAAAATTGAAAGTTTGAGGCACTCGTCAACCTGTCTTTTCTGACATGTGAATGAATGTGAAAACAGATACTCTGATGGTGCTATGACATCTCTAGAATCTTCCATTTCCTCGGGTGAAGCTTAAATTTCGACATTTGTCCGTCCTCGTTTTCATTTTCATTGCATTTCTTGCCAACTTCACACTATATTTATATAAAAAAAAATTTACCATGGCAATTGTTTCGGTATAATTTTTTGTGGGATTGAGAGACTGATAGACGCGTTTTTACTCTTTTCAATCTTTTATGTCTTGTTCTTTTTCATTGACAGAGAGGAAAGTATTTGTAAAAGATAAGTTAGGTGTGAACTGTGAAGTCGTAACTCTCAAGAAAGTGATTTTGTTATTATTATAGAATATTCCTGAATATGATGGAAGTGTGGTTAAAAAGTATCTGACTTTTAGTCTTGGTCCTATATTTATAGGTTATCGCAAGTCCAATAAAATATAAATAGACTTAATTTAACTGAAGATCTGATTGGTTACTTATAAACAGTTTTATAAATATCTTATAATCAGATATTCTTCATCATTTTATTTTTCGCTGGACTATTAACCTAATTACTTAAACACTGACCCAATTGTAATCCAATATCGTTTAACCTGGTTTGATAAACACTGAATCTGAATAAATCGATCGATTTTGAATGCTAATCGTTCGGATATCATATAAAAAAAAAATTAAACTTGTGTTTGCTTAAGTTGATTTATTATATGCGAGGAAGGGTGAGGAAGTATTGAAGTGTTTTTTCCAAGAGATTGGAATAGATTTATATGTGGACGGATTTGAGAGTGTAAGGTTTCTATGGGCGCATGAAAGAAGAGATGAGCAAAGAAAGAATTCATCATTTTTCTTTTAGAGTTTTGTTCATCTTTTTTTATAAAAATCTCTCCTGACAACTTTAATTTTATTTTAACATAAATTTTATTTTTTATATTTAAATTTTTATCTTATCTTAAACGGTAAAAAATAACAATTTAATTTTATTCATTAAAACATTTTTTAATCCATCATATCTATTGTATTATACATAAAATTTCTTCTTAAATATATTCAAATCTTACCATCTTTTCATTAATCTAAAAAACTTCACATTCTTTTTCTCTCAGATTCACTTTCCTGAATTCAACTTTAAATTCAAATACATCATTACGTTCTATTTCTATCAACACGTGTCCATGTTTAGAGTTAAAGTACTTAAAGTGAAATTTACTCCGAATAAAATGTCACAAACTTCAAACATGACTTTATCAATTTCTTTAATTCCACCTCGAAGAATTTCACCCTACATCTAAAACTTTTTGAAATACTTATAATACTCTCCATTAACATATAATTAATTTTTAATAAAAGCAGAAAAATATTTTGACTAGATTCTTTGACTCAGGATTCTCAAACTCCATTAAAATATTTTTTTTATAATTTTAAAATATATAGTTATTTTTAATGAAATATTAAGATTTTATAAATATATAAATATTTGATTTAATTAAATTAATTATGAATTAAATAATATTGTTAGTAAATAATTAATATTTATTTTAATGAATTAATGATACTTAACACTATCTAAAAAAATATTTTAAACTTTTCATATAATTTTTAAATAAAATTATCAATTTTAAATAAATTTATTTTTTTTATAAATTAAATTAATACATACAAATGACCTAATTAAACATCTAAACATAATATAATAAAACATTTTAAAATAATCTAATAAAAAATTACAAATAATATAATTAAAAGAAATCTATCAAAAATACTGTATCGGATATGGAAATCCAATACAGTGTTTTATATAATAATAATATTTATGAACATTAAATATAGGTTTTACTAGCTTCATTTGTCATTAAATTTTTTAATTTTTCAGCACAAATCAAAATAACAAGCACAATATAAATGCTAGCTTTAATATAATGAGTAATAATGATAATTAATTATACAGTTATTATGATAATATTCACCAAATTTTATTAATTAGAGAGCAGATGTGAAATTTGGAGGTGGAAGATGAAACCTTTGAAGGTGTAAGATGAAACACCTTTGGAGATTTACCTGTGTTGTCTTCTTTGATTTTTAGTTAAGGTGGATAATAGTGAAATCCTGTCTCCAGTTAAGGGTGTTGCTCCCTCTATCACCGCCCTTTCTCTCTTCACCTCCCCAAAAAAATTTTATTGACAAAATTACTCTTTAATTTTTAACCATTTTACTTTTAACCTTAAATCTCTTTCTCTCTTTGACTAAAATATATTAAAATAACAACTTTGATGGAAGGTGAAACAGAAGTTGAAGCCTCTGTAGGGGTGAGTATCCCATTATGTACGTTGTGAAGGAGATGGAGGCGTTGCTTTGAATTTGATTTGTTTTTCTTCAGTAAAGGTACTGGTGTTTCTTACGATGTCGGTTGAGCCTTCTTCCACGGATGTACCTCAACAGTTGGAGTATTTGTGGGGTTTGAAGTTTGATGTGACGAACAGTGATGTGATATTTTCGTTTCTAGAGAGGTCGTTTATGTGTGTGTTTTAAATTGTTTGTGTACAACGACGCATTTAGCGAGGATGATTGGAAACTAGTCCAGCTTGTGCTTACATTATTTAGCGAGGATGATTGGAAACAGACCCAATTCAGAACAACGCCTCCATCTCCTTTGCAACGCACACAATGGGGATACTCAGCCCTACAGAGGCTTCAACTTCTGTTTCACCTTCCATCAAAGTTATTATTTTAATATGTTTTGGTCAAAGAGAGAAAAAAGATTTAAGATTAAAAGTAAAATGATTAAAAATTAAAGAATAATTTTGTCATTAAAAATTTATGGGGTGGTGGAGGGAGAAGGGATGGTGGTGGAGACCCTTTTCCTAATTTCCTTCCTTTTGGGCTCGGTGCCTTAAGTGTTTGTAAATTTTGGAATTTCCTTCCTTTTGGGCCCAATCTCCAGTTTTTGTTCAAGTTCAAATTTAGTAACAACGACTACAATAAATGTTTTTTTAAATTATCACAATTCAAAATTTTAGCTATAAAAGCGTTTCCTTATTTCTATATATATTTTAATTGATAACAGGACCAATGTGAGAAAATATTTAAAACTACGATAACAAAAATCTTAGTTGTTCATTGGAAAACATATTATTAAAATCCATATCTTAAGAAATAAATGGTTCAAAAGTTACATTCCTAAGTACGTCTATTATTTATTTATTTATTTTGAAAAAGGGTAAACGTATATTTTAATCTCAATGGTATACTAATATTAAAATACTGAAAATTTATTTATTTATTATTACCGTCCTGGTTGGAGGCAGAGTCAAAGGACGTCCACGTATATATTGATTGGTTGGACTCCATTAACTAACGAACACCAATGATTGATTAAAATTGCATGAGGACTAAACAATGTTATCATCATTCAAATTAACAATCATTGTATTCTTTAAATCCAAATTCAAAATCCTTAATTTTTGTCGAATAAATTTTATTTGAAGAAATTAAATATTGCTTTAATCACGGAGGATGATTATGATGATGATGACCATAACATGGGTACTTTAATTTTGGTCTCTGAATTCTGAGCAGAATCTCCAGAAAATAATTGCTGTGACCGGAGGTACCAGTCCCACACACACACCAAACCGCACTTTTCTTTCTTACTTTCTTCTCTCTTCACTTCATTTCTCATGTTTCTTTTTTTCAACTCACCTTATTTTCTTCTTCATACATCCTATCTTCCAAACCTCCTCATTCATAATCCTTTCTACTCCAACAAGCTAGTCATATGTATTCTACAGGATCGAGTATTTTTCTAAAATATATATTTACATTTTACTCTATATCTCTTCAGGTAAATCTATATCTTCTTTAGTTAGAATCTTTTCTAGTCAACATTCCAAAGCATTTGAAATACTTATTAAAGAGAATATCATACTTAAGTCAATAATTAATATGAATAACCGTCGTAATAAAAGTCTTAAATTTACACTAAATATGATTATTTATTTTTTATATTTGATCTTTATTTATAATTTTCAAAATAGTCTAGAATTAATAAAATTCTAATTTAGATTCAATCTTATCCCATTATCTATTAATTAACATTTATCCTCAATCTTAATTTTTAACTGTTTTTTAGAAATGTTTTATTGTGAATGATGTCTATTTGATATTTATACATCTTCGGTCACTCGATTTTGGTATTGTTTATCTTAATTACATAAATTTAAACGCACATGATCGATCATCTATTCTTAATGATCCTTTCCAGCTAATCCTAATTACATGTCATTTAGTACATTATGATTCATTATTATATGGTTAAGTAGCTCAACAGATTAACTTTTGATTACTGGAAGAATGAATTTATGCATATTCTCCTACAAATTACTCACTTATCAACAAAAGCCGTAATAGAAACAAATGAATTTATACAAATAGTATATATTTATATATGTGTGTTTAAATATGTAATTTAATTATCATGTAGCGTGTGTAGAGTGTATAATTTATTGAGATAAACCATACTTAATTGAGAGAAATGGTTGAATTTTTGTGTTTTAAATGCATGTAGGGGATATTTTATGGTTTAAGAAGTAACATTGGTGCAACTAATTAATGAGGTTGAGCAGGCGTTACAGCATCTTCAAACCTAATATTGGTTTAGGTGACATTTGGTGCAATTAAGGATATACCCGAGATTGGATAGGAATAAACTATTTCACTTCTATTTCGCTTCTCTAAACTATGTCCTTATCGTTAACAACATTACAATGTTTCAGTCAATGCAATAATTTCCCATTTCTGTATTTCAATGTTCCACTCTCCAGGTCCCAACTTGTAAATTCATTCCATAAATTAAAAATCTCTATGTTTTTTTTTTTTATTAACTAGGCTTAATTATTATGGGTTCATTAATTTGATTGCGTGCGACGGTAGTTTAACAAAACTTTATGAAGCAATTTCAAATATTCTATTTTTAAATAAAGCAAACTTAATTCTTCAATTTTCTTGTTCTTTAAGTTATTATTTTTCATCCAAATTTATCATGTGCTCATGATTAATTTTAGGTACGGGTAATTAGCTTAAGAGATTGAAAAATTATTTTACTTTAGTGATTCGATCAAAATGACTTAATTCACAGAGAAATATCAAAAGACTAACGTTACGTAATAAGTATTAGTTTTAATTGGTATTAAAGTTTTACTTCAACAATTAATAGTAACCCTGAAGGTCGACTTTCGTCACGTGATTTTTAGATGAAACTTGATCTTAGTTAAAAGACTATTATTAAAAAAAAAAAGAGGGGCAATATTCAACTAATAGTGCCGGCTTCATTGGCTTTTGACTTTAGTAGCAAGTTCGGCCAACGGAACAGTGACGCGTGTTCAAATACATTAGAAGTGTACGCAAGTTGAAAAATGAACTGAATAAGTAGATGTAAATAATTTCTTTACCATTTCTCATATATAAAAATGAGCTAAAGAAATATGAAGTTATATATAAGATTATTCATGTGATACAAAATTATAAGATGTTATTATATAAATAATGTAAGAAAATTGTGAAGAGAAGTTGTAGATATAAGGGTTTGAACTATATATAACTGACATCAAACAAAGTCTAAGAAACCGAAGTATCTTACGATGAAGAAAAAAAAAAAGTATTACGTGACTGTGTTACTGAAAATGGGATGAAAAGAATATAAAGAAGGGTCACACTCTGTAAAGGAAAGCACGTTCCTTTTATTGCTGCTTCTATTTTGTCCTTGCTTACTTCATCTTGTTTCAAAGACCCACACTATTAATTAAACGCATTGCATTTGCCAACTATTCCATTTCCCAATTCAAGTTTTTCTCTCTTTCTTCTGCTCTCTCCAATTCACGAGATCTCTGTGGCCCTAACCTTCCTTCTTCAATGTAAATATTGTTACTATTATTCCTCTTCTTTCTAACTCCTCTGTTCTCACTCGCCACGGCTATGAGTCAACTCGGCGTGGTGTTGCAGGAATCGCTACAGAGGGAGCCCAGAACCATTCTGGGGTTGTTGAGGGATCAGATGGACGGTGTAGAGCCTGGGGCTCGCAGGAGGAAGACCTTCAAGGAACGCTTTGGATTCATAGGCATCGGCTGTTGTGGGGCCACATGGGGATTCCGTTCTGACGCGTTAAGTTTCACCCAAGGAGAACAACAGCAGCAAGCCAACCACCAGGAAACGGATCCCGGTCAAGGGTCGGGTTTGGACTGTGTGGACCACGGTGCAGCGGGTTCGGGTATGAACTTGGCGGCGGCGCTTGCGGCTGAGCGGCAAATCCGTGGGCCGCAGGAGGAGGCGGGGAGAGCTCCGGGGACGGCGTGGAGGGTGTCGCTGATGAGGCTGCTGGAGGAGAGCGAAGGAGGGGAGTCCGCGGCGGTGGAGAAGGAAAAGGTGGAGGAGAAGGGTGATGTTGTGGGGAATGATTCGATGTGCTGCGTGTGCATGGGAAGGAAGAAAGGCGCGGCCTTCATCCCATGTGGTCACACTTTTTGCAGAGTGTGTTCCAGGGAACTGTGGCTGAATCGAGGGTCCTGTCCCCTCTGCAATCGCTCCATCCTCGAGATCCTCGACATTTTCTAGCACATCACTGCTCATTCTTCAATACTTAGACGCTTTTTCTTTTTCTTTTTCTTTTTTCACTCTTCTCAGTTCTTCATCCAAACAACTTCATCCTTTGCCACGTGTAATACCATAGTATGAATTTCATCCTCTCTCTCTCTCTTTCTCTGTTACCATGTTCATGTAAATTCTACTATATCAATAGACAAAATTCACGAAAGTCCGCATTATTGTTCACATATTCATTTCCTTTTATCGTGTTTTTATATAACACATTTTTCAACACATCTTCAGTCTTGACTTTTGGTGTTATCAAATGTATTTATAACTCCTGTTACCAGATTCATTCCTCAAATATTATTGTCATGGCCTGACACTTTTGACTCGCCACTCTTTCATTGTTCACAAAAATATTCATCCCAGAAAACACAACATCTATGTATTAATATAAATCTTTTGGTGTTTGGTTTGTATAATTTTTTAAATTAAGGGTGTCGTTGTATTTTGGGATTTTAAATATTGAGAGTGGGAGTGCGAAAAATGATGTGGAGGCTGAAGAACAACATTTCTGGAGAATTGAAAGTGAAAAAAAATCAAAACAAACGAGACTTATTCCATATTTTGGATTTTAAAAAAGTAGTTTTATGAAATATGCTCATTTTTAGTAAACGTTGTTAGAAAAATCTTATCGACATTGAAAGTTTATTCATAAAAAAAAAAGTGTAATTGTATAGTTTGCAATTAAAAAAAAGAAAAAAAATCAAGAAATGAGCAGAATAGATAGAATTTTAAGTTCCATCAAGTTGTAGATATATGAGAAGTTATTGTTAAAAAGATTAAATTAGAGGCTGTATTAGTGAAAGGGTCTCCAGCAAAATAAGTAAATACAACATATAAACACGTAGATTTTAACTCTAAATCATTGAAAAAGGTTATTAACTTGAGATTTTTATAACATTTATTTTTTTCTTCATCTCTTTTATCTACATGAAAAAAAAAATCCAAAAGTAATTACACAGACTAGTTATTTTAATCTATATTCAAACTTAAACATCCTTAAAAAATTTACATGTTTAATTTTAAAATTCAAATCCTTTCAGAAATAAACATAAAAGTGATTTGTTTTGAAGTTCACGATCATGCTGATTTTTATCATTTTCCTTAAATATTCTTGAATCTGTGTGTGCGTTTTGTTTTTGTTTACATTGTAATAGATGTTTAATTACTTTAATATATTTCCATAAAATAATATTATATTTGATATTTTATTTTAATTAGGCGAGTCAACTTGTATAAGTTTCCAGAAAATTCAACTAAGTTTACTATTTATTGATTTGCCAAAAAGAACAACTTAATTGAATTAAATGACTTTTTCAGTGATATAGGATTTAGTAGGTTGAGACACTTTAACCATGATAAAATATATTAGTATGTTGAGACATCCAATTATATCAAGACACCTTAACCAATTGGATGTCTTGATATATGATATATGATGAGGTGATTTAGACTCATATAAATCAAATCAAACTTAAGGAACAAAATGCGTGTACCTAGAAGATGATTGAGATGAAATGAAAGTAAAACAAAGACGCGTAAGTGTTGTTGTTGAACAAATAAAAAAGTTGAAAGGACAAAAGACGAAAAAAAAAACATTCAAAAATGATTTCCGGGTGCATGGTCATTCAGTATATTAGACGTTCCAATAAATATATTTATTAAGTAATAATTTATGCTTACCTAATTTATTTTTTATTTTATATATATTTATGAAGGTGAAATTTTTCTTTATAATAAAAACTCAGAGGTGCAGGAAGAAAACTTGGAAGTCAAATCTCTAATTTTGATCATAATGCTATTACTTCCTGTACGCCCCGTTTTTATTTCTGCACTCAATGCGTGAGTAAATGACTACTTTACCTTTTTTGAAAAAATTAATAAAAACTTAAATTATGATTATGGAAATTGTAATGTATTTATGGATGTATAAGTACATTTAAAATTAACTATTTTTTGAAATATATTGTGAAAAGATAAATGCATTTTGAAATTATAAGAATGCAGACAAAAACAAGGGGTGCAGGAAGGAATGTTGCTTTTCAAAGAAGAGGTCGAATGGTCCAATGCCTAATAATTCCAAGAAACTATACAAGGATTTCGTAGCTACCCTAGTTTATTTCTATGTTAAGAATAATTAACCTGCAATGTTTTGTTTTTTGTTTTTTTTTTTGTGGCTGATTAAACCCAGTTGAAGTTATAGGTGTTGTTCGAATCGTGTCCTAGAAATTTTGGTAGTCTCGTAGGTCCTTTAAGAACTTAAAATATTATATTATATTGCTTTTCATTTAAATTTATTATCTCCTAATTTGAGGAACGATAACTTTGGCTAATTACATTTAATTAATTTTTAAGCTTAACGTATCTTTATGCTATCCACTACTAAATAGAAGTATTCAAAATACATATCCTTTGTACATATCTCTCAGTGAATTATAATTATTTTCGTCAATGAAAATATAGGAGTCATTATTCAATTAGAGTATATTTAGATTTATTTATTCATTTCTGATCGCTTTTTATTTTTAGTCATAGCAATATAATTATGAAAATATTTTTTTATCATATAAATTAATTATATTAAATAAATATGTATCATGTTATTTACTCATGCTAACATACCTGCTTTAAATAAGAACTTTGACTACCCCTCAAAACAAACTGTATTTTCCGCTTGTTTCTTTGTTCTCATTCGACGTATATAATCACAATTGAGTCGGTATTAAATTAAAAAATTGGATGGAAAAAAGTAATTGAAATTGTGTTTATTAGACCCATTTAAGTTTCATAATTCCGTGATGCACCATGCTACGGAACAATATTGATAAATTCACATAAAAATGGGTAAAAACAATTTGAATATAAAAAATTTGTAATTTTTTTTATTAAAAAAAATTGTAATTAAATGGACTAGTGAACCAACCCGTTTATCTACTAATCTATGGTGGGTCGAGTCAAGTTCAGATTTTTCTGACTTGCTAATAAATAAGCTAGGTTGGATTGGTTCACTAAGTGACCAACCTGTGATGGGTCGAGCCAGGTTGAACCAGTTTACCCGTTTTGATAGCTTTAGTTACAAGTCACTATAATATAGATAAATGATGAAACTCAATCCAAGTTCTATACATACTAAAGTTTTATTTTCTTTCAAAGTAATCTTTAACTTTGTTTTTTACAATTATTAATTTAAATTCACCAAAACATGAAATCAAATTAGTTTTTTTTTTTTTATAAATAAATTAAATAAATCATTGAAGGTAAAATAAATAAATGAAACAAATAAAATACAAAAGTATAAAAAAAGATAAAATACTCAAATATAAAGTAATTGAAAATATTATAATAATTCCTCACTTTATAGACATTTTCACGACTTAATACTAAAGCGAGTGCTTATAAATTCTAACCTTTATTATATAAGAAAAATATTAAACCTAAATGTTAATCTTCTTGACATTAAGATATACACCGACTATCAAAACACAAAGATATTATTTATGATTTTCAATGATTCAAATAAAATAATGTAAATGCTAAAACATGGAAAAACCCAAATTAAGTGTCAAATTAACATAACAAAGCATATGTTGTTACCAATTTTTAACAAACGCCAAATTTTAAGGATCCCTTAAAATAAGTAACTGGTAAGATTCTACAAAACTAATAATTAGGTTGTAGCCATTTATGGTTGTTGGGAACATATAACAGATAGAAACATATGCAATGCAGCACTTATAAGTGGAAAAGCATAACAAGGTAGAGAAATATATGATTCCCCGTTCGTTTGAAAGCAGATATTTTCCGTTTGGTTCAACGAATGCATGTTTATATTTATGTCTGACGGTGAATGTAATAAACGTTACAAATGAACTTTAAGCATAACTCAACTCCACAAAATTGACTTGTAAAATAAAGTTTGTATACACTTATATATTATGAATTGATATTATGTGTAATCGAGGTGAGACTTTCAACATTAATTATTATTTTAAGAGTTAGTGGGGTGTCCTAGGAGTCTGATATGCAACATGTCATAACTTGAATTCAATACTGGAGAAAGCTCAAAAGGATTTTGGCTTTGTTCCAATTATGTGGTCTTGGAACTGTGAAGTCTCTTTCTGAACTCAACACTTGAGTATCTGTCTAATCCAATTGTAGAATCTCTCTATCTTCATATTTCTCACCAGACTTATCCCTGCCCTTATATTCATTCATGTTAATAATTTCTTGGAAAGAAGAGCTCCAAAACTTTGGGTTATTATTAATTGTTATGCAGATAGAATTGGCACAGATAGTGACTGCTGCATAGAAGAGTCCCCATCACCTTTCAAAACATGGTGCATGCCACCACAAGCTTTTTGCTAAAAATAAACATTCTTTGTATACAACCCAGTTGTTGAAATTACCTGCAAGTCTCTACCCATTGGATGCAATCATTTCGTCTCTGTCTCAGTTAAAAACTATATCGTACTGCAAAATACACATGCATGCACGAGGACGACAATTTTCTTCAACCAAACCAGACACTCCAATTAATATAATACTGCATAAATGATCACTACGCAAAACAGGTTCGTGTTAAGGACACGTATGCATGCACTTCAATCAGGTATGTGTATGGTGTTTTGCTCTTCACCAATTTTTGTAAGATAATTGCACGCTTTAGTTGGTGAAAAAACGTAACAGTGTTGACCCATGAATTAATCACAGTACACATGCTTGTTATATCATACTGCATTGCATGCAAAAATGAAGTGTTCGTTGTTCATTTTCTTGGCGTGTTAACCTCTTTGCGGCTAAATTTGTTTGTTTGTAAAAAAATCTTAGCAATAGAACTTAAAGATTTTATATTTTTCTGTGGTTCTAGTTACATTGCCTGTTACCTCTTTCATTTAATTCACGAATGCTATTTAATAGAAAGAGTATTCAATGTATTTTTAATTAAAGTAATAAAAATTACTTAAAGTTTAAGAAAATTAATTCCAAATATTTCAATTTTAAAAAATTAAAACTTAATTAAGCCATTATTTATTATTAGTTATTATTTTTACTATTATTTAAAAGTTGGTAGATATTGTTACTGTTTATAGTTGCATTTCTTTTTTTAAAATAGAACATTCTATGTGGAAAATTTAATCCTTTTGTAATTTTTTTTACCCGTTATATATTAAATGATTTTTTGTAATATATTTAATTATTTAGTAATTTTAACTTAAATGTAAGAATTAAATTTTACCTGTATAAAATTATGCTTCTTTTTTATAAAAATGTTTGTCATTTTTTAATATTGTCAGGTTTATTTTAGATATAATTTTTGAATAGAAAATTTGTAATTCGGCCTAAATTGAGTTTAACTTATTGAAAGACGAAATAACAAATGAAATTAATTATGATAAATATTTAAATTGAAACGTGAACTTTTATTTAAAATCAAATAAATTAAGATTTGAAGTAAAAAGTACAATGAAATTTAGTTATTAAATTTGAATTAATATACTTTATTTACTAAATATATAAAACGTTCTTTAATATATATTTTTTTTTAAAAAAGCGATCTCCAACTTCATTTTAAAAAAGGAAACCGCTACATGATAAAAATCTCAAATTGAAGTCTTCTTCCATATAATGACTTCTAATTGATTAATATCAGTATTATAAATACCTTTTAATAAAAATAAATAAATCAACTTATTAATAATGAAATTATGTCCTCGAAAACAACTTACCATTGTCACAAGTTGTTTCAAAAATACCCGAATACACAAATTATAAAAAGATCTCAAACTTTCAAATGCAAAACCCATTTGATATATCTCTAAAATTAAAATTAATATATATTAGAAATTTCATATCAAATAGAAGTAAATTTTTTTAGAGAATATTAATAAATGCAAATTTTATCTCATGATTTAGTTTTATAGGATTGAATTATATTTAAATTTTATATTTAACATAATATCATAATTTTTTTTTTAAATTTATCCTAATAAAACTTGATATTTTTTAAATCATTATAAAAAATTGTATTTTATTAAATTAGTCTGTATATATTTTAATGTGAAGAATTTGTTAAAAATTTCCATAAACAGAGATAAAATACATAAAAATTTCCATAAAGATAAATATATAATATATAAGTAAAATACAAAATTTACTTTATAAACTAGTTGTATAAGGTCAAATTGCATTTCTCAATAATATATTATAAAATTTTAAATAATAAGAAATTCAAATGGAAATGTTTATTCTTCGATGTCCAAAAAATTCTTTGTTAAACTTCTCTTCTAAGTTTTAACAAAAACTAAACACTAAATTATTGGTAACATGTATTCCAATAAACCATGTCATGTGATCCACCTATAGTGTGTTTAAACTTGAGATGGCTCATATCTCCAATTTCACACTCATCTCTACATACTGTTTCCTTTTATAGAAAATTTTTCCTTCACCCAATTGCACAGAGAATAAAACGTGTACTCTTTCTTTCTGGGTACAAGACTGATAAAATACAAATAGTAAAAATTAGAACGATTCAAATGGAAAAGAACAATTCTTTAGCCAAAAATTATGATTGCTGATTTAAATCTAGAGTGAAAAAAAAAACATAAATAAAACAGAATTAATTTAATTACTCATACATACTTCAAATATTTAAAATTCATGCCTGCTTTTTAAAAAGCAAATATTAGAAAGATTAAACTAACTATATACACATACCTAAAAGCTTAATATTTTATTAATTAAATTTTTATGTCGTAAAGTTTTCAAAAATCAATCATATAGACTAAACTTCTAATTTTGGTCTCTATAGTAGGGCATTGATATGGATCTCTAGCGAACAATAATTTGGTTTCAATCACTTTTGTTTATAAATTTTAGACTCTCTCTCTCTCTCTCACTCTCTCTCACTCTCATTGTATAATTAATTAAGGTTAAGGATTGAAAATTAGAATAATTTTGTGAGTTGATGATAAATAAGTATTTTGGACAACAATTAAAATAATGGCATCTTGAGATGTTTAATGAAGTTAAAATTTCAGCATCTCATTTATCAGAATCTGAATGAAACTTGTCTTAATTAATGTGGTCCACAAAATTAAAAATATTAAATCTATCACTCTTCTCGATGATTTTATATACAAGGATCTTTTAACATCTGGTTCCCTTGTATTTCAAATTCTGAGTCTAATATATTTATATTATTGAACGATCACACACTAGTGTATGTGGGTAGATAACTTTTACGTATTATTTTGTTACCAGCATAAATCATTATAAGAAACTATTTCTTTGAAATTATTGATTAGCCTTCAGTGGTTAAGAAGAGAATAGTAAGAAATTGACATTCTGAAGTCATTGAAATTACAAGTATTTAGATTTTTTGTAAGTGCAAGGGTCTGTGTCGATGCGTAAAAATATAAAACTTGCTGGTCCTATTTATATTCGAAAAGAATAACCTTATTGGGAATATGATTATATTCCCTGTAATGGCCACTGTTTGATGGCAGCAAATCAATTTGAGTATGTTATGCATGTCTAGTGGAGCTCTTCAAAACATTATAAATTGCATGATTCGATTCTCACAGGATATGGCAAACTATTTTCAGAATTTTAAGACTCCAGAAACAATCGTGGTACGAATTTAAATGCCTATCACACTTTCAAAATATGAATATATTCCTGTTAATGGGAAGACCCATTTTTACTTATGAAATATATAAACCTAGATTCCAAAAGCGATGAATGTGACTACTGCATAAGCTTTCGTTTAGAATAACACAACAGCACACACAAATTTTGTAATTTATGGTAATGATGCATGTATCTTTCAACCAAAACCTTTAACTTAATTCACATATCTTTATCAAAATATATAATACAGATAGCGTCTACAGCTCAACATACAATACCGTAAATTACCCGTCCAAGAAATTCTTTAAAGGGAATTAAACAAAGAAGATATCATGCACGGTGTTTCCCATGATCATTAATTAATTAATGCATGTCTTTAGTTTTCCTCAATCTTCGTTTTTAGAATCACAGCAGAAATCTTTCTTAAGTGATAATATACTCAAAGCTAGATTTAGCACTCTCGAAAGGAAAAACACAATTATATGTTTGCGTTAACATGATAGACACGCAATGTTATGATGTTTATCAATGAGGAAGCTGATTAAGTTTAAGGGTATGAAATGGAAGGAAATTTCGTTTTTTGCTGTTGCTGAATATATTCAGTGAATCAGCACAGGAGAGGACACTGTAGAAATGTACTTAGAATTTTTTTAAAAAAAAAAATAGAGAAAAGATAGGAGTTGGAGAAATTCTAGTTAAAGGCCCACAGAAATGGAAATGAGAAAAGCAGAGAAGAGAAATGGATATAAAAAGGGTGAGGGGGTCCAGTGGTTGTCCCCTAGTGAGATGAACAGCATATCATGTGCACATTATTAATCGGTGTTCACCAGAATGCTTCTCTATTGGCTATTTTCTTGGCCACATTGCAGAAATTTTTGTGTGGAGAAATAACATAAAAATATTAATAATCTTATAGACCTAACATTATTTAGAAGAAACAAATAATAGTGTATTCGGGAAGAGTCCAAGATTTATGAGAATTGGTTGCACGCCAGAGGATATTTGTTGATGCAGGATCTTTATTGTCTTGGGAGTCCATGATTACAGACCCATGGTTATAGGTCTGAAATTGGTGTCCACATATGAGATATTGAAGAACAAATTCATGGGATTTTGAATAAGAAACAAAGTACGACATAAACCTTTGGATATATACGTGGCCATTTATTTTATGTCCTATTTACTACTGCTTCACATGTGCTCTGTGTGCGTGTGCTCATATCCTGCAACCACTACATCATAAAAATAAAAAAAGAAATACCCAAATCTATAGTATAGTATGCTTGGATGTGAAAATGAAACCATACATAATGTATATATCATTAAGTTCTCACTCAAATTATTTGGATATAGACTAACAATGATTGCCTAAATCAAACTATCTTTTAATTAGTATTATTTGTTGGGATTAAAGATAAATATAATATGGTTAAGATAAATATAATTAATTTGTAGATTTGTTTTCTTATGTATACTGTATTTTTACATTTTTACTCACTATAGAAGTTAGATGAAACTTAAAAAAAAAAAAAAAAAAAAGCAGGTGATTTTGGAAGAGTTGTGAGATTTGGAATGATGTTGAGGTATCGAAAAAAGAATGGAAGAAAATGGTGTTAAATGTTTTAAATTTCTGGAGTAGCATGATGGTCCATTCAACTCAAAAGCTTGGATGGGAATTGATGGGAATAGATGAATGACATGACCCAGTGATATATTATATTATATGAATCCTACTTAATAAATAATTAATTATCCTTTTGAATTTCCAGTTTCCAGAAATGAAAGAAGAGGTTGGCTTTACTGAAATGACATGAGAAAAGAAAGACAGAGGCGTGCTTGGCTTAGGTCTTGGTGCTATTTTCCAACATTCCTTTTTGGTATTGCAACTCCAAATTCTCCGCTCACTGTTTAACGATAGCTAATTCAGTAATTATCCCTACACACTGTCAGACACAATCTGCCACTGACATTATAGAAAGCAACATTGCATGTGAATCAACACTCAAACCATTCCCTTCTATTTAACTACTACACAGTATAAAACCAATTCACTAATTTTATTTCTATTTCTTCACTTTCAACTCTCTCTAGATATTATCAGAGTTCTTCAACCGAGCTATCATTCATCTTCATCTCTCGAACATAAAAATATACACAAAATCAAGAATGAAAAAGAAAATACTCCTATCTTAAAAAGTAAAACAATGTATAAAGAGAGAGAATATATATATATATATATATATATATATATATATATATATACTTTTTTCGAAATTTAACATAAAAATAACCTAGATAAATTTAACATTAAATTTATTTTCCTTGTTTATATTTATTAAATATTATAAATACGCATATTTTTATGAATAAATAATGGAAAGATAATCTTAAAAATCATTAATAATAAAGATAAATTTGATAGATTGGTAATATTATTTTAAAAAATGAAAAAAATAGTATAATTAATTGTTTTATTGGTTTTTGAGATGTGTATTGGAAGCATATAAGGATCAAATAATATATATTTTCTGTAGTAGAAAGACAGATACTCTTTCCGTCACTATTCATAACTAATTCACACCATTATTTTAATAAAATATCCAAATTTTTAAATTGTTGTTAAACCATTATTTTTGCACAAAAATTAAATTGTTGTTAAGATATTATTTTTTACACATTTAAAGTTAAAGAAGTTAAGAGACTTTAATATATGTGAATACTTATATTTTATAATCAAAACAAGAGAGAGAAGTTTTTTATAATTTATTTTAAATGTGTAATTAAAAACATTTTAAAAAAGTAATCCATGTATCATTAACTATAAACTATTTTTTTTTAAAATACAAATAATTTTTTTAAATAAGACTATTATTATATTTATTGAAGAGGAAATTCACTAAAAAGATACAACAAAAATAAGATCTAAATTCAATTACAAAAGAAATTAATATCATTACTTTCAACCAAAAATTTTAAAACAATTGATTAATTGATTAATAGATCTTAATAAAGTACTTTATTTTTTTTTATCTCGTGAAACTTATAGTCATACTTAAATTCTAAACACCTATAATTGAGATTAAAAGGAAATATATCTTAATTTTAATAATAGATGGAAAAAGTAAAATTAATTAACACATGTGAGTATAGATTGTGAGTGACAACAAATGTAGTAACAGTTAACTCAAGAGGCTCTTTGTTTGGTTGTAAATGATGATGGAGGGACATGTCCACTCGCCCTAAAATTGCATGAAACACACGTATAATAACTGTCACCTCTCTACCCAATTCTTTTGGTCAAACATTCCCAAAATAAGTCACTCTAGTTCATATATATAAATTAAAACATAAACAATTGAGTTAATTGAGGAATAATTAAGGAATAATTGAGTTCATATATATAAATTTACTCTAGTTCATAAATTTATATTTTCTTTACAACTTTACTCTCCCTTGATATATACAATAAATGCATACACAACAACCAATATTGTTCTTCTCTTTTAGGGTTTTGAGATCAATCATATTTAGCATTCAATTAATGATGATAATTAATCAAGCCAAATGTTAGAACAGATAAAGATGTATCCAGAAAACATAGTTGATGGCAAAAGCTCACCTAACTTAAACAAATACTTGTTACATTATATTTCGATCTCACATATTTCCCCTTTTACATCATATGAGATTACAAACACCAAATCACCACGTTTCCACTATTATAAAAAGCAAAACAAAAACCTTAGTTATGGTATTAGAAATTAAAACGTACAAATTTAAGATGCAATTATATATCAACATTGTCGACTTCCATTTTTTTTAAAATAATATCTTAAAAAGCTTCCAAATAGAAAAAAAAATGAGATAATAACATCGTGGATTCATAAAAGATTGTTATGTAATTATTTGTTTGGTTCATGTGAAAAATAAACATTTGAATTTGTTCAAATATAAAATAAATTCTAATAATGAGTTTTTTAAAACTAATAATATTTGAATTTTCAAACGCTTATTCTAACGAAATTTGATTTTTCAAAACTACACATTTAAACATAAACACATTTAAATGTGTACCAATAGGAGGATCTAAACATACAAGTGTAAGTTTGATAATTCAAGTTAATTTATTCAATGGTTTGTTTGCAAAATAATTTTCTCAATACACCTTTAGACATTATAAATGATTAGCATCTCAATAATTGCAACTTGCAAATTTTACTTTGATTTATTTCAACAATAACCACTACTTTGATTTCTTCAAGTAATCACGTGTTTTCTATTTGTTATTTATATATAGTTTTTTATTTATCAAACTTCAACTTTACTCAGCTATTTAATTATTAATACATTTTAACTTTAATTTTTTCTTTCAGTTAACAGGCACGATTCTCTATTTTAATAATTTTATAATAAATCATATGTAGCAGATTGGTAAAAAAAAAAGGCGGAGTAGTAATTAGATCAAATCACTAAGTTACAGCATTATCATGATTTAATTCATGTAAATATTAAATATATAAGTGGAAAACATTTTCCGAAATCTCTGAATGCATGTCTTGTACTTGAATCACGAGCCGAGACATGTTAATTTCATTCCTTTATTAATTATGGTGCCACTTTTTACTTCACTTCACACGTTCGCTAATCCATGCCTTTGCTTTTTAAATTTATGCACACGCTATCATTATGCTCATAATTCATCCTCAAAACTTACAATACAATATTATATACAAAAGAAAATGAGAGCTTTACGTATCAATTATTTATATTATTATATACATTGTCTTATATAAATTCTGCTCAATTAACCTTTTCAAGAAAGGCATAGTATATTTCGTGAGGTATTAGTTCATTTTATTAGTACATTAATTTCATTATTATTATTAATAAATATTTTAGAATAAATTTTTTATGAGTTTATGATGTACTTTAATTAATTTTCAGTTTATATAGTTTTTATTATAGCTTTCTATATTTTAATTTATTTAATAGTATTCTTCCTAATTTTATAAACTCGATGAATTATTATATTAATTTTAATATTTTTTAAGTTATTTTATTTTTTATGCAATTCAAATTAAAAAATATTTCACATTACAAGTTGAAGTAATAAATATTTCATTCCACGATTATATATTTTCCTTTTATCGACGGTAAAGAATATAGAAATAAGAAATATAATAAGAAATAAAAATTAAATTTGATTAATAATTATTAGTTAAATTCATAAAAAAAGTGACTTATCCAAATAAAAATATATAACTTTAAAAAATAACTATAAATACTAAACAAGTTGATTATTTAAAAAAAATATAAACTAATATCTTCATAATAATATATTTTTAATTAAAAAACAAATTTTATTTATATAATAAAATTTATTTATTTTATCAATCACTTGTAGTTTAATAAATTAGTTTATCAGTTCAGAATTTTGTAAATTACAAAATTATTGGTGATTAATTAACTGATCAGTTAATATTGGTAAATATACTTATAATATATACTATATTTTCAAATAGGAAGGAAGATAATTAAATTTTGTTAATGAGAAAAAAAATCATATTTCTCGACATTTTTCTAACACTAAAATTGTTTTAGCCAAATTATTTCAGTTCACCATTGTTAAATAGCTTATGGCATGCTATTCATTAACTCGTATTGACGTTATTTTCACATATAATAAACATGTATACTTGTTGTTCTTCTTTAGAAAATGATCATTAAAAAACATTTTTTCGACATATAAGTGTTATTAAAACAAAACATATATATTTTTAACCCATATAATATTATATATGTGATTAGATATATATATATATATATATATATATATATATATATATATATATATATATATATATATATATATATATATATATATATTATTTTTGATCAGTATACATTGCCTCGTTTTTAATAACCTTAAAATTTTCAGGTTGTATTGTATCGGCTATAATTGATATATCCTTTTAAAGACGTCTTGGAGGCATCACATAATATGTGACAAATCAAATTATCGCTATCGAAAATACAAGAAGACAAGTTATATGAAAAAAACTAGTTGCACATATAATACAAACGAAATACGTGCATTTTTTAATTGAAAAAAGATACTCAAATCCATCAAACAAAACAAGTAGATACGAATAGAACGTGAAAGTCAACCGGCAAACGTGTACATATTACGTTTTTTTTTTTTACGGCACGTGTATATAATACGTATGATAGTTGTCGTTGAAAGAGATATGGGTAACATATCATACAAAGATTCATGTTTCGTATAAATAAATGGAGGAATAAAAAGAAAATAATAAATGTGAGTGAGATAGTTTTTATATTATTGAATTTTCCAAAATATGTTTAAGGGGCTGCCAAATTCATGCACCCTATAGGGTGATGGCTTATGTCGTGTCATTTTTGGACCCTCTTGCTGGCTGCTGCCTAATCTTTATATTAGGGTATTCATCATAATTAGGTCATGGGTCAACTTTTCTTTGCATTTCAATTACTTATAATGTTTTGGTTTGGTTTTTATTGTATAACTACTTTCAAATTCTATGGCTATAAGTTTCCTCCTGTTACCAAATAAGCATTACAAGACAAGAAAAACAGTTTTAAATTTGGTCCTCTATACATGCATCGATCTCATGCAATGAACAATTCAGGATGATGACACCTTTTTTTCTGTTTCATCTATTCTGTTTAACAAATTACCAAATAAGATTAATAAAACGAAAAAGCCACCATCGTGCTCATATACACATGCATCCATCTCATGCAATGAATGATATTAACGACCACGAAATTTCATTTTTCTAGCTGTTTCTTCACATGATTATCAAACCACTCTTACCAAATTCTTGTTTTTTGGTGCATTATCAAATAAATAACGTACTAATAAATAAAGTCTGAACATGTTCAGGTATAGATGATTTGATTTTGATATATACAGTAATCTATTTGACAATGAATGAGATTAAGTAAGTGGATGTGAGTAGATTTGAGTAAATAAGATGATGATTTTACGCGGTTGTTCATGATAATTTTGTCGAGATAAAGAAGAATGATTGATTTTGGGGTATGATGATGTCGATCTAAAGCTTAGATTTATGTCTGATCTTTATGGGATGTATAGAAACGAGAGGCTAGCTAGATCTTTTCGTCGTGGTTTGGTTAACGTGTCCCTGGTTACTGAAAGAAGAAAAAAGACAAGAGAGGTTAAAATATAATGTAGGATAAAAAAGAGAGAAAGAAATGAAAAAGACATTTGAATGGCGCGTGTAAGAGGTGTAGCCACTTGTAGTTGTGGGGTTGAATGAAAATGGTCCTACCAAAACTCAAGATGACTCTAACTCTTAACCAAGAACATGGTCACATTAATTCTGAGTGAGAAAAGGTGGTAGGGGTCCATCAATATGTGCACACATACATTCTTCACGAGTTTTTGCTCTCTCTTTTCAAACTTTCATATTTTTCTAACCTTTTTTCTTTTCTTTTCCCCATATTAATGCTTCCCACCCAACTTGGTTCCCTCTATATTTAATAATTTCTCTATTCTTCCACTTTCAGACAAAAAATAAAAAAATTTAAAAATTCTTTCAAATTCAGATTACGTAAGTCTTCTACCCGCCATTTTATGCACTAAAACTCTAATTCTAAAATAAAAAAGTTGCCCCTATGACATTAAGTAAGCAAGATCTTGTCGATATTCATGAAGAGATAGAAATGTAAGCTTTTTGCACGAAGTTACAAGGAAGTTGGACATGAGAAGACCGTATCCTATTACTTCAACTCTGATGAAAAGTGGCATTAATGCTTTATTCATGAGAGAGAAGAAATCTTGTTTATTTGGAAGCCAAAATGTAACATCCTACAAACATAAAAGGTAACTCAATATATTGGCAGTACATGATAATACCATGTGTTGAATTCTCTCTCTATACATATATATAGTTAATGTTTATGTATGGAACTAATATCCGTGAATTATATATTGTGAGATGGAGAATTAATAATTTAAGAGTTTGGTATGTATTTATATTTTGATAAGAGACTTCTTTTTTTTTTTTTTTGTAAGGAGTAGAATTAAATATTATAGATATTGTATAATTATTTTTTATTCCTTTACCGTTATTGATTATTATTAAGTTGTGTGTTTATTTTTTAAGAGTAATAAATACAAACTTTTCTATCATAATTGTTAAATTAAAAAATGGTATTAAATCTATAAAAATTAATTATAAAATAAATATGTTTTATAATTTTATTACATATTGTTTTTATTATAAATAGTTGTTTGAATTTAAAATATAGTTATAAAGTCTAAATGACAAAATAATGAAATGAGTTATAATTATAAAGATAAAATTGATAATAATTTGTGTACGTTACAAGATTACAAAGATTAATCTTCTTTATTTATAATTATATATTATTTATTATTACTATTACACACGAATTTGTATACATAAATATTCATTACGATTTAATCAATTATTCTACTTTTTACTTTTATGTCATAAGTATTTTTTTTTTAATTTATTTTAGAATAATAAATTTATTAGTTTATTTTACTATATGGTCCTTTAGTTAGTGTAAGATAGTCCAACCAATAAAAATACCTAATAAAGCGGTCGGGATCTGATAACATGCATCAAGTGATCAGTTTTAAACAATAATTTAGATTGATGATGATTAATTTAGATTAAAGTAAAATTATTACTAATTAAGATGTAATTAAATTAATGTTTACTCAAAATTAATTTTAAAATTTATCAATACATGTTAAAGGTAATAAAGTAAGTTAGATATATTTAAACTTATCGAATTTTTAGTATCAGAATAGATTTTGCCTATAACATTCCAATGTCATAAAATAAAATGAAGTATAAACTGTAATTAGGACAGTTTGAAGGAACAAAAATTGAAAAACTTATGACGTGGAACACAGACCGAAACAGATTTCTTTAAATGTCATTGTTGAAACTCTTGTGTCTTGCCGTCAATTACTACACTTGGTATACTTGTGTTTATTTTATTTTATTTTCAATGATTTAATATTTACTAATATTCCTGTCATGTCTTTGTTCAAAGGTAGATGGATGACTGAGTTAGGTGTTTCATATTGCTCATCTCTTATCATTTTTCATTATACATGTGATAAAATTTCTCTATTACCCAGTCAATCAATTACTTTTATATAGTATATCGATGAGATATTCTAAAAGAATACCATATTTATTTATCACTTGAAATCCTTCAATAATACAATAATTTCGATAGATAAATATTTGTCATTCAAATTCTGCTATAATTGTTAATTCTCTTATACTGATTCCTTTACCCATTAATTTACCTTGATAAACAGATAAAAATATATTAAAATATGATATATATATATATATATATATATATATATATATATATAATATTTTTAAAGTGTACTAAATTTTAATTAAAAAAATACTTTCATATATTATGTATTCTAAATTTTAAAATTAAAAGTATTTGAATATTTTTTATTTTTTATTTTAAATTAAAAATAAAAATTATTAAAATATCTTTGTATTTAAAATATGTCTTTTTTATAAATAGAATATTTTTATCAACTAAAATTTGGTACACTTTAAGAGATTACATAAGTTACCAAATTCATATATTTATATATATAGTATGACTTTATATTGGAATAAAATGATATTTTTTAGAATATCATAGTTAAAGCTAATTACTTTTATACATTATTGAGAATTTAAGAGTATAAAATTTTAATTTTAAAAATAAATATGTTTTGAATTCAATTTTCAATGATTTATTTATTTTGATTGGAAATGACAAATACGAATTTATGCTGATTTTGATGAAGAATCTTTATATTAACCTTATATGAATAATTTTTGTATTTTAATTTAAGTGCATAAATAAGATAAGTATGTACTACTAGTTTCATTTTAAATTACAAAAACATTTATAGTTTATTAGAAAAAAAGAAGATAAATATATATATATATATACACGCGTATGTGTTCTACATTTTTATTATTTTAAAAGATATATAATTGCTATATATTTATTATTTTTGTAATTTTACTTTTTTATATAGTAATTAATTATAAAATGGATAAATAATTCAATTTAAAATATGTATAATTTTGTAAAAATAGTATTGGAAAATATATATAACCTTTTTTTAAAATAGAAGTTATTTATTTATTTTGAAATAAATAAATATTCTTATTTATTAAAGGATAATGTCGTATAACAAAATTATTTTCACTTTTCTCTCTTGAACTTAAGCTTCAATTCATTGAAAAAAGAAATCCTTATTTCTGTATTTTAGAACAATTTTTCATTATTTTTAAAATGTTGTTCGACTTATTAAATATTTATGTTCAGTTGAGTTGCTCGTATTAAATCAAATATTTTTTAAAAGACAATTTTTATAGTTTTTATTCTTTTTAATACTTTCATTTATTATTTATTTGTAAATTTAAGAATATCTCAGATTCAATTAAGAAAATAGTTATAAATACATTTTTAAATATTAAATAATTGATAATATCATTTTTTTCTTATGATTTTTATTTATTATAAAATTGATTAAATTAATATTTAAAACAATAATAAATGGGTACTATGAGTAGAAACATACTCGTTATCAAGAAATAAGAATGATATAAGAATTTCATATATATTCAAATTTAAGAATAAATTTTCATTTCATGAATGAATATAAGATAGCTGTCACCCTTGTCATCCCCTCCCATATTTTAGTGCTTTTTATTGTTTCATTCTTCTTATTTAAAAGGATAAAGTTGGTTGATGTTTGAACCAAAGATAAAATATACATATATAAAGATCATGCGAGTTTTGGCGCATATAAACATGACATGTAAAAAAATTTAATATAATTAATTTAAAATAATTATATTTATTTATTTTTAAAAGTTTAAGATTAAAATATATTAAAATAGTAAAATTCAATTTTATTTCAAATGATTAAAAATTAAAAATATATTTATCTTTATAAAAATAAAAAAATTGTAGATAATTAGACAACATGCGTCCGCACACAACTTTCTCTTTTCTTAAATTAAATAAATTTCTTTCTTTCTTAGCCTCTTCCAGAATTTGAGGTCTATAAATACAATAGATTGCACCTCTGAAAGCATCACTACTCACAATCACATAGTTGTTTAAAGAGACAGAAAAGAAAGAAAGAAATGGCAAACTTTCCAGTTGTTGACATGGGAAAGCTTAACACTGAAGAGAGAGGAGCTGCCATGGAAATGATAAAAGATGCTTGTGAGAACTGGGGTTTCTTTCAGGTACTAATCATATACGTCCCTCCCCACTCACCAATCAAATTTTATCATGCACGCGTTTTTGTAAGAAAGGCTTAATTAATGAACTTTGTTGGTTTTTGCTTTGTGTTTGATTTGAAGTTGGTGAACCATGGTATATCCATTGAGTTGATGGACACCGTGGAGAAGTTCACAAAAGAGCACTACAAGAAAACTATGGAGCAAAGGTTCAAAGAAATGGTGGCCAACAAAGGTCTCGAGTCAGTTCAGTCAGAAATCAATGACTTGGACTGGGAAAGTACCTTTTTTCTGCGCCATCTTCCAGTCTCCAATGTTTCAGAGAACACAGATCTTGATGAAGACTACAGGTCACACTTAATTACATCTAGTCTATATTTTTATCAAAATTTACAAACTTAAGTTTGAATCAACCTCTTTGCAAACTCACTTTGGGAAATCAACCTTCCTTCGGTTATTTCAATCTAAATTTCAAGGCAAAACTAAGATCAAACTCATTACAATCAGACCTATTTAACAATAAAATTAACCAAAGTTTTCTTTCTTTGGTTTTTCATTTTGAAATGATGTTGTGACTCTCCAAACTGTAAAGTTATGCTTCATTTTCCCTCTCTCTACCTTCAACTCCAATTTATCCAATAAACTCAGTTTCACCTTATATGTTTATAAAGGTACTTGCACAGGTTATATTTGGTTTGAAACAAAAAAGAAAAAGTACCAAAGCAAAATATGAAATCTATTTTCAAAGTTATGTTTGTAAACTTCAATTAAATCAATTCATGCACTGATCTATCAAACCATACACCCTTGTTCATTTATGTTTAATTTTGGTATAAAAGCTGTGTCTGACTATATGTTTTGTTATTTCAGGAAGATAATGAAACAGTTTGCAGTAGAACTGGAGAAACTTGCAGAGCATCTTCTTGACTTGCTGTGTGAGAATCTTGGACTGGAGAAAGGGTACCTGAAGAAGGTGTTCTATGGACCGAAGGGCCCAAATTTTGGCACGAAAGTTAGCAACTACCCTCCTTGTCCGACCCCTGATCTGATAAAGGGCCTAAGAGCTCACACTGATGCCGGTGGCATTATCCTACTGTTCCAAGATGACAAGGTCAGTGGACTGCAGCTCCTCAAGGATGACCAGTGGATCGATGTCCCACCAATGCGTCACTCCATTGTCATCAACCTTGGTGACCAACTTGAGGTACATACACACTACATACCCCACTACCGTATAATGTTTCTCACCTGTCACTTTTTCTTTATACAACAAAATATAAACGTTCCAATCACAGATCACACCCAACAGCATAGTGATACATATATCCTTGGCTTTCAGTGCATTTTTATTGGCGTTAATTCCTCTAAATAATTTATGTGCTTTGGTCTTTTGTGGGCGTGACATTAACAGGTCATAACCAATGGCAAGTACAAGAGTGTCATGCACCGAGTCATTGCTCAGACGGATGGCACCAGAATGTCCCTGGCTTCCTTCTATAATCCTGGTGATGATGCTGTGATTTCTCCAGCACCAGCCTTGGTGAAGGAATCGGATGAAACAAGCCAAGTATACCCGAAATTTGTGTTTAATGATTACATGAAGCTCTATGCTGGTCTCAAGTTTCAGGCTAAAGAACCAAGGTTTGAAGCTATGAAGGCCGTGTCAAGCGTTGATGTGGGGGCCATAGCCACAGTTTGAGCCTCATAAATATATATAACTATATAAGTATGGGAACGTATGTGTGTTTATGTTAATAATAAACAAAGGCTACTCAGCTCAGCGTATAGTGTTTGATGCCCTTGATAATTGGTATGGAAGCTTGTGCAGTATAATCAAACCTTATATATAATATTTATTAGTTCAAAAATAAAGTATTAGGTTGATCTTAGTTGGTGTGTGTGTGATCAGAGATGTCGTCTGTGATATGATGGTCAAGTTAATGCGATGTAGTGATACACTGTTTTAGAAAGTAACCTCCTCTTGCCCATTTTACAAGAATCTGTCTCTCATAATTCCTCCTTGCCTTATGATTCTGTGAACAGTACTATAGAGTGATATATTCTCTCTTTCTCTCTCTTTTTTATATAGATAGATAGATATTATCGCACCCTTTCTTGTGATTTAGAAGAAAAAGAGAAGAAATAAACACATTGAAAGTTTTTCTTTCTTTTGAACTAAAATTAAGCGAACATAAACTCCGATTATAAAAAGCCAAGAGTGGAAACAGTTAAAGTTTGGAAGTGGCCAAAGGGAATTGACGACTCCTTAGCACTATTAGTGAACTATTCCCTTCTTTTTGTAGGAAGTGGGGACAGAAGAAATTGAAATAAATGGAAATACTAAAAGGTAAGATGATTTTCACTTGAAGTTTTTCCCGATGAAATGGAACGGCTCACATGTAATCTATACTTATTTGGAGAATTGTGTTAGTTTGATGACGTTACAAACAATGGTTATTTGGATTTATTATGGGCAGTTAAGTTGAATATGGACGTAAAATATTGACACATGTAGCAACAGTGATCGAACCCACTTGTCAGATCTTGTTCCAATCTGGATTGAGTACCATGTCCCGTGGTTTTGGTTTTTCATAGTTGATGATGTGATGTAAAGGCAAAAGTGCAAAGCATTAATCTATCGTTATTTAGTAACCACTCCCTTGTTAACTTCAATTACTCCAAACGTGCATTTCGGATGTCATTGGTCTTATTCATCATATATATGTCAAACATTCAAGTCTCGTACCTTGTTTTTCTTTAAAAAAAGGTTGAATTACATGTTGGACTATTAATTAATGTGGTTCCAACCTCTGATAGGGGTTACTTTTTGCAGGGGGGAATACCAATCCTTCTGATTGGTAATTAATTAAGTTTCCATTTGAGGAACCGAAAGGCACAATAATGATAAGTTATAAGTATTGAACAGAACCAAACAAGAATTTTAATCATGTTGGCAATCTAAAGTTGGTAAGAAAGCAGCTTCCTTGGATTTGAAAACCAGCACTGAATGGCTGCCAGTAGCATCTGGAAATTTATTAAACAATTCGGGGAAAGTAGGTCACTACAATATTTCTTAAGAGAACTAGATGATTCTTCTTATTTTTATATTCTTCAACCTCATTTTTAAAACCTCTTATGGGAAATTTCTACTACTCATAATGCTGTATTGGGACCACAACACCGCTCCTCCAAATCTAGTTTAAAAACAATCTTTTTATTTCAGTATGTTATTTTTTTCCTTTCTACTAACGACTTACATTCTCCACCCAAAATAACTATATCCAAGCACTCAAACTCAAAATTTCTGATTAAATTAGAACCGAACCAATTCATCTATTACTCTATGAATACAATCAAATATTATTTGGTTTCTTTTATAAATCAAAAAAATAATAAGATGGTTGTTGCGACCAGACAAATCTATCTAAGTACTAACTAAAGTGTGTCTACAGCATAGATTTTCCTTCCTGTTACTTTATTGCTGATAATCTGAAACGAGTTTGTGTTATCACTTTGTATGATATAAGATTAATAGTTTAATGTGTTGGCATTACATGCAAAAGTTGCGGTTGTGCAGATAATAAGATAATGCACTCCCGTTGAGAGCAGCAACTTTTCCAGTCAAAAAGGACACTCTACCATATAACTGACAGTACACAAATCTTTGATGAAAATGACAAGGCAAGATAAATAAAACATCAGTCATAGGTCACTTGTTAAGGTAATTATGCTTCTCAATGAAATATAAGGATAACGAATCTATCCTTAGGCTTTCCACCATGCAAATGTCCAAAGTACACATAGACAGTTGCATACATTGCATAGCTTACACTTCTGATTCAACCATCGATAACGATATAGTACACATAGACAGGAATGTACAAATACATTATATCTTATTATAAAACTCGTAATTATGTGTTTGAAGAGTTAATGGTTCGTTAGTTCAACATATTAGTTCAATTTTGTTTTTATGGGTTTTGCTTTTTAGTTGAGATTATACGTGTGTATGTGTGTGATGCAGTAATGATGTTGTTTTCTCAGACTTTTATAAAGTCGTTTATTGATGATTAAACAAATCTTCTAAAGATTTTACGACATGAAATTTTCTTCTTAGTTGTAACTATAAAAACACACGTTTTTATTTTAAAAGATGGATATAATTAGACTTTTGTAATACTTTTCAAAATAACGAGAAATTTGTTTTATTTTAATGATTCTTATTATCTTAAAAAATAATAACAACTAAATATCTGTTGAACTATTTAATTTTATCTATTTTTGAAATTTTGAATTTTGATCTTAGCAATACGATCGGTACACAAGAAGCAAAAGAAGAAAAAAAAATGAGGGATGTTTTTTTTTTCACTTGAAAACTACTAGATTGATAAGGGAAAAAACCTATGAGGTCCAATCAACTATAGTAAAGGGCGACACATGACAGGATATTTTTTTTTTTTTACATTAAAAAAGTAGTGTTATTCATCTTATATTTAAGCTTTTATTAAACGTATTTGTATTATTTTATACATACGTTTGTTTTCATTCTTTCGTGAAACAATCTAATACATAAGAAACTCATGTTTTGTCAAAGAAAACTACTTGGGTAATGTACTTAAACTCTAAAAAATAATATAAATAAAATATGTTTTCATTGTATTTAAACAATATTAAATTAGAGCGATGTTGTGTGTTGTTTTCATAAAATATTAAATTATAAATAAATAAAATAAA